>OZ030009.1:5975000-6352500 GCA_964023405.1 Apodemus agrarius | reverse complement strand
TGTTCTTCACGTAAGTCTGTCCCCCCCATCCCTCCCATTTTCCCCCCCCCACCGTGGGCCCTGCTACCCTACCGAGGCGTGGCCAGCTCCCCTCCCTACAGATGCGTCTCAGGTCCCAATGTGTTAGCCAGGATGGGTGGCTCACTGTCCCTTCCCTGTCCCAAAGCAGGCGTGGCTTGGAGTCTCCGCTTGTCCTCAGCCAACTAGAGAAGCCCTGGCAGAGTCAACTGATCCTGGGTTCTTCTCAATGCAGAAGGCCTAAATGTAGGTCCGGGCTAGGTGGCCAGTTTAGACCTGTTCTGAACTCTAATTAAGACCATGTATCAAGGCTGGACAGTGGTGGCGCACACCTTTAATCCCAGCACTTGGGAGGCAGAAGCAGGCGGATTTCTGAGTTCCAGGCCAGCCTGGTCTAGAGTGAGTTCCAGGACAGCCAGGGCTACACAGAGAAACCCAGTTTCAAACAAACAAACAAACAAAACACACACACACACACACACACACACACACACACACACACACAAAGACCATGTGTCTGAAGTCATCCCGTGCCAGTTTAGAGGCAGGGACAGCCCACGGACGCCCCATGATTGTGTGTCTAAGACGCCCCCAGCCCTATGTTTACGCCTCTTCCCCATCCCCCACAGGGCATTGGAAACACCTTCCAGGGAGGAGCCAACTGCGTCATGTTCGTCCTCTGCACCCGGGCCGTGCGCACAAGGCTCTTCTCTCTCTGCTGCTGCTACCCGCGGCCCTCCACCCAGAGCCCTCCTGGAGCTCCTGCTCCCCCCAAGATGGGAGAATCTCAGGAATCCAGACGGACCCCAGAAGAGCCCAGCACTTGAACAGTCAGCCGGCTTTCCTCACAGTATGCGCTGGCGCTGCCTTCCTGGTTCCTGCGTCAGGATTCGGGCCCCCACCCCACCACCCCCGACTCGGAGAGCCCAGCGGAGGGACAGCCATCAGGGTGGTCCCTTCTACCTCCTGTCTAGACTCGCAGGCAGGCCCTGCGTTCCTTGCGCACTCATGTCCTGGTTCAGCGGGGTTTGTTTTTGTAAGCACAAAGACGTGAGACTCATACCGCCAAGGCACTGGTTCCTGGTGTCCACGGACACCAGCGCTGTTTACAGTCGGAGGGACCCATCTCTGTGGTCCCATCCCGGGCATGACTGAATAATGAACACCACCTTGGATCCCAGACATCACAGTATGGAGTCTGGGTTTGCCGGGGTGTTGAGAGTCCCTAGGGACCCTGGGGGTAATTAGCGATGTTGGCTAGTCGAGGGTAATATCCTTAAACTAGGTCCCAAGTCCTCCGAAGTCACAAGAGACTGGCAACATTGATCAAAACCTTCCAGGCACACACTCACGGGCCTCTCACGAAGTCATCACCCCTCAATGTTTATTACATCTGAATTTCAGCACAGGCCAGAGTCCAGAGTCCTGTCCATCAGTCAATCACTTAACATCCATGTCCCCTCCCAGTCCCAAGGCAGAAGGCAGCTCAGCTCTGGTCCCTGTGGACAATACACTAGTTCACCTGCTGTTCCCACAGGGCCCTGTCCTCACGGCCATTCGTGCTGGGGTGACTGGGGAGGGGCTCTGGACTTTGTTTAGGAAAGGTGATCACCGAATGAAGGTAGATGTTTTTGAGATTCAGCATTGGGCTAGCCTGCAGCTCAGTGTAGTTTCCAGGCTGGTCCTAGCTCCCCCAATACTTAAAAGGCCGTCGTGTTTTGTTTTGTAGTTATCTGGGGGGGGGGTGTTATAGAAAAAATAGGATTGTGAGATAATTACATTTTATTTTATTTTTTTGAGACAGGGTCTTGTGTGGACATGCCGGCCTGGAACTTGCTATGTAGATCAGGCTGGCCTCAAACTCACAGGGGATCCACCTGCCTCTGCCTCCTGACAATTACATGTTGTAAAAATGTTTTGTTTCGTTGTGCTGTGCCTGGTAGTCAGGTGCTGGAACTCACTCTGTAGACCAGGCTGGCTTCCAACTCAGAAATCCCCCTGCCTCTGCCTCCCAAGTGCTGGGATTAAAGTCGTGCGCCACCACCGCCGCCCGGCTTTTCTTCCCCTCCCCCCCCTTTTTGAGACATAATCTCACTAAGTTGCCTAGACTGGCCTTCACCTCCCCGATGACCAGGCTGGTCTTGAACTTGAGACTTTCCTACCTCAACTTCCCACGAAGCTAGGATTGTAGCCTTGGGCTAACAAACCTGGCCAGAGCGGGGTTAGCTGAGATCTGCAGCTCCTTCTACTCAGTGGCTCTTCTACCCACACCTCCCTCTTTTCAGAAAGCAGTGTGTGCTGACTCTCAGGCTCCCAGTGCGGGAAGTGTGCAGTCAAGGTGAGGCAGCGCCCTTGGGTTCTGTCAATACCCTCAAAACCAAGAGGCTGCTCAGACCTGGTCAAACAGTAAAATGAAAACAGAATCACGCTGGGCGGGCCGTCATTCTCGTCTCCCCTTTTCTGGGTTCCTAAAGCATTTCTTTAGGAAAACCTGCAAGAGGTGGGTTCCCTTCTGGGAGTCAAAGAAAGCGCCTTGGCTTGGTAGCCTGTCTGCTTACAAAACCAGTCCGTGTAGGGCGTGCTGATGTCCTGCGAAGATATTACAGCCACTGTGTGTGCTGTCAGTGTGCAGTGGTCATGATGCACTGGCTTCTAAAATGGAACAGAAATTCTAGGGATTTGTTTCCTGTAGAGGAGAAAATAAGCTACAAAATGCCACAGAGGAAATGATGTTGGGATAAACCCAGCTGGGCAGGGCAGCGTGGAGCCCTGGCGTTTGGGGCCTTGCTCAAGGAAAGGCTTGCAGAGGGCCTTCAGAAATCCCTGGTCCTGGAGCCTGCGGCTCACCCAAGCCTTCTGTTCGATGGTTGATGCCCCCGGCCTCTTCACTTGACTCTTTCCATCTGTTCCCATGATGCCCTGTCACTGAAGGTGGCTGGTGGTGCCTGAGGCTTGGTGCCTGGCCTCTGGCTCTATGAGCTGACAGACATCAAGTGTAGCTCAGTCAGTGGCCAAGTGGGTCTTCTGGGAGCCCAGGGTTCAGAACGGAATAGGAAAGAAAGAGTCCTCCGGCCAGGTGGGGGCTTAGAGCCTGTGAGGCCACCAGCTCCCCGCTGCTCTGCTCAGCCTGGTGGGTTCCCATCCCTACCAGGTAGCGTTATTAATATCTGTCTGTCCGTGTCCCTCAGTCACCCAAATGTGACCTCGGCCTTAATGGGTGCTACAGCCCTTGCCGTGCACCCCACCCCCCTTCTTAAGCACTTTGTGAATCTTGTTCTGCTAATCTGCCGCCAGCTGCTTCCTGCCCCTGACTTTCTGAGGCTCTGTGAGTGTGTGTGTGTGTGTGTGTGTGTGTGTGTGTGTGTGTGTGACATTATGTTCTAGCTCCTAGCTATTTTCCCACCCCTTTTCATTTCGCTTTTAAAGCTTTGAAACAAAGGGTTCTCACATCTGGTCCAGGCAGTCCTTAAACTGTTTTACTGTTCTCTCTCTCTCTCTCTCTCTCTCTCTCTCTCTCTCTCTCTCTCTCTCTAAGTAAGAATAAAAATTATCATGTGTACAAATGAGACCATATGTCTTTGTTTTTACGTGTTTCGGTTTTTTTACAGTCTTTTGTTTTTACATGTTTTGTATGTGTAAGTGCACCTTAGAGGCCAGAGGGACTCTGATCCCCTAGAACTGGAGGATCACAGAAATAGCTCTGAGCTCTGGGTAATGGGAACTAAGCCTGGGTTTGCAAGAACAGTCAGTGCTCTTACCTGTTGAGCCAGCTCTCCAGCCCCCTCTGCAAATGTTTGTGTGAACTCACGGTTGTGGCATAATTAAACCTGGCATGGGATGTCTTGGGAGTGTGATGTTAACTCTCGGGGAAAGCCCAGCCTCTTGCTGTTTTAAATTAAACGAATCAGTCATTTTCCCCCTGTGTTTGCTGAGTTGACTCCACACTGAGGTGGGAAGGGGGTGAGTGAAGCCAGTCGGGCTGGCCTGGGCGTGGCTGAGACCCGGAGAACCTTCTTTCAAGGGTATAATCGCTGGCTGCGTGCTTAGGTTTTGCCAGCAGATACTTGAGAAGGTGCAGGAACCTGCTTTGATTGGCTGCAGCAACCCTGCCACCGCCCCCACCTTGTCTAGCTTCTGTCCTTAAGTCCCAGGTCAGTTACAGTCTGTAGCCCTGAAGTCACAGCCCTCTGCAGTCAGCCTTCCACATACACTGTATTTCCCACCCTCCCTGACTCTCAGTGACTCTCTGTAACCCTCCCTGACCCTCCGTGACCCCACCCCTGGCTCTCCATGGCCCTCTGTGACCCTCTACAACCTTGCATGAGCCTCTGTGACCCTCCCTGACCCTCTGTGACCCTCCGCAACCCTGCATGACCCTCTGTGACCCTCCCTGGTTCTCCACGACCCTCTGTGACCCTCCCTGACCCTCCATGACCCTCTGTGACCCTCTACAACCTTGCATGACCCTCTGTGACCCTCCCTGGTTCTCCACGACCCTCTGTGACCCTCCCTGGTTATCCACGACCCTCTGTGACCCTCCGCAACCTTGCATGACCCTCTGTGACCCTCCCTGTCTCTCCACAGCCCTCTGTGACCCTCCACAACCTTAATGACCCTCCCTGACCCTCTGTGACCCTCCCTAGCTCTCCCTGGCTCTCCCTGACCCTCCACAACCTTGCATGACCCTCTGTGACCCTCCCTGACTCTCTGTGACCCTCCCTGTCTCTCCACAGCCCTCTGTGACCCTCCACAACCTTAATGACCCTCTGTGACCCTCCCTGGCTCTCCCTGACCCTCCACAGCCCTCTGTGACCCTCCACAACCTTAATGACCCTCTGTGACCCTCCCTGGCTCTCCCTGACCCTCCACAGCCCTCTGTGACCCTCCACAACCTTAATGATCCTCTGTGACCCTCCCTGGCTCTCCCTGACCCTCCACGACCCTCCATGACCCCCCGCCCCCGCTCTCCACAAGGCTCCGTTCTCACTGACTGCCATCCCTCTCTCCCTTTCCATCCATTCCCTCTCGTGCCTGACCTGACTGCCAACCTCACTCTGAGCACCAGCTCCTGTCTTCTTCCCCTGCAGCACCCCAACTCCATCAGGACCACGGGTCTGAACCTCACCTCTCACTGCTGACATCACAGGCCTGCATAGCCACGCAGGATCCACGTATCCAGTGCCCAGATGTGGTGTGCCAGGCCTCCCTGACCCGGTGCTTTTCCCTGGCTCCCACCCTGTCTCTAACCTTCTCCCTGCAGGAAAGGCAGCTTGCCACAGTGTCCCCGTGCTTGGTGACCTTGTTCTGTCCTTACCCAGTGGACAACCAGCAGGATGACTTCTTGTGCCCACAGATTCCCCAGCAGAGCTCGAAGTCATTTTCTTCTAGGACCGTGTGTTCCGGGGATCAGCTCAGCGTGCACCTGTAACCTAGTTTCATCTCTGCGGCTGTAATAAAAAGTCCTGACAAAAAGCAATTTAGAGGCTGAGCCCGTGGCTCACATTTCTAATCCCCATGCTTGGGTGGTAGAGGCAGGCAGATCTCTGAGCCTCCAAGACCAGTCTTCAGAGTTTCAGGTATCTCAAAAAAGCAACAACAACAACAACAACAACAACAAAAACTTAGGAAAAAGATTTGCTTTAACTTACCAATGCAGGTTCCATATAGTTCATCATTTTAAGAAACAGTTACAAAACCTCAAAGCAGCTAGTCATATCCCATTCACAGTAAAGAACAGAGTATCAAATGCGTGCCCCTTGAATAACCTTAGACAACCCAGGGCCCAAACCTGAGGATGGCACTGCTCACTCCCAGGCTGGGTCTTCCTACATCTTTCAGGGAAGAAAAACAACTTCCCACAGACATGCTGTATTGGTCAGGGTTCTCTAGAGTCACAGAACTTACGTCTCTATATTTTAAGGAAAGTTGTTGGAATGATTTACAGCCTGCCGTCCAACTAACCCAACAATGGGCAGCTGAGAATGGGAAGTCCAAGAAGCTAGTGGTTGCTCCATCCCATGAGGCTGGCTCTTTCCGCCGGTCTTTATCCTGAAGAAGCTGGCTCCCATTGATGTGCTGGCAAGTAATCAAAAGCAGGCGAAGGAGAAGGCTTCCTTCTTCCGCTGTCCTTATGTGGGCCTCCAGCAGGAGGTGTGACCCAGATGCCAGACCTCCTGTGTGGACCACCACGCCTGGGCCTAAGCTTTGCATGGCCACCATGCCTCAAGATCAGGATCGAAAGTGTGAATCGTCCAGAGTCAAGATCCAGGTCAGAAGCCTGGGTCTTCCAGCCTCAAGATCTGGATCACAGCTGTGCCCTCCATTTCTGGATTGTACTCATTCCAGAGAGAGTCAAGTTGACAACCAGAAACAGCCTTCACACATGCTGTCTCCGTAGGTAGTGTTTTCTGAGTAATTATGAGGACCAGAGTTCAAGTCCCAATACCCACTGAAAAAGTAAAGCAAATGTGTGTGCCTATAGCCCCAGCACGAGGGAAGCAGAGACGGGACAACCCCTGGGTCTGACCAGCAAGCCCCAGGTCCCAGTGAGAGACCCATTCTCGAAAGATGGCACCAGAGGAATGACACCTGATATAGTCCTTTGCCTCCGTATGAACGCATGTGCACACACGTGCACACGCACACACAAAGAAAGGAGGAACTGGTAGAAGAGAGAAGCAAGCAAAGGTAGGGGCTGTGGCCCGGCAGAGAGAACTTGCCTTGAGCACACGGTCCCAGGGCCCAGGTCTCTAGGCACGTCTTGCCACCGGAGAGGTCCTCAGCCTTCCTCACGCTGAGACTCGACGCACAGTCCCCATGCTGTCGTGGCCTTCAGTCATAGAGTTCTTTTTGTCGCTACTTCATGACTAATTTTGGCACTGTTATGAATTGTAATGTGTCTTAGTCAGGGTTTGTACTCCTGCACAAACATCATGACCAAGAAGCAAGTCTGAAGATTCCAGTTCTTGCCCAACCCTGCACGGAAGACATCATAGTTGATGCCAGGCACAGCCGTGGGTGTCAGTGGGGACCCTGAAAGAAAAATAGGGTTGTTTGTTTGTTTGTTTGTTGTTTTGGGTTTTGTTTGTTTTTTGTTTTTGTTTGTTTTTACATAAGGTCTCTATGTAGCTCTGGCTGGCCTGGAACTCACTATGTAGACCAGGCTGGCCTTGAACTCAGATCTGCTCTTCCTGCTTCTGCCTCCTGAGTGCTGGGATTAAAGGCAGATGCCATGACACCTGGCTAATATAACTTTTTTTTTTGGTAACATATAAGTGTTTTGCCTGCTTGTATGTCTGTTCCAGCGCTCTTGGAGGTCAGAAGCAGGGTTGGATCGCTGGAATTGGAGTTACAGGAAGTTGTGAGCCACCACGTGGATGCTCAGAACTGAGCCTGAGTCCCTGGAAGAGCAGCCAGTGCTCCAAACGAACCAACTCCCCAGCCCCCCCCAAATTAATTTAATTAATTTATTTTTACATGTGCAAATGTTTTGTCTACATGTATGTCTGCGCACCATTGCATGTCTGCTGCCCTCATCGGCCAGAATAAGGCATCAGATCCTCAGGAACTGGAGTTACAGATGGCTGTGAGTCACCACACAGGTGCTGGGAATTGAACCGGGGTCCTCTGGAAGAACAGCCCGAGCTCTTAACCACTGAGCCATCTCTCCAGCCTAATAATGACTCCTGTTTATACAAGCATGCCTGGCAATTTCTTATACCCAGGCTGCCAGAGAAGGAGCTCCCACCTCTGGTCCTCCCTACAACGTTTCTTCCTGGCAGAAAGCAGAGCCAAGGGCTTGCCTGGGCTCACTGTGCTAGCTAGGGTTTAGTCACCAAAGATCTGGTGGTTTGCTAGAACAAACTGACAAAGATTAGTTACAAAATAGATAAACTTACAAAATCCAAAAGACAGTCAGTGAAATTAACCACTAGGCCGGCTTAAATTAGAAGCTGTATATTTCCTTTTCTAGTGAGCATACTAGGAATGTAGGCAGATTTCAGGGGTGAAACGGTTGTGGAGACAGTGTCTCCTGGAGGCAGGAACTGGCATGTAAACATATTACATCTGGGATACATCCAGGACTGGTGTGGGGCGGAATCTAGAGCTTTGTGTGCTGGGCGAGTATTCTCTGAGCCACACCCCAGGCCCAGGGCTATGATGCTCAATTGGCTTGGTTTGGGGTTTGGGTTATTTAACAGACCTTAGTGGCCCCCAGACTTTAGTGGTTCCCAGACCTTAGTAGCCCCAGATCTCAGAGGCCCTCAGACCTTAGCACAATGACTCCATGATGGAAATACCCATTCAGGCTGTAAGACTCAGCACGTAGACAGCACCGCCAGCCAAAACGAAAACAAAGACCTCATCTATCAAAGTCTATAGTTCTGGACATGTTTCTATATGTACTTTGGCTTCTGTGGTTCTGCTTCTGGCTAACTGTTCTTGTTAACTGAAATACGTCAACCCGGGATACTGTTTTTGTGCTTCAAAGCTCATGCCGAAAACGACTCAGGGCTACCCTGAGGTCCAAACACCCAGTGTGGTCGACAGATAGCTAATAAAGGTTTTCCATAGGCTTAACGTCCACGCCCAAGCGGTCTTCTCTGGCAGATACCCGACCACAGTAACTGTCCTGATTAGTTGTTTCTCTGTGTTTTGTTTAGTTGTTTTTTCCAACTTGAAACCAGCTAGAGTCATCTGAGAGTAGGAAACCTCTGTTGAGAAAATGCCTCCAGCAGACCGGCCCACAGGCAAGTGGGTCGAGCGTTTTCCTGATTGACGATGGAGGTGGGCGGGCCCATCCCCATTGTGGGCGGCACCATTCGCGGGCAGGTGGTCCTAGGTTGTACATACAAAAAAGCCAAACAAACCAAACCGGCAGGTAAGCTCCGCGGTCTCCCGTTAGCTCCGCGGTCACGCCAGGTCCCTGTCTGGAGTTCCTGCCCTAGGGTTCCGATGCCCCACACGATGGACTGTAAGCTCGAAGATGAAATACCCCTTTCTTCCCCAAGTTGCTTTTTGGTCAGTGTTTTATCACAGCAATCGGAAACAAACTAAGACAGGGCTATTGAGACAGACTCTCGTGTAGCCCAGGCTGGCCTCTAACTCACATAGCTAAGGTTAGCATTGAACTCACGATCCCACCACCTCTACCTCCCCAGAGCTGATATTACAGGTATGCGCTACTACACACAGATGAGTGTTGTTGTTGTTGTTTTAAATTGTGTTGCTTGGGTTTTAAACTCCAGAATCAAGTACCCTCCTTCCCTTGTTGCTGGGGTTACAGGCATGTACGGACCGTGATAGCCCAGCCTCTGGCAGTCTTTCTGTGAGTAGATCATTAGAACACAGGCTAGAGGTACAAGGCGGCCACGTTTTCTTGTTCAGGTCTGCCTTTATGCAGATAAGATACCAGAGAGAGGCACTCACTCGCCCTAGGGGACAGCCCTGCCTCTCCCCCTTCCTCACCCTCTTGGCCACCATCCCAGAAGGAGGCACGGACAGGCAAGAGAGTCTTCGCATGCTCTGCTGGGGAAGGAGGCATCAGGGAGTCTCGAGGGTGAGTCGGCCTCGGACTGGGCACAAATCTGGGAGAAACGATTGAGGGCTTTGGGTCTCGTTCTGTGTAGTTCGGGGGGCCTGGAGCTCCCGCTCACCTTCTACCTGGGCCTCCTAGTGCTGGAATTACCAGCTTGCACTGCCTGCCGTAGCCAGCCGGAATTATTGACGGCGACATTCAGGAAAAGCAGAGGGCGATGCTACTCAGATATCTGTGTCGGTCTCAAGTGACGGGAGATCTCTGGAATGCCTGTGAATCTCGTAGCTGAGATTTGCGGTATCGGAGGATCAAACCTGGGTTTGTCAACCGTAGCCCTGCCCAGGTGCCCCCACCTCATGGCCTTACCGTATAATCAAGGCTAGCCTCGAATTCACTTTTGCTTTCCTAGAGCCGGGCTTCCAGCAGTATTTGTAGTATTAGGGAGGGGATCTAGTCTCACACGTGCGGTGCGTGCGTGCGTGCATGCGTGGGAGGCAGGTGCGCTATGGCGAGCTTCGCTCTCAGCCTTCTTTTAACTGTTTGAGGTGGGGCGTAGCCAGCCAGCTAAAGACTTTTAGTTCCGTTTGGATTGCAATGATTCTCGCGGCCATTGTGAAGCGTGCTTGGGTGTCTACTCCCAGGCCTACTGTAAATATGCGGTGGGCTCACACAAGACACCCTAAGAAGTCAGTCATTAGAACTCATAGCCCAAGCCTGAGACAGGGTTCCACTACCTTACCCAGGCTTGCCCAGAATTCCTTCTATAGGCCACCCAGCCAAGACCTGAATTTTCTTGATCCTCCTGCCTCAGCCTCCCAAAGGATTAAAGGTGTGCATCACTGTGCTCGCCCCCAAGATTGCCTTTCCGACAAGCTCCGTGGTGTGGTGGCCCACGAACTCATGGCCCGGAGGAACCACCTCCAGGAGCCCTAAGGGTGTGGGCCGTTGCTGGTAGTTTTGGATGTGGGTGGGGGGAAGCTGTGTGCCCCGCCCCCCATGCGGCTGGCTTCCGCAGCACACTCCTCAGGCTGTGAAGAAGATAGATATGGAAGATAGAGTATCTGCATTAAGTTCTTTCCTGTGCTGCGGAATGATCGACAGCACAGCCAGGGAGTGGAGTGTACTGCTCGCAGACCTGGGTGCTGATTTGAAGATTTCAAAGTGCTGTAGGGGAACGAGTGTTCGCTGCCTGTTCTGCCCTCTGGTGGCCTTGAAGCGCATAGCGCCACACAGCCGTTACCTGAGATTCTCACCTAACACCGAGGAATCCTTCCCTGAGATGGCAGAAACTATGTCACCTCCTCCTTCTCCCCCTAAGGTCCCAAATTTTCTGTTTAAATGAAATCATGTGAGGTCTTCTGTATGGATTTTTTTTTACTAAGCATTATGCTTTTTTGTTTGTTTTTATTTTTCGAGACAGGGCTTCTCTATGTAGCTCCGGCTATCCTGGAACTCACTCTGTAGACCAGGCTGGCCTCGAACTCAGAAATCCGCCTGCCTCTGCCTCCCAAGTGCAGGGATTACAGGCGTGCGCCACCACCACCCGGCCATTATGCTTTTTTGAAATATGTTTTTGTTGAAGTAACAATGTGTTACTCCCCCCTCCCCTTCCTCCCTCTGGTCCCTCCCAAATACCCTCTCTCAGCAAGTAGGTTTGCTTGCTTTGCAATGCTGGAGATCAAAGCCCAGCAACATGCACCTAGGTGGCGTCCTATCCCTGAAATGCGCCCGTTGCATGGTTAAGGTGGGGCTGGATCAATAGCTCAGAGGTTAAGAGCACTGTCTGCTCTTTTGAAAGACCTTGGTTCAGTGAATTCCCCGAATATGACAGCTCACAGTCATCTGTGACTTCAGTTCCACGGAATCTGGTCCCTTCTGGCCTCTTCAGGTACCTTACTCACATGGTGCACATGCCAACATGAAGGCAAAACATCCTTACACACAAAAAATTGTGTGTGAGGTGATACACACCCATAACCCCAATTCTGAAGAAGCTGAGGCAGGAGGATTATGTGCGTTCCAGACCAGGCTGGGATATATCCTGAGTCCAGGCTCAGGAAACCAAGGCTCGGAAAACCAATGACAGCAGCTATATCCATGTCCTAGGCAGTCCTGGGTTCTAACCCCCAAATACCATAAAAAGATAGAAAGGCTAGGGAGAGCACTCAGTCATTAAGTACTTGTCTTGCAGGCGTGAGTCCCCGGTTCAATTCACAGTGCGACTGTAAAGGCTGAAGCAGAAACCAGGGATTGCTGGAGATCAGTAGCCAACCCGTCTAGCCCAAGTTGTAAGCATCAGGCCAATGTGATGCTTTATCTCAAAGGGCGTGGGCAGTGTTTCTGAGATTGTCCTCTGGCCTCCACAAACGTGTGTGTACACACGTGCACATACATCACACACAAGTACTTGAAGTTTTTTTTTTTTTTTTTTTTTTTTGGTTTTTTGAGACAGGGTTTCCTGTGTGGTCCTGGCTGTCCTGGAACTCACTCTGTAGACCAGGCTGGCCTCGAACTCAGAAATCCGCCTGCCTCTGCCTCCCAAGTGCTGGGATTACAGGCGTGCGCCACCACGCCCGGAGAAGTTTTTTTTTAATATTTATTTATTTATTTTTATGTATATCAGTATGCTGTAGCTGTACAGGTGGTTGTGAGCCATCATGTGGTTGCTGGGAATTGAACTCAGGACCTCTGCTTGCTCTGGGCCCAAGATTTATTTATTATTATATGTAAGCACACTGTGGCTGTCTTCAGACACACCAGAAGAGGGCATCAGATCTCATTACGGATGGTGGTGAGCCACCAGGTGGTTGCTGGGATTTGAACTCAGGACCTCTGGAAGAGCAGTCAGTGCTCTTAACCACTGAGCCATCTCTCCAGCCCCAATGCTTGAATTTTTAAAAGGTAAATAAAATAAGATCTGGCCCTTATGTATTTTTTAATCACAAATTAAAACGTGATGATGCTGTGGGGGGAGGGGCAGCTAGCGAGATGGCTCCGTGGTGAAAGTGTCTCCTGCCCTCCCGGAGACTGAGCTGGGTTCCTAACGCCATGCCAGGCACCTCATGGCCGCTAGGAGCTCCAGCCCCAACGGATGCTGACATCTCTGGCCTCCAAGGGTACCTGCATACACATGACCTGTGTGCACAAACGCAGGAATAAAACTGAAAACAATACATCCCTTGAACAAATAAAAGGAATGTTTTATTTAAAAAAAACAAAACAAACAAACAAAAAAAAAGAGGCCATCCTTAATCTTCAGAAACGACGCAAAGTTGCTGAGAACTGCAACCATGTGGCTCTCACGCGGCGGGCTGTGATCCTGAGGAATGCGCCCTGCTTGCCCACCGTCCCCTGCGACAGACAAGGTCAAACCCTGTCCTTGGTAACGGGAAAGCACAGAGCAGGCTGGTCCTGCCTCTGGACCGTCCACGCTGGGTGCGGCGGCGCACCGCAGGCTCCCTTCTTCGGAGACGTTGGTTCGCAGCGTGGACAGCAGCTGGCGTGATGACTAGGCACAAACTCCCGCTCTCGCCTCTTCTCTCAACCGTGACTCATTGTTTTGGACTTGGGTTCTCCCAGCCAGGGGACATGGCCCCTGAGCAGTATAGTTAGGAACAGGGCACAGGTGACAGAGAAAACGTTGGGTGAGCATTGGACTTTAGACATCCTGTGTCAACCTCCCTCTCAAGACAAGGTGCACCCGGTGGCGCGGCTGAGGCTTGGGTGTGCTTGGACCTTGTTACGACACTTTCCTTATCGAAGCCCGCAATAGAAACAACGGGTGCCAGATCCCACCAGAAAACAACCTCCCTTACACGCCCGCCTCACGCCGTGCCCTCGGAGGGCATCAGGGCTTTCCACTAATGCCATCATGAATAACCTGACGTGCTGCCCTATGGCATAGAAAGATAACGGCTCAAGAGGCCAGTCTGTGCTCGCCACTGGAATGCTATGTAATCTGAATGCGAACAGAAGCCATTGCAATTGCGGTTAGACAGAAGCTGGGAAATCTCGGCAGGCATTCAGCAACACACCAGCGTCCTCGGGCTCCTCACTGCCGGGAGGATGCTGTTTCCTCGGCTTTAAAAAATCTGAAGGGGTGGCAGTGTGGCTCAGTGGTAAAGGCTGTAAGCCCTACCTGCACCGCTATGACACAGGGGCTGGGGAGATGGCTCAGTGGTTAAGAGCACTGACTGCTCTTCCAGAGGTCCTGAGTTTAATTCCCAGCAACCACATGGTGGCTCACAGCCATCTGTAATGGGGTCTGCTGCCCTCTTCTGTCTAAAGAGAACAATGGTGCTGAATACATTGAAAAAAAAAAAGTCCAGTTAGGGCAGAGTCAGAACACACGGAACCTCTCCACCCCTCCACCAGTGGAGACACGCAGTCCCAGCACACAGAGGGTGGGGAGTTTAAGGTCACCTTCACTACGTGTGGAGTTTGGATCAACATGGCTACATGAGACAACCCCCAAGAGCCTGGAGTCAGTGGCTCAGCGTTCTATGAGCTCTTGTGTTAAAGGGTCTGATATCCTCTTCTTGGCTTCCTCAGGTATCAGGCACGCACAGTGTGCACATACTCACATGATGGCAAACACTCATAGACAATATAAACTAAAATTAATATAAGAAACTCCACAAAAAATAATCACATGTAGCTGGGCAGTGGTGGGACATGCCTTTAATCCCAGCACTTGGGAGGCAGAGGCAGGGGGACTTCTGAGTTTGAGGCCAGCCTGGTTTACAGAGTGAGTTACAGGACAGCCAGGGCTATACAGAGAAACCCTGTCTCGAAAAACAAAAACAAAAACAAAAATCACATGTTGTATCATTTATTGAATTTTTTCTTCTCCATTTACAGTGCAGCAGATGAACCCAGGACCTAGTCACACTGGGCATCTGAACTATATACTTCTAGTTCCCCCCAACCCAACCAAACGTTTTTCTTTGAGCCACAGTCTCAGAATATAGTCCAGACTGGTGGCCACACAAAATCTTCCCACCATGCCCAGTGTGATGCCAACTTGTGATAACCTAGAATCATCTCAGGCAAGAGCCTCGGCTGAAGATCAGGCCAGTGGACATGTCTTTAGGGGAGTATCTCGATTGGTGATTGACATGAGAAGCCCCAGCCCATTGTGGGTGGCACATTCCCTAGACAGGATTCAGAACAAGTAAGAGCTATGGGCAGCTTGGGGTACATTTGTTTCTCTCTGCTCTTGACTTTGACTATGATCTGACTGACTACTGACTAAATGCCCACCTTGATTTCCCCCTCAGTGATGGACAGCAACCTGGGACTGTTAAAAAACTAAACCCCTCCACCCCTCCTCCCCTCCACCCCTCCTGCCCTAAGTTGCTTTTGGTCAGGATGTTTTATCACAGCAATAGAAAGGAAACCAGGACACCTGGCTTGTCCCAAATTCTAAATACCTTCTCTACGTTCAAAAAAAAAAAAAAAAAATCAAGTTCCTGAACTCAGGGGGCAGAGGCAGGTGGCTCTCTGTGAATTTAAGGCTGGACTCATCTACATAATGAGGTTCTGGGGCTGGAGAGATGGCTCAGTGGTTAAGAGCACTGACTACACTTCCAGAGGTCCAGGGTTCAAATCCCAGCAACCACATGGTGGCTCACAACCATCTGTAATGGGATTTGATGCTCTCTACTGATGTGTCTGAAGACAGCTACAGTGTACTCATACCTAAAATAAATCTTTAAAAAAAAACGAGGTTCTGGACAGCTAGGGCTATGTAAAGAGACATTGTCTTAAAAACAACAAAACCAAAAAGAAACAAACAAACAAAGGCTACACGCACTGTCTCCTTTCAATGCCCGCCTCAGACAATGTCATTTTGTAACTCCCTCATTGCAATTCCCCCAGCACTCTTCCCCTCCCCCAACCCCTTCCTGCTCAGCTCCCACCTCAACTCTCCAGGCCTGCCTAGAGCCTTTTTTTTAAAGATATATTTATTTATTTATTTATTTATTTATTTATTTATTTTATGTGAGTGCACTGTAGCTGTCTTCAGACACACCAGTAGAGGGCATCAGATCCCATTACAGATGGGCATGAGCCACCATGTGGTTGCTGGGATTGAACTCAGGACCTCAGGAAGAGCAGTCAGTGCTCTTAACTGCTGAGCCATCTCTCCAGCCTGCCTAGAGCCTTCAGAAGACCTGAGTGGCTCAAAGTCCTCACTTGACTAAACTCTGTCCACTGCTTAATTTTCTATCAACTGGCTTTAGAAGAGGGGCCTCATTAGAGAAAATGCCTTCACCTGATTGGCTTGTGGACAAGTCCAGTGGGGCGTTTTCTTGAATAATGATTGACTTGGGAGGGCCCAGCCCATTATGTATCGAAGTTGCAACCTTTGGGCAGGTGGTCCTGGGATGTATCAAGAAAGCAAGCCTTAGAGACGAGCCAGCAAGCAGCGTTCCTCCACGTCTCCGATCCTTACGAGTTTAGCTTGAGTTTCTACCCCGGCTTCTCAGGAGGATGTACTGTGATCAGCAGTTGTAAGCTGGAGCAAACCCTTTCCTTCCTAAAGCTGCTTTTGGCTGTGGTCTTGAGAGTCTGAGCCCCAAGTGGCCAAGGCTATTTTTGTATCCATTTTCTCTCTTCTCTAGTACAGCAAAGGGCCCAGTAAATAAAAATACTAACAGGAAAATCATACATAAACTCACAGCCCAGAAAAAGCAGCTTCCAAACTTTAAGTTTTCTCCCCTTCCTCTCCCTTCCCTGGTCCCTTTTCTTTCTTAATTTTTGTTTGTTTGTTTGTTTGTTTGTTTGTTTTAGGCACAGTCTTGCATAGGCCAGACTGTATCCAAATTTGACCTGGGTCTTCTGAGAGCCTGCCTCCACCTCCCAAGTGCTGGGATTGTAGGCTGTGCCACCACACTGGGCAAGACTCTTATTCTGAAACTGTGCTGGCAAAGTTTCTGGGTTGTGTTACTAATGAAGATTTTGAAATTGAGATCTGAGACCTAAACCTTCATCCCAGAAATTTTGGCAAAGTTACTTCCCCACCTAGAGGCAACTTAAGGGCTGGAGAGATGACTCGGCAGTTAAGAGCACCCATTCTTCCTGCAGAGGACTCAGGTTTGGTTTCTGGCACCCACATGGTGGCTCAGAACCATACAAGGAAGTCTAGTTCTAGGGGACCTGTCACCTTCTTCTGAACTAAGCAGGCACCAGTTACCACGTGGGGGTAAACACATACGTGGAGGCAAAACACTCACATAAATGACATGAATAGATATTTTAAAATATTTTAGAAGCAACATACTGTAAAAGGTCTGAGAGGATGCTTGGTAGGCTCTGCCCGTCTCATATGGATCAAACGACTTCCTGAAGAGAAAGGTATGGAAGAAGGCCCCCTAGAGTCCAGCCTCAAGAACTGCACCTGGGAGCCGGGGAGCCGGGCGTGGTGGTGCACGCCTGTAATCCCAGCACTTGGGAGGCAGAGGCAGGTGGATTTCTGAGTTTGAGGCCAGCCTGGTCTACAGAGTGAGTTCCAGGACAGCCAGGGCTACACAGAGAAACCCTGTCTCAAAAAACCAAAATAATAATAATAATAATAATAATAATAATAAAGAGCTGCACCTAGCCACTCCCTTTTCTCTTTAAGGCTCTTATCAGAAATGGCTGCAAAACCCAGGTCAAATTCCTGGAAATATTAGTAATTAGTCATGTGTGTTCCTTCCACCCGCTTCATTCTGTGCTCTGTAACTCACCAAAATGTCCGTGGGTTCATTGGTGCTTATTAAAGGCCTTTTTAAATGCTCCATTGAGCTGGAAGCTCAGATCTGTAACCCTAACATCTGGGAAGCAGAGTCAGGGCCATCTCAGTTTCAAAGCCAGCCTGGACTATACAGTGAATTCCAGAACAGTCTAGACTACAGAATGGAACATACTCTCAAAACACAAACAAACAAACAAACACGAGCATAAAAATGAATCCCAAAACTAAGATACAGTGGCGGATTTCCTTCGGCATCCACAAGCCACAGAAGCAAGGCAGGACGGCCAGGGAAGGCTCAGCAGACCAAATCCATCTGGGCTGTCTGAAAACCACCAAGATCCATCCACACACTGCCAAAGCAGAAGCACCCGGGGTACTGTGTCCCCAAGAGCGCCCACTGCCCACCTTGCAGCCCCAGAGCCTGTTGGCCGTGGCTTGTCTGGGTCCTGAAACTGGGGACAGGTTCTGCAGGGGACACAGAAGACGGGTCTGTAGAATAACCTCCGTGAGAGCCCAGGGGGCGTCCTTGGGGCAAGGTCTGTGATTCCTGTGGGCAGACTGCAGGATAAGGAGGACAGACAGAATCGCCAGCTCCTTCCAGGGGACACAGGGTCCCAAAGCAGCTACGCCCCCGCCCCCCACCCATCCCTGCCTCCGCACCCCTCCCCGGCTCAGCTCGACCGCAAGTGCTCTTGGGACTGAGGATGAGCGTTGGTCACGCATGAACTGCGGCTGCGCAGGAGCCAGAGCCCACTGTCTGGATACTTCTCTCAGGGTCTGACCACAGACCTGCACCCACCCGTCCTGTTGGGGAAGTTGAGGCAGGGCTTGAACCCTCAGCTTTCTGATCTCATTTTATCGCAAAACAGGCAGAGAGAAGATTACTAGTTGGGGGCCAAGAGCTGGTCTCCTTCTCTACACTCCCAAGACTGCAAACTCAGCTCGCTATTTTTGTACCCCACCACTCACTCCCGCCCCGAAGTAAGTGACGCCACCCTCAATTTACGTGCATTTTCTTTGGGGTGTTTTTTTTTTCCTTCCTTTCAAACTATTTGAAATATATGGAAAGCTCTGGTCCCGTCACGCCTTAGTTGGAGACCCGCGTGTTGGGGTGGAAAGAAACCAAGGAAGCGTTCCTGGAGGGAGACGCCCCCACTGTCGGTTGCCACCCGAGCGGATCTTCAGTGGACTCCGGAGAAACGGCAGAAGGGCGAAGGAGGGGAAGGAAGACACGAGCTGCAGCTAATAAATCAAAGGAGCATGTCTAACAAGGATGGAAATCTGCGGGCCTGGTGGGACTTTGCTCTGGATTTGGCCGCCTGGTCTGGTCAGTCCGGGAGCAGCTGAACACGTGCTCGGCGCCGGAGCCCGTGGTGGCCAGCTTGTGGGCAGATTGCTGGACCCGGACCAGCCTCTGGCGACTTACTTACCCTGCAAAGAAAGTACAAGAAGGTATTTACTACTTTCCCAATAGTGAGAAGTGTATCTCGCCGGGCCACTTGGGGGTGCCTTAAAAAGGCAAAATAAAGTTTTTCTCCTCAGACAGCGTCACTTAAAGCCAGGGTATAGCTCAGCCCCAGAACACAGCCATCCGTACTCGGTAGTATCAGAGCACCAATAATAATAGTAACAGTAATAATAATAATAGTTTTGGCATGGTTGCTTGGGCAAGAACTGACTCTCCTCTAGGGACACTTGGCTATGGATGGTGTGGTGGGCACCGCCAGGCGAAGCCTTTTCAGGGCCCATCTGTTGGCCCATTATCTGACGTGGCACAGGGCCGGTGGCAGCTGTCGCTGTCCATGTGTTCCAGACAGAAATAACCTTTCTAGTCATTCTTCAAAGCCGTGACTGGTGAAGACTTGAGCCGCGAGGACTGTTTCCCCTGGGTACCTCGCTGAGCGCGGCAGTTTCAGGGGACACCCCCCCACCCCCCACCCCCCACCCCGGCTTAGCCAAACTCTAGATGTTTAGCTTAAAAGCAGAAGTGAAAGGAGTGGCAAACCCTTTCGGTGCCTGAAAGGGTTATTCTGATTTAGACTAGCAATAAAAATGCAATTGGCTGAGGGTTGGCAGGGCCAAAGGGCAGCCTAAATATCTACTCTCCCTGACAGCACGGCTGGCACTTTGAGGAGGTGAGCCTCGGGCTGCCCTTGCAGAGCAACGATGGAGAAAGAGGATCAAGAGAAGACAGGGGTGAGTGTGTGGCTGGCAGCAGAGGGGAGGGGAGGGGAGGGGAGGGGAGTGGGGCTGCTCAGCTTCCATGGCTCTGGTCTGCCCTGGATGCTCTGTCTGGAGGAGGGCAGCTTGCTCAGGAGCCCAGCGAAGCACACGGTGGGGCTTTATAGGCGTGGGTGTGGTGTTTGTAGACAGATGCGGGTGAGGAATCCTGCCACTGGAGCAGCGGCTGGGGAAGTTGGGACTGGGCTGGGGAGTACGGTTCAGCTCCTCCTAGGGTTGCCAAGGGTCCAGAAGGTCCAAGGGTGAAGCAGGTACAGTTCAAGCTCGTGCCTTAGCACTTGGGAGATCGCTTCTCGGCCTTTTGGCTAAGATCAAGTGTGTAGCACTTGGGAGGCCAAAGTAGGAGATAGTTTGAGGTTAACCTCAGCTACGAAGGGGAATTTGAAGCCAGCCTAGAATAAAAACCCTGTCTCTCAAAAAAAAAAAAAAATTTTTTTTTTCTTTTCTGTTCCAAACTCACAGTGTAGCTGGAGATTAGGTGTAGATTTCCTTGATTGAGAAAAAAAAAATTCCCAGGTCCCATGGCGTTTGCTCCTAGGTGGGTGGGGAGAAGCAGGCACCTGCACAAAATATTATTTATCTAGGTCCGTAACACAGGGACTGGAAGTATGGCCTGTGGCACACGGAGTGGGCGTGGGTTTGGGAGGGAGAAGCACCTGTGATTGGTTCCAGCTCCTCCCCATTTTAGCTGCAGCTGAGACAGTTTGAGCATCTGAGGCTGGCCTCAAACTCCTGATCCTCCTGCCTCAAACTCCCAAGTGCTAGGGTTGCAGGTGTGTGCTGTCACACCTCTTTCGGTGACTTCTCTCATCTGTAAAGTGGACTGATAGCCACGCCCTCCCCTGGGTTCCGAACACTTAGACAATCCACAGGAAGCAATGCAGAGGAGGCATCTGGCCAGGACCGAGTCCTCTTGCCAATACTACGGCTTGGCTTGTCCTGTGGAGCAGAGGACCTCACGATTGACGCTGGGGATGGGATATCTCTGGAGCTGTCTAGAAGGAAGAGGAATACCCCACAAACAAATGTCCCCTGGAAGGCAGAACCCATCCCTCCCCGAAACCCAGAATTAGAGTTAACCTGGGAACTGTTTTGTTCTGGGTTTGTTGTTTGTTGACTTTTCCGGTGCTGGGGACTGAAGCCAGAGCATGTGGGCGGGGCAAGTACTCCACCACTGAACCATTCCCTCCCCACCCCACCCCCCATTTTCTCCCTCTCAGTTTAAAGTGGGGGCTCTCTAAATTGTCTAAACTGGCCTTGGGCTTGATGATCCTCCTCCCTCGGCCGCCCAGGTGGCTGAGATTCCAGGCCTGTGCTGCTCCCACCCAACCTGCCTGAGAGTGTCATCCTGACAGGTCAAGTGTTGTCACCTGAATTTGATAGGAAAGCATCTCCCGCTAAGGACCTGAATGCTCAGGGTCACGAGTTGCTGTGCCTGCAGCTCAACGAGAAATTTAGAGAGAGAGAGAGAGAGAGAGAGAGAGAGAGAGAGAGAGAGAGAGAGAGAGATCCCCTCTGGGTGCGCTCTGTGGATGAGCGGCGCACAAGGAAACAACCCAGACAGCCACTAGCTTGAGCATGGGCTGGCCTCGGCTGCCTGCCTCTCAGCTGTCCACGCACGGACGCTGGTGGTTAGAAGCCAGGGGGGTGGAGGCTGTGTAGTCTTCTGAGAAGACGCCAGCTAGCAGGTGCGCCCAGCTTCCCCTCAGGAGTGTGCAGCTCATGTCTCGAAGCTACTCAAGAACTGTTGAATGTCCCCCTTCCCCTGTGAAACCGAGCTTTGGACACTGAGCACATCTTGTGTGAAGTGTCCCTGCCACAGCTGCTTTAGTGTCCCAGGGAGAATCGCCTCTCCTCTGTTCCCCCCTAGGTCCTCACCGCTGTTCTGTGTTGACTGACTAATTAGTCCACCTATGTGTGACACTTGCTATCTAGACCAGGAGGGGCTGGGAGGCCTCCTTCCCTGCACCCCTGAATCACCTCCGACCCGGGGTCAAGCCTTTACCAAAGCCTCAAGATGTTTTCCTCAGTAATCTGGAGAGAGTGGGGGTGCTGAGGATGGAATCCAGGGCCTCTAACTGAGCTGTGTCCTCTCCCCAAATTCTCCTCCTCCCTCTCCCTTGAAGAATGGAGGGGGGTGGGGAAGGAAAAGAAAAAGAAAGAAAGCTGAGATGAGATTGTAACTCACGTGCCATAAGATTCAACCACGTAAAGAAAGAGTTCATCGCTCCCAGCATAGGAAGGGAGCCCCGTGGCTTTGTGGCCTCGATGGATTCGCAAGCGAATGGTCAGGCTAGGTGGCAGAAGTCAGGCACAAAGGACACAGGATGCACTATCAGACCGGGGTGCAGACTAGAAGAGCGGTTGCCAGGGGCCTAGGGAAGAGGGTCATGGACGACGCTGGTCAGAGTGCGCCTGGCGATGATGCAGTTAATGATGCTTCCATGCGCAGTGCTGTGAACATACTTATTGTAGCGAAGCCCGCCGCGGGCGCTGGGAGTGCTCCGAATGTATTTACCTGTGTTTCCCACCGTGTGTGGTAGGGAATGTATTAATGAGCTATCCTGTGCCAATGTATTAATGGGCTATCCTGTGATAACCATTTCACCAATACACATGTATTAGAACACCACATCACACACCATGAAGAAGACCCTGGCCTACTCACTACTTTGAAGGCCAGGACACAAGAAACACAAATTCACTGGAAGCCTGGGCTACAGAGAGTTCAAGGTCAGCCCAGGCAACTTCATAACACCCCCAGAAAATGAAAACTTAATTTATAACCCCCCCAACTTCTATTTTTGACCAAGAATTCAAAGCCTCTTTCATTGCTATTTGGTGCTCAGTCTTTTTTTTTTTTTTAAGATTTATTTATTGTTATATGTGAGTACACTGTAGCTGTCCTCAGACACACCAGAAAAGGGCGTCAGATCCCATTACGAGATGGTTGTGAGCTGCCAGGTGGTTGCTGGGATTTGAACTCAGGACCTTTAGAAGAGCAGTCAGTGCTCTTAACCGCTGAGCCATCTCTCCAGCCCCCGGTGCTCAGTCTTGTTGGCCCTACAGTTCCGGGAGGGCAAAGGGCAAAGGACCCAGCTTGGGGGCAAAATGGTCAGTTTTGGTGCCACAGGTGGGATGCGGCCTCGGCAGGTACGTTCCCCATCAGAGAATAAAATAGCCGCCAAGGGGCAGGAGCAAATGGCCAGCATCAAGAGTGCTGGCCCTTGCAGAGGCCCCAGGTCCGATCCCCAGCACCTACTCCGGGCAGCTTACAAAGTCTATAACTCCAGTTCCAGGGGATCTGACATGTCTGGCCTCTCTGGGCACCAGCATTCACATGCATATGTCTGTACAAAGCCACACACATACACATGGTTACAACAAACCTAAGTTTTAAAAGTTGTCAGCGGTGGAGGGATTCTCATAGGGTCGGTACACTGACAGTTTCTTTTGGGTAATGGTGTCCATTGTAAAGCAGTTATCTAAGAAGTCAGGGACCCCTGGGGAAGTGGGAGATGCTTCTGTTGTGAAGGTGCCCAGCCCAGCCCAGCCCAGCCCAGCCAGCTCACTTCTTGAGAGAAATCCCTGGAGCTGGAGACAGAGATTTGAAAGCCTCTTCTAAGAACTTATCCATCGCAACCTGTTCTTGAAAGTCAGGCACAGGCTAGGGGTGGTGGCTCACAGCTTTAATACCAGCACGAGGCAGAGAGGCAGAGGCAGAGGCAGAGGCAGAGGCAGAGAGGCAGAGGCAGGGAGACCTCTGTGAGTTCGAAGCCTGGTAGAACATAGGAAGTTCCAGGACAGCCAAACCTATGTAGAGAAACTCTGTTTCAAAAAGGAAAAAGGAAGGAAGGAAGGGAGGGAGGGAGGGAGGAAGGAAGGAAGGGAGAAGGAAGAAAGGAAACCATCCAGCCATGGTAGCTCACATTTGTAATGCAAGAACTCAGGGAGGCTAATGCAGGAGGATTACAAGTTCGAGACCAGCCTGGGCAGCTCAATAAGACCTGTCTCAAAACAACAACGACGACGACAACAACAACAACAACAGCCACCCTAAGTGATGAAAAGCTTGATTCCCCTGCACAAGACCCAGTCAATGTCTAATTCCCAATTCCCACCCATCCATCCATCCATCCATCCATCCATCCATCCATCCATCCATCCTACAGCCTACTGAACCAGGCATCAGTCTCAGTGCCGGCAATACCATGGCGAGCAAACCTGACAGAGGGCCCTCCTTGTTGGCTGTTGATTTTGTCTGTAGAGGAGGAAGGGCCCAAGCTTCTAGATAAGCGACAGCATCTAGCAGGTAAACCTTCCGGCCTAAACTGATGCCTGGAAGCCATGGGAAGGCGGAACGGGAGAACCAACTCCTCAAGGCTGTCCACCCGTCGCCCTGGCGCACACGTGCCTGCGCAGAGCCCTGTATGCAAGGAGTTTTTGGGAAAGCACCCGGGGCCAGCTGCAGCGAGGCAGCTGCAGAGGCTCTTGCTGGGAGTCCCAGGTACCCTGGCTGTAGGCAGGACAATCGTTTGAGCTGAGGAAGTGGAGGACAGTCAGCCAGGGGGCGCCTGACTGAGAGAGAGCCCGTCCTAACCTCAGTGGGTCAGTCCTTGGACGTAGAGTGGACTCGAATGCGCACACTGGAAGTCCCTCGGTCCCTCACTGGCACCCACCCTACCTCCCGCAGAGGCTGACGCTGGTCCTTGCCCTGGCAACGCTGATCGCCGCCTTTGGCTCATCCTTCCAATATGGGTACAACGTGGCTGCTGTCAACTCTCCCTCAGAGGTGGGTCACCGTGGTGAGTGACCCACAGCCGCTGACAGGAGGAGGGGCTTGGAGGTGCTCCTAAGTGGTCTAGCTGGTCCCTGGAAAGCAAGCACAGCCTACTCCTTAAGGGAAAGGGGAGGGAAGTCCCTTCAGGATCCAGGCCCTGTGAATGGTCAAGTCCTCAGACCTCAGATTCTCACGGACACAACCTTTCTGGAGGGCGGTGGGTGGCGTCATCTGGAGGGCAGTGGGTGACGTCATCTGGAGGGCAGTGGCCGCAGCATCCGCCAGGCTACAGCCATTCCAGGGTGTGTGAGAAACACCGAGGGGGTTGGCCTGCCAGAGTTCTTCCCACAGGTGTCGCAAACAACTCCACCCAGACAGCTCTGTCCCTATCTCCGCTAGGACTGTCCCACCCAGCAGCTAAACGCCCATTAATTCTCTCCGCGAAACAAACTGGTTGTGTCGGTCTGTGCCCTCTGTCCCCCAGTTCATGCAGCAGTTTTACAATGACACCTACTATGACCGAAACGAGGAAAAGATCGAGTCCTTCACCTTGACGCTGCTGTGGTCCCTGACCGTGTCCATGTTCCCCTTTGGAGGCTTTATAGGGTCTCTCATGGTTGGAACCTTGGTGAATAAATTGGGCAGGTAAGAGATGAGTAGGTTGGTGCGCGCACGCGTGTGTGCATGTGTGTGTGTGTGCACGCACATGTGCGCAGAGTTACTGATGTTGGTATGTGAATAGTGCAAGTGTCTTCTTCTTCATCTTCTTCTTCTTCCTCCTCCTCCTCCTCTTTCTCCTCCTCCTCCTCTTCCTCTTCCTCCTCTTCTTCCTTCTCCTCCTCTTTCTCCTCCTCCTCTTCCTCTTCCTCCTCTTATTCTTCCTCCTCCTCCTCCTCTTCCTCCTCTTTGATGTGCATGAGTCTTCAGCACCCATGTAAGTATGTGCACTGCCTGTGTGCCTAATGCCTGATGAGGTCAGAAGAGGGCGCTAGACTGGGATCCAGGGCAGTTGTGAACTGCCACGTGAGCGCTGGGAGCTGAGCCCAGGTCCTCTGCAATTACAGCAAGGATCCCTAACCACTAGGCCATCTCTCCTCATCTTCTTCCTCATTTTTTTCCAACATAGTTTTGCTGATTCCTAGGGGACTTCACAGTGCCCAGCCTTATCGGGACCACCAAGCCATTCACTCATGGCCCTCAGCAGCGGCACAGACCATGGGCCTCAACATGGTCTCAGGTGCTTATGCACACCATCACATCAACAGCAAAGTCCAGCTTCACACCTGCTCTTCCCCGCAGCCCCCACAGCTTCTCTCTCTCTTGCTGGGGGCTCCAGTCACACACGCCACTGTGCCTAGCTTTTAAGATGTATTCTGGGGTCGGGCGGTGGTGGCGTACGCCTGTAATCCCAGCACTCTGGGAGGCAGAGGCAGGCGGATTTCTGAGTTCGAGGCCAGCCTGGTCTACAGAGTGAGTTCCAGGACAACCAGGGCTATACAGAGAAACCCTGTCTCGAAAACACCAAATCCAAAAAACAAAACAACAACAACAAAAAGATGTATTCTGGGGATCAGAATTCAGGTCCCCAAGCTTGCATAACAGGCACTTTACTGGCTGGGCCATCTGTCTCCCCAGCCTCTGTTCCTATTTCCAAAACAGTGTCTGATGTAGCCCAGGTTGGCCTCACACTCACTGTGTAGTCAGGGTGATACTGAACTCCTGATTTTTTTTACTTCCTCCTCCCAACAGATGGGATTGCAGTCACATGTCTGCTCGCCCTGTTAGGGTAGATAGATTTTTATCACCCCAAACATAAATATCCATCATCAGCTTTTAAACATGGGCCTAAAACTGAAGTCTGTGTCATAAGATGAGGGTAGACTCAGCATGGCCAATTTTCCTTTCTATTGGGGTCATTCAAAGAAACTGGACAGGGACTAATGTTTGGGGCCCCAGACAAGGGCCGAGGTGTCAGGGATGGCTGGGGACAGCCCCCGGAATGAACATCACGTGCCAGAGAAGACACAGGACTCCATGTCCTTTGCTTCGGTCACACCAAAAACCACTTCCCCTTTAGTGATTTTTGACTTTGGAAGAGTAAGTACCCATATGCGGTAGAGTGTACTATAAACTCAGCGCTCGGTGCATGGAGGCAGAAGGGTCCTGAGTTCAATGCCAGCCTGTTCTACAAAGTAAGACCCAGTCATGCTCTCGAATCAAGACCAGAGTCTAGAACCTTGCTTTGAAACTTCAGTACTTTTAGAAAGAGTCTTGGGGCTGGAGAGATGGCTCAGTGGTTAGGAGCACTTGATGCTCTTGCAGAGGACCCAGTTTTGGCTCCCAGCACCTGCATGGCTCCTCCCACCCATCTGAAACTCCAGTTGGAGGGGATCTGATGCCCTCTCCTGACTTCCACAGGCACACTTGTACACAGTGCACTTACATACTTTTAGGCAAAATAATTCATAAACATATAATTAAATGTATAAATAAATCTTTTTTAAGGACTTATTTATTTATTATATGTAAGCACACTGTAGCTATCTTCAGACTCACCAGAAGAGTGCATCAGATCTCATTACGCATGGTTGTGAGCTACCATGTGGTTGCTGGGATTTGAACTCAGGACCTTCAGAAGAGCAGTCAGTGCTCTTAACCGTGGAGCCATTTCTCCAGCCCTAAATAAATATTCATATTTTTCTTAAGCATGAAACCTCTGGTTCTGGATCTGAGACCTTGAGATTGCCCTGTGGGGTTCATGTGAACCCATAGCTCTCTCCCTGGGCCGCCAGAGTGAGTCAGGTCTGCAGGACACAGGTCAATCCTAGTGAACGCTTAGCCATAGGGGCTAAGCCTTGTCCACTGAGTAGACCACTTGGAATTCAGTCGGCATGGGTGGGCTCACTGGCTTGCAGCTGCTTGAGATATTTGCATATATATTTTCAGAGCAGCAATAGCGACTTAGTTTATAGATGGTTTCTAAGTGCCCAACGCTATCTAAAGAGCTTCCAGAAGTACGCTCATACTGAGCAGGGGGCACAGTCCTTTGATCCCAGCTCTTCAGGGCAGCAGAGTCTAAAGTTTTAGACCATCATACACAGCATAGTGAGATTGCGTTTTTCAAAACTGTCTTAAGTGTGTGTGTGTGTGTGTGTGTGTCTGTCTGTCTGTCTGTCTGTGCATTCACACACACCCTGATGGGAGTTCTAGTTGGCTTTCCGCTTGCTTGCTTATTTTATTTTGTCTGAGGTTGTGGTAGTGGAACCTCAGGCCTCGTGCATCACTGATAGAATGAATGTGTCTGTGTCTTGAAGCTGCCTTGCTGTGGACAAGATGGTTCTTTCTTTTGTTTGGTCTTAGTTTTGTTTTGTTTTGTTTTTTGAAGCTTTCTTGTTTTTGTTTTTGTTTTGTTTTGCTATGTTTTGCCCTTTTTAAAGGTGTGTGTGTGTGTGTGTGTGTGTGTGTGTGTGTGTGTTTTTTGTCTGTGTGTATGTATATGTACTGTGTGCAGCTATGAGACATCAGATTGGTGCCAGGAATTGAACCTGGGTCCCACAGGAAGACAGCCAGTGCTTTTAATCACTGAGCCACCTCTTTAGCCCTCTTTGTTTTTTGTTTTTTGTTTTTTGTTTTTCTTTTGCTCCCTAAGACAGGATTTCTCCATGCCTTGCAGCTCTCTCTGTAGACCAGGCTGGCCTCGAATTCACAGAGATCTGCCTGCCTCTGGCTTCCAGTTACCGGGAGCCACCATGTGGTTGCCGGGATTTTGAATTCAGGACCTCTGCTCACTCTGGCTGGCCCCGCTCACTCCAATCTAAAGATTTAGTTATTATTATAAGTACACTGTAACTGTCTTCAGACACACCAGAAGAGGGCATCAGATCTCATTACGGATGATTGTGAGCCACCATGTGGTTGCTGGGATTCGAACTCAGGACCTCTGGAAGAGCAGTCAGTGTTCTTAACCACTGAGCCATCTCTCCAGCCCCCTCTTTGCCTCTTTCTAATAGCCCTGTGTTTGTGAGTTTTTTTTTTTACATCAGTTTATATTTTGGCATTTCTTAAGGGGACCTCAGTCCGTATTAGCTTTTTGTTGTCTTAATTCCTGTTTTCCAACTTTTTCCCCTTTATTTTAAGCATCCTTTCTTTCTCCTCTGCATTATACTATGGCATTGTATCCAAAACTCATCTCAAAGCCACCTAGAGTTTATATTTCTAGAGTCTTCTAGTTTTATACTTTTGTCTATTATCTTACTGAGTTACTGTGAAGGATACAAAACCTGTGCCTAGACTCATTTTTATTTGTTTTTATTTTTTTTTATCCTTCGTTTTATTTGATGTTTATGGGCGTTTTGCCTTCATGTGTGCCTGATGCCCGGGAGACCAGAAGAGGGCATCGGTTCCCCTGGAACTGGAGTTACAGGTGGATGTGAGCTGCCTCGTGGGTGCCGGGACTTGAACCCAGGTCCTCTGCAAGAGCAGAGTGGTCTTGACAGTGGTCTCTAGTCTACATTCTTACAGTTTTTCTTGTTTGTTTGTTTGTTTGTGTTGTTTCTGATTGTTGTGCTGGAACTGAATCCAGGCCTCTTCACGTGGTAGCCTCCTCCCCCAGCCGCACACCAAGTCTGTCTGTTTCTGAGACAGCCTCCCCCTGTGCTGCCAGGTTTGGCCTGAGCTGCCAGTGCCAGCAAGCCACATACCTCAGTCTTCTGAGTGCCAGGGCTACGGCCCGGGGACAAGCCCAGGCCTTGTATCTCAGTCCGTGTTTCTCTGTCCCTGGCCCCAGTGCCCTCTGACCTTTGCCCCCACAGCAGGATATGCACCTGACCTCTGTCAGTTCCAGGGCCCAGAGAAGCTCACTGCTGTAACTATAACTAGGGGACACTGCCGAGAGCAGACATTAAGGAGTGTCTGAGCCGGGCGGTGGTGGCGCACGCCTTTAATCCCAGCACTTGGGAGGCAGAGGCAGGCGGATTTCTGAGTTCGAGGCCAGCCTGGTCTACAAAGTGAGTTCCAGGACAGCCCGAACTACACAGAGAAACCCTGTCTCGAAAAAAACAAAAAACAAAAAACAAAAACAAACAACAAAACAAAAAAAAAAAAAAAAGGAGTGTCTGTTGACGGAGCCATGAAATGGATGAGTGAATGGATCCTTGAGCTAACCCAACTTTTACCCTCCACAGAAAAGGGGCCCTACTGTTCAACAACTTATTCTCCATCGTGCCGGCCATCTTAATGGGGTGCAGCCAAATCGCCCAATCATTTGAGCTAATAATTGTTTCCAGACTTCTGGTTGGAATATGTGCAGGTAAGGACCCCTTCCGGGCGGCTCCCGGGAATGCGATGCCTCCTGGGGCCTCTGAAGCCCACGGACTAAGGCTGACCCTACACAGGCACTTGAGTTTGTACCGCACCCTCGTGGCTGGACAGCGGGCAGACCTTCACAACGATGCTTCCCAAAGGGGACGCTGTCTTTTGCTTTGTTTTTCCAAAGCTGGGATTGTGCCCAGGACCCTGTGAAAGCTAAATTGTCACTTTATCACTGAGCCACAATCCCTAGCCCAGGAAAGCTGTTCTTTCTCTGAGTAAACTACAAACCCTGAGTTTAGAAGGATTCTTCCAGCCTGGTCTTATTCCTCAGTATCTCAGCATTGACTAAGATAATGGCCCATTGGAGGGTAGTGTCATGTAGTGAGCAGTGTCTTTGTTTGATAGACTGTTCTACGTCACGAGAATGGAAAGATCTCATGAAATTCTATTTCAGTTGTTGTTTATCTGTGTGTGAGTAAGAGAACCAAGTCAAACAATAGATTTCTGGGTTGTTGTGTGTCTTTAAGATATCTTTATTTTTACGTGCGTTGGTGTTTTGCCTGCATGTTTGTCTATGTGAGGGTGTGAGGGTGTCGGATCCTCTGGAACTGCAGTTACAGACAGTTGTGAGCTACCATATGGGTGCTGGGAATTGAACCCGGGTTTTCTGGAAGAGCAGCCAGTGTTCACACACCAGTGAGCTGTCTCTCCAGCCCAATTTCTGTTTGTTTGGTTGTTTTTTTTTTTTTTAAGCCGAGATTTGTGGTCTTAAAAAGGTTGAGGAGCTGGTTCGTAAACCTCACACAGGGCTTCCTCAGCCTAGACTGCGGGGAAGTGCTGCGCTGACTTTAGAAAGCTCTTCCCTAGTTGTTGAGAAAAGGAGACACTTTGTTTTTTATTTTTATTTTATTTATTTATTTATTTTTTTTTTTTTTTGGTCTCTTTTGAGACAGGGTTTCTCTGTGTAGCCCTGGCTGTCCTGGAACTCACTTTGTAGACCAGGCTGGTCTCGAACTCAGAAATCTGCCTGTCTCTGCCTCCCAAGTGCTGGGATTAAAGGCGTGTGTCACCATCGCCCGGCAAGGAGACACTTTTAAAGCTACACTTGGTGGCTTCCGGACAGCCCGCCTTTCCCAGTGCCCAGCTACAAGAGGCCTTGCCAGCCCTCAGGATCCTTCAAAAGCAGGGCGGGCACCTCCTGACCCCTGACCCCCTGCATCCCCATCTAACTGATGTCTGAGTGACCTTCTGTCCTTCCAAATGTGGAGTCTGGTGGAGGGATGATTCGGCTGGATGTAAGCAAATGCCTCAAGTCCTTTAGGAGGCAGAGAAATCTGGAAGCTGCTGTTGCCAGAGGTGGTGCACACCTTTGGTCCAGCACTCAGGAAGTAGAGATGGATCTCTGAGTTTGAGGCCAGCCTGATCTACAATAGTTAGCTCAGGCCAGCCAAAGTGAAGAACTGCAGGATGGGAGTGCGTGCGTGCGTGTGTGTGTGTGTGTGTGTGTGTGTGTGTGTGTGTATGGGAGGAGGGTAACCATATGGAGGAGAACTATAGCCCTTGGGCAGACTCCACTCAGTACTGTCATGCCCCCTACCCCGCCCCACCCCGCCCCTGAGAACGCTTGGGCTGTCATCGGTCATGTTTCCATCTGGCTTGTCTCTTTCTGCCTTTGGTTTTCCCTGCAAAAGCTTTTCAAGAAGTAGAAAACTTCCAGAAGTTGTCAGCTGTGAGCTGGTACAGTCTCTTTTCCATTGATTATGAGGTTTCCGATGATGATGATGATGATGATGATGATGATGATGATGATGATGTTTCCAATGGTGATGATGATAATAATAATGTTTCCAATGATGATGATGATGATAATAATTATAATGATAAAACTCTGACCAATAAACCATAGCTAAAAGCCCACAATTAGGCCTGGTAAGATGGTACTTGCTGTTGTGTTTTATAAAAAGAAAGAGAAACTAGGAATACATTTGGTAGAGGCATGGTATGGTGTGGGGGAGAGGGTGCCTCTGCAGGCCCGTGCTGCAGCATCCCTTCCCCCTCCCACGTACCAGGACATGGGGAGGGGAGTTGAGAGGGCAATAGAGACAGAGAAAGGGAGGGAGGGAGAGAGAGAGAGAGAGAGAGAGAGAGAGAGAGAGAGAGAGAGAGAGAGAGATGACAGATACCAGCCCTGGTGGCATACACCTGTGATATCAACCTGATAAGCAAAGGCAAGAGGATTGGAAGCTGAAGGTTGGCTTGGACTCTCCGTTGGCTCGGGCGAACCCTGTCTTAAAGCAAAACAAAAAGTAGTAAGAGGGCGGGGAACAGGGCTCAGAGGCAGGACAAGCTCAAGCCCTGGCTTCATTCTCGGAACACGCACAGAAATAATCCTAACCTGTGGCTATGGAGGCTCTAACACTTGCCATGCTGAGGCAGGAGGATTACCAGTTTGAAGCTAGCCAGATGAGTTTATATGTATCAAGACCTTGATTATTTTGTTTTTCTTTGCTTGTGTTCGATTTCAAGACATCCTGTAGTGTGCACTGACCTCAGACTTTTAGCAATCCTCCTGCATCAGCCTCTCAAGTGCTAGGATTACAGGTCTGCATTAGCACGCCTGGCTAAGGCCTTTGTGGGGGTTGAGGGGGTGGGAATCCCCACCTTTATACGAAAAGCATACTTCTAGCCAATGTTGGTCTCATTTTTTTTTTTCATTTGCACATTTATCTGGGAGTGTGGAACTCCTGTGCCATGGCCCACCTGTGTAGATCAAAGAGGATCTGCACACACACACACGCACACACACACACACACACACACACACACACACACACACAGAGTTTTCAAGAAAGATAGCCAGCCGGAAAACAAAGCAATACAACTGCTAGGTGTGCCGAGTCGAAGGCCTCAAGACCAGGCTGTTCTACCTAAATACTTTTAACAAAAGTTACCTAAGAAGGGTGACATTAGTCCACATCTTTGCAGATCACTTTAATGTCTGTCTTAACAGCAGACATTTGGATTTTTGTTTTGTTGTTGTCTTCATGAGACAAATGATAAATTATAGTTATACAGTAAATAAGTATAACAGTCAATGAAATTACAAAACTGCCCACCAGCCCCACAGGACTGAGAAACCTCTGGGTGAGAAACACTCCTTCAGGGTGTTTCCCAGGAAGGGCACGATGGCACGTGTGCATCACACATGGCCATCACACATGATAATAAGCCCGTGGCTTCCTTATCAGCACCACGGGCTCCAAGGGGTGTGTGCTGGGTGGCCCTCGGAGGGAGGAGCCCAGTGGCTACTGGGGTGAGGCCCCAGTCAGAGGGTTCTCAGATCCATCGGCTGCAGTCACTGCCCAGCCCGCTGGATTTTCAAAGCTACCCCCTCCTGTTCCGTTAGCCGTGGCAGTAGATGACAAGCAGCTTCTGGAACGCTCCTTAGACCACCTTCGGCAGCCCAGCCGCATAGCTCTCCCCTGAGAAGGAAGCAGCCCAGCCGTGACTGGGGAGCAAAGGTAGCTGAGCTTTGCTTGCGGGAGGCTCACAGTTCATGGGTTTGTTGTTGATCAACTCCTTGGCAAAAGGACTGAAGGCTTTCCCTGGCCAAAAGGAATGCAGACATCACCACTGCTTCCCCACCCCACCTCCACCCCTCGAAGCCCCGCCCCTCTCCTCCACGCCCCGCCCTGTCCCGCCCCAATTTAACTCTAGTCTTCCCACTTTGGTCTGCAGGGTCTATCACAGCAAATTAGCATCCCTGTCATTTTAGCCCTGGGGGCCTGAGACAGGAGGACCTCTAATTTGAGGCTAGCATGGGCTACATAACAAGACCCCTCCCCCCCCCGAAAAAAATATACAAAGTAGAGCTTGCTTCCAGACACGTGAATGTACTTAATCCGGACACACCTACCAGGCCTTTGTACTTGTTCTCATTTTGTCCTTGCTGTTATTTTTTACCTTTATTTATTGAGTGTGTGAGGGACGGGCACACATCTGCCACTCCCGGCTCTGGAGGTCAGCGGATAACTGGCAGGAGTCAGCTCTCTCCTCCCACCGTGTGGGCTGAAAGTCAGGTTGTTTTGTTTCAAGAGCTTTTGCCTGCGGACCGTCTAGCCTGGCCCACTTTTATTTATTTTTTTATTTTTAAGCTAAATCACAAGCTTCCTTACCCTCTTACTTTTGTACTGGGGACGGAACCCAAAGCCCCGTCCACACTAGACATGCACTCTTCTCATCTCCCAGGACCCCGCCTATACTTTTTTTTTTAAATATTTTATTGTTGAACTGGGGGAGGGGGCAGGTTGGGGGAGGTACGTGCACAAGAGCGCAGGTGCCTGCAGAAGGGGGACTCAGATCCAATGGAGCTGCAGTTACAGGCTGTTGTGAGCCGCCCGATGACAGCGTTGGGAACCGAACTCAGGACCAGGACCTCTGCAAGGGCAGCCCGCCCTCTTAACTGCTGAGCCACCTCTCTGGCTCTTGCATTTTTGTTTCTCAGTGTTATATATATATATATATATATATATATATATATATATATACACACACACACACACACACACACACACACGTGTGTGTATATATATATACACATATATATGTGTATATATATTTATGCATTTCTTTAGTTGTTTATTTGGGGGGGGCGAGGGCACGCGCCTCTCTCCTCCTTCCACCCTGCATATCCTGCAAAGTGAACTCAGATCACGAGGGTTGGGGCAGCTGGTGCCTTACCCACTGAGCCGTCCCACCAGCCCCCAGCTTCATCTATTTATTCCCCAAAGAGTCGTATTTTGACACTATGGGAAATCTTACAGGATTACATAGTGGTGGGCTCTGGAGAGATGCCTCGGTTCAGTTCCTAGTAGCCAGGTCGGGCAGCTCACAACCACCCACGTCCCTATAACTCCAGCTCCCAGGGGATTTGACTCGTCTGTAAACACACCCACAAAACACACACACCAAAGCACATTACTAAAAAATATAATAATAAACCTTTTAAAACAGATTGCATAGTGGGGTTCAGAGTAGCCTCAGCCTACATAAATCCCAGAAATGCAGATTTTCAAATATGTGTGTGTGTGTGTGTGTGTGTGTGCGTGCATACTGGAATTTGTTATTTTTTACATTTTAAGCTTTTCTTCTGAGCTAACTAGCTGCTCGAAGCTTTTCTAAGGCATGGCGTCCCTTTGTATCCCAGGCAGGCCTGGCTCTAACCTTCTGCCTGCTATGTGTGTCAGCTGCCTAAGACAGGGGTTTGTTGTCACGTTCTGGCCCCAGAAAGTAAGCCAGTGGGCAGGGCTGCTGTTGTGCCTTTCCTTGACCGACTCTTTTCTCCCTGAGGGAAGGAGAGGGCGTGTCCAATCCTCTTCCACCAGTCCAGTCCACTGGGCCAGTCAGGAGCCAGGACGCAGGGTCTGGCTGGGCTGCACCCCCAGCTAACACAGCCGAGAAGCGAATACTCCTGTCAGGAGCTTTGGCCATGTCATTTCTTTCCTTGATGTGTAAGGGAGTTAGAAGAGGTGTTTGCAAGGGCCGTTCATTCATTCATTCATTCATTCATTCATTCGCTGTGTTCTGGGAGGGTGTGTGGTGTGTGTGAGAGGCAGGGTATACAGGTGTGCACTTGTATGTGGAGGCGAGAGGTCCACCTGGGGGTGTGTGTGCTTTTTAGGGGCTCTCCATATTTTTGAGGCAGAGTCTCTCATTGATCAGACCAGGATGGCCTTCGAGCTGCAGAGACAGGTACATTACCTATATGTACCTCACATCCAACTTTCTGTGGGTTCTGGGAATAACTCAAGTCCCCTTACCTGTACAGCAAGCACTTACCAACTAATTTACCCCATTTTAAGGGGGTGGGGGGGTGATAGTGCACCTAGCAAGGTACAGTGAGTCTTTGAAGACACAGTTGGTTTCTACCATTTTCCTGGTTCTTAACCTCTGAGCCAGCTCTCCAGCCTTCCTGGCTGTATTCTGACGGCGACTCTCCTTACAGGTATATCTTCCAACGTGGTCCCTATGTACTTAGGGGAGCTGGCCCCGAAAAACCTGCGAGGGGCTCTGGGAGTGGTCCCTCAGCTCTTCATCACCGTCGGCATCCTGGTGGCCCAGCTGTTCGGCCTTCGGAATATCTTGGCCAATGAGGATGGTGAGAAGAGGCCCTGCCCCGCCCCGCCCCCAGGCTCCCGCCCTGCCCCCAGGCTCCGCCCCGCCCCCTCTCCCCAGAGCTCCTACCTCGCACCATTACTGGAAGCTTCTGCCCTCTGACGTCCTTACCCTGTCCAGTAGAGACTGTCCTTTGTCCACGAGCTGTTCGGAGCTCACTACGCAGCTCTTACATGAACAAGCACGTGGTGACAAGTTCCTTCTAGAAGACAGTAAGGCGTCTCAACTGAACAGGAAGGGCCTATCCCCCCCCCCAACCGCTAGGCGGCCGTCCACACTCTCAGAAGGCACACTCAGAAGGCACACGACCACTGATAGGTGGCACCGTTACCACCTCTTTCTCTGTTTCGAGTCTTGAGACACTTTTTTCGTTGTTGAGAAGAGGTCTCATGTAAGCCAGGCTGGCCTCAAACTCACATGGTAGTTAGAGTCTTGGCCTCCTGATGCTCCTGCCTCCACCCAGCAAGTCCTGAGATTACAGGTGGGCACGACCACCACCGTTTCAGGCGGTTCTGGAGACCAAACCCAGAGATCGCGCAAATGCTAGGCAAACACCCTCCCAACTGGGCCCAGCCCTACCCACATCTCTTCTCTCTTATTTCCTTCCTTCCTGTCTTTCTTTTTGAGCCTCAAGCTTCTGAGAGGGAGATCAGTAGCAATGATCATGCCTGCCGTGGCCTGGGCACCATGACTTATGTAATAGTTCATCTGTTCCTCCAGGCATCACCAGGAGATCTTGTACTTTAAACACACCCATTTTACAGATAACAGAACCTGAGACTCTGCAGATTGGAAACATGTGCAAAGTCCTGTTAAGATTGAGGCCCTACAGCCTGAGCCTGGCTGTGTGTCACTTTGCCACGCTCCCCTATCTTCCTGTTGTCCCTGCACGTGTCCAGGACACCTCCATCAAGGTGCCCTGTTATCTCTAGGAGCCTGGACCTAAAATGAATGGACTGGGGTTGAGTCTCAGGGAGCGCCAGGCAACAGGAGCAGATACTCCACTGCACTGCACTGTGCAGGAGGGTGTAGGGAAAGCGAGCGGGGCCGCGTACCCGTGTAGGAATGGCGAGCGCCTGTGTACCTGTGAAGGGAGGCTGTCCGGCTGGGGGAAGGTCCTTGCCCAGAGTGCGGGCCGTTCTGGCATGGGCCCCGTGTACCTGTAGAGGAAGCCTAGCCAGACCAGGAGTCTTTGGTCCGGTCTGGTGGCTGGAGACACTGAGGCCTGTTCCATTGCTCCTACATGGCAGGTTTTGCTAAGAAGAGGCATCCAACGGTTTCAAAGCTTTATTATAGAAAAGTGTGGCTGCCAGTGGCTACATTCGAATGGGTTACCAGGTTCCCTGGAGGGAAAGATGGGGATGGGAACAGGGTGGCGAGAGAAACTAGAGTCAAGACAAGATTTCCTGCTCAAGGCTCAAAGTTTATCGGGGAGGGGGGTGGGTCTCCAAATATATAGGCAGGGGAAGGCCCTTCCCCCAAAGGCTGGAAACAGGTCTGCAGGCTCCACAGGAGGCTCCACAGGAGGCTGGCAGATGGCAGCTAGAGGCCACAGGTTCTTGGAGAAGAATGGGCTTCACCTCGGTCTGAGTGCTCCACCCTAGGTGGGAAGCAGTGGTTAGCCGAGTTCTTGACTCCTGCTCAAAGGCTGGGGGGAGGACACAGAAAAGTAGGAAAAGGAAAAGAGAGAAGTAAAGAGAGAAAGAAAAGATAGAGGGGTGAGAGCTGGCCGTGACCACGTGGAAAGAGGGGAGAAGGATGGGGAGAGAGGGGGGACAGGGGGGCAGGAGAGAGATAAAGGGACGAGAGGGGGGGCAAGCCGGGTGGTGGCGGCGCATGCCTTTTATCCCAGCACTTGGGAGGCAGAGGCAGAGGCAGGTGGATTTCTGAGTTCGAGGCCAGCCTGGTCTACAGAGTGAGTTCCAGGACAGCCAGGGCTACACAGAGAAACCCTGTCTCGAAAAAACAAAAACAAAACAAAAACAAAAACAAAAACAAAAAAGGGGGGGCAAGAGAGCTAGGAGGGGCCTGGCATCCCCCTTTATAGTGGGCGGGGTTACCTGGCTGTTGCCAGGCAAGTGTGGGGCAGGGAAAACCTGGCTGTAGCCAGGTGACTGTGGGAGTGGAGTCCAGCCAGAACACTGGGGGCGTGGCCCTACATCACTGAAGGCCACAGGATTATGGAGTTGAGGAGTCAGAACAGGAGTTGGTGTCAGGAGCCCAAGTATCTAGGAGCATGGCTCACGGTTCCATCCCTTGTAGACTATTCTACTGGGTGTCCGGAGTCAGCCTCGCTCAACCAGGCTACAGACTGTCTTTCACTGTCCCACAGGAGGGCAGGGCGGGTTCTGTCCAGAAGAGAACATTGTAGGCCTGAACAGAGGAGACAAGGATGTTGAAATCCTTTGTGCCTTTAGGGAACTGAAAAAGGGTGGCGGCATGTTAGACCTCCACCCTTGTCTGTGACTTTCCTGCCGTGCAAGGCTGTGGTTTGACCTTGCCCCCTTTAGAGCCCCCATGTGACCCCTGGCTTAGGACAGCTGCTCTGCTATAACAGGGATGGCCAGCAGGTGGCACAGCCAGAGGAGGCGCAGGAAGAGGGCGCCTTGGATTAAGGCTGCACAGTGGTCAGGGTTGGGAAGTGGGATCTGGGTTAGTGTCTGGCGGCCCTTGGTGCCTTGGTGAAGACAGCTGCAGTGTAGGGGACTGGGCTGAGGGGCCCAGGGGCTGGTGACCATGGCTTGCAGGGGAGACAGCCACACTTGTCACAGACAGGACAGGGGAGATAGGCACAGGATCCCAGGATGATCTGGGGCCCAATTCTGATCAAGGGGCAGCAGGAGGTGGGGGGACATTGCTCCGGCCTGGAAAGCGATGCTTCAGCCAGAAGCCGAACTTACGTTGGGTGGGGGAGGGGGTGCGGGGGGAATTAGACATAGTGGTGCATGGCTATAATCTGGGCTCAGAAGGTAAAGGAAAGAGACTGAGGGACATAAGGACAGCCTAAGACTTCACAGAAGGTTTGAGGCCAGCCTGTGTTACAGTCCATTTTCTTAAAAAAAAAACAAAAACAAAAAACAAAAACAAAAAACAAAAAAACAAAAAAAAAAAAAAAAAAACAAAAAAATGAGATGATTCAGTACGTAGAGGAACTTGTTGCCAAATCAGATGATCTGAGGACCCTCGCGGCACAGAGGAAAGTGATGTGCTAAGTGTCTCTGATCAGTGCATGGCCTCTGTGGATTTCTTCCCTCCCTCCCTCCCTCCTCTCCCTCCCTCCCCTCTCTTTTTCTTCCTCTCTGTTGCTCTCTCCCTCCCTCCCTTTCTCTCTCCCCTCCCTCCTTCCCTCCCTCCTTCTCTCTCTCCGTCTCTTTCTCCCTTGTCCACACACACATATATCATACAATAAGTAAGTAAATGTAATAAAAATGTAAAAACTCAAAACCCAAAGTGCACGTGCACTGGGCATCGTGCCTTCAGGAGGCTGAGACAGGAAGACAGAGGCCCGGGCCAGCCTGGACTACATGAGACCTATAGAAAAAGGAGACACGTGATTGTTTATTCGCCAGCTGTGACTATAACCTCCTTAAATTGGATGAGCAGGGTCAGCTGTGTAATCCCAAGCAGCCAGAGTCAGCTGGTGTGCATACAGCTTTGCTCCCAGAGAACTAAGTGCTCCCAGCAAGGGACCCCGACTCTGCTCTGCATGTGTCAAATGGGGCTGGACTGGTTCCCGCCCCCTAAGGGGACCTTAAGGAGGGCGAGAGCTACTCTGTGACTGGCTGGTTGGTGGCTGGCACGCACAAGTCTGTGACTTCAGTGGTCCAGAGCGCAGGAGAAAAGGCGAGAGAGCCAGAGGCGACCCAAGCAGGGGCAGAACTCCCTGTTTGTCTAGGTAGCCACTTGTTCTGTTTTTATGCAAATGGGTGCTTTGCTTACACATCTGTCTGTGCACCACGTGCATGCCTGATGCCTATGGAGGCCGGAAGAAGCCATGAGATCCTCTTACAGGTGGCCATGAGCCACTGTTGGGGTGCTAGAAACTGAGTCTGGATCCGCTGCAAGAGCAGCAAATGCTCTCAGCCACTGAGCCACCCGTCCAGCCCGGTCTATAGCGGATTTTCATTGCGGACACATTATGCACAACTCCCAGTGGACATAAAGAAAGACAAACCAGATGTCCTGAGACCATTCCCCAGATCAAGAGAGGGCTGCATGGAACCCCAAGGCCGCCGTGAGCCCCTCGACAGCACCCTCCCTCCCCCGAAGGCGATCACTGAGCTGACCTAAACCCTCATCGTCTACTAGCTTTGGGTCCAGGCTCATCACCTTCTGGAAATGGTAGGGTGGAGTTTTCCCCTGCGTGTGAACGTGATGTAAGGGCCTTCCCGAGACACTGAGTGTCCACACTCCATACCACGCGGGCAGACCTGTCCAGGCCATCGCCGTTCTCCTCAGTGTTTAGTTACATCCGAGGATCACGGGATGGCTGCCCTATCCAACTTCTGAGGAATACAGTGGGCATTTGCAGTCCCATTGCTTCTGTTTCTGAGTTTCTCAGCACTGCTCGGACCACCCCAGGTCAGGTGTCCTTGTGTCCCACACGAGTGTCTCTGGACATATATACACCTGGTGTGGGATGGCAGGGTCAGCCTCTCTGCCCCAGCCAGCTGGTCTCTGAAGGACGACACGGGACTCTATGATAGCACACGGAGACTTGCTGTTTGCCCATGTCCGTGCCCACATTTGGCATTGCCAGATGTTTTTGTTTGCCCAGCTACTGTGTGTGCCGTGGTTAGTCACGCCTCAGCTACTGTGTCAATAGCCACCAGACATCTATGAAAAGAGTCAAACTTAGACCCCAAAGAGCCCTCGTCCTCCCTCAGGGCAGCGGCTCAGCGTCCCCTGCACAGCTCAGAGAGTGGAGAAAAAGCTCTCCACTTGTTCCTCAGGGCCTCGGTGACTGTAACCCTTGCCTGCAGGTTGGCCAATTCTCCTGGGCCTCACTGGAGTCCCCGCAGGCCTTCAGCTCCTCCTCCTGCCCTTCTTTCCCGAGAGCCCCCGCTACCTGCTGATTCAGAAGAAAAACGAGCCAGCGGCTGAGAGAGGTGAGGTTTGTGGCGGGTTTTCTCCTGACCCTGGACCCCAGGGCTCTTCTGCGCTGAGCTCACGCCCTCCGCTTGCCTCTCCCTCAGCCCTGCAGACCCTGCGAGGCTGGAGTGACGTGCACCTAGAGATGGAGGAGATCCGGAAGGAGGATGAAGCCGAGAAGGCGGCGGGCTTCGTCTCTGTGTGGAAGCTGTTCACTCTGCAGTCCGTCCGGTGGCAACTCATCTCCACGATCGTCCTCATGGCCGGCCAGCAGCTGTCAGGAGTGAACGCGGTACGGGCATCCCGTGGGCCTGCGGGGCAGAAGGGTGTGGTGCGTGAGACCGGGTGTGGTGCTGACGATGATCCTCCCACACTTCTCTGAGGGGCTGGGGTGGAGTGGGCCACTGGCTGGCCATCCTACACTCAAGGCCCTCTGACAAACCCCATGCTTCTCCTCCAGATCTACTACTATGCTGACCAGATCTACCTCAGCGCAGGTGTGAAAAGCAACGACGTCCAGTATGTGACAGCTGGGACAGGGGCCGTCAATGTGTTCATGACCATCCTCACGGTGAGTGTCTGTGAGGCAACGGTCCCTTAAGCCACCAAGGGTGGAGGGGTATCCGAGGAGTGTAAAAGCGCCCAGCCTTGGACGGAGCTGGGCCTTCGGATTGCAACATGCCCCCTGGGCTCCAACACCCCAGCCTCAAAGCTCTGCTGTAAGCATATTCCTGTCTCTGGTGGGGGGGCAGCCACGGACCGCTAACCCAGAGTCCCCGCAGCGTGCCCTGACCTCTTCTATCTGGGGCCGCTGAGCATGGCAGAAGTGCAGGGTCCCTGTTTAGGTTCCTTAGTGAAACTTGTCCCCTGGGCAGAGGAGCCAGCCCCGCCTCCATGCCGACAGTCTCTCAGGTTTACTCCAGTGCCTGGCTTCTTCTTTGCCGGAGCCCAGAAGCCTTGAACCACTGGACTGAGGCTCTAGATGTGAGCTCTCATTTAAGAGTTAGCATCTGGGGCCCAGTAACCCAGCCGGACCTCAGACTGGCCACCCGCTGACGTATGCTTCTGTGCATGGGTGTATAATTATTGACAGACCAGTGGCTGGGCACACACTCCTCCTAGCCCTCAAAAGTTGGTCAAGGGAGAGAGAGGGCTATTCCTGTGATGGCAGCCTCTGGTGGGGGCACTCGGGCCTAGACGCTCACAGTCTTCCTTCCCACACCTCCAGATCTTCGTGGTAGAGCTTTGGGGACGGCGATTCCTACTCCTCATCGGCTTCTCCACCTGCCTCACAGCCTGCATCGTGCTGACAGTCGCGCTGGCACTGCAGGTAAGGAGCATTGTGCTGACAGTTCACTTAAAGGGACCTCAGAGAAGGCGGTGCCACCAAGAAGTGGGGAGAGGCCCTCTCAGGGTTCTTTAAACCAAGAGTGAGGCCACATAGGAGTTCCTCTCTCACCCATGTCCCCCACCTGTCTGCAGTTTATGGCCTGTGGCCTGTGTTGTATATTGTGGTATGTGTGTGTGTGTGTGTGTGTGTGTGTGTGTGTGTGTGTGTTTCTGATGCCTGTCTCTAACAAAGAGCTTTGTTCTGTATTGACTATATTTATTGAACAGCATAGTAAATACTATGAGATGGAAATGAATGAGAGATAGGTGTTTGTTTGTTTGTTTGCTTGTTTGCTTGTTTTGAGACAGGGTTTCTCTGTGTAGTCCTGGCTGTCCTGGAACTCACTATTTAGACCAAGCTGGCCTCAAACTATTTTTACAGAAGAATTTAACAGAGTCTTACAAGAGAAGGCGTTATCTACTGACCCTAACTAGACTAGAATAGCATTCGAAACCACACACAGACGCTATCAACCTGTATCCACATGATACTTCCAACACATATGGGATATCTGTTGTTCAAGTTTGCTTTTAGCCTATTGGCTACGCGCGCACACACACGTGCACACGCACAGGCACGTGCACGCATACATGCACGCATGTACAAGTTCGAGATTAAAGCTACACATTTAGCTTAGGTTTTGAGAGCTGGTTGGTTGCTGGTGTTGAGGGCAGGTTGGTTCCATTGCTGCCTCAATGGGAGAATATGCACGCACAGGCTGAGCACACAGGAGGAGGCAGATTGCGTACATAGTTGTCCATGATTGCGGAGCATGTTAGTAACTTAGCTACAAGGGCCAGCAAAAGTTACGCCCCTCTGAAGGCCACAGGCATTTTCAGGAAAAGACTAACACAGCAGCTTCCAGCAGAGCTGGTGACCCTGCTCAGAAGTGACACGCACGCTGTCCCCAGCCTACATTTTCCTCATAGTAAAGGGACTAGGCACCAGCATGAGTTTGTCCTAGCAGGTGTAGTGCTTGTCAGATGTCGAGGGACTGTGTGTCCTTCCCCCAGCGAATCCAGCCCCCCCTCAGGTGACGTCTAAGATCCCATCACATTGCGTGGCAGAGTCGCTGCTGGCTCCTCCCAGATCCTAGTGCCATCTCTGCCCTGAGGTCCCCGAGGCTCCCACCCCAGCTGGCCTTTGTATTGCTACATACTAACTGCCTGTCTCTCCTCCCCTACAGAACACCATCTCCTGGATGCCCTATATCAGCATTGTCTGTGTCATTGTCTACGTCATAGGACACGCCCTGGGGCCCAGTAGGTATCCCTTGGCCGGGTCTACAGTTTCAGTGACCCTCATCCTGATCCTTCATGATACTCTCAGAGAGTCTCCAGGGAGGGTGGATGTGACCCCAAGTGGCATCTCTCTCGCTCCTTTCAGCACAGGATGGGAGGGGCTGTAATTAGCACTATGGGTTGACAGTGCCGCCATGTTTGATTGGCAGAGAGAGCTCCACAGGCAGCCTCTGCCATCCATCATGCCTGGCATCCTTATGAACTCCACTGCATCCTCACTTAGCACCTCAGGGAGTCTTGTGTCTTGCAGATTACTCACTGAGCCCATGGCCAGGTAGTTAGCGTGCCAAAGCACCCACAGGTCCCAGGTCCCTTTGCAAGCCACTGTGCTGTCTGGGAAAGTGTCTCCCACTAACCTGCCTGTCTTCCGTCCTCTTCTTCTCTGCACCCCTTCCCTCTCATGCCTCTCCCTCATCGCTCTGTCCTCCCTCTCTCTCAGGTCCCATCCCTGCCCTGTTCATCACTGAGATCTTCCTGCAGTCCTCCCGGCCAGCCGCCTACATGATCGGAGGCAGCGTCCACTGGCTCTCTAACTTCACCGTGGGGCTCATCTTCCCATTCATTCAAGTGAGTGGGACCCAAGGCCCCAGCATCCCCTGCATCCCCTGCATCCCCGAGCCAGGGCCCTGCAGCACACCCTAACACGCCGGTCCCTCTCCCTCTCCCCACAGATGGGCCTCGGTCCCTACAGCTTCATCATCTTTGCCACCATATGTCTCCTCACCACCATCTACATCTTCATGATCATCCCAGAGACCAAGGGCAGGACGTTCGTTGAGATCAACCAGATCTTTTCCAAGAAGAACAAGGTGTCAGATATATATCCGAAGAAGGCGGAGGAGCTCAACGACCTCCCGCCTGCTACCCGGGAACCGTAGCAGAGCCAGGCCACCAGCCAGCGTGGCCAGCGTGCATGGACTGCCTGTCTAGACTTCGGTTCTGGATTCTTACTGTCTGTGACACTGGAAGGGAGATAAGCCTGGTGAGGAGTGGCAGCCCTGTCACCAGCCTCCTCTCAGTAGGAACATCTGACCGACTTCTGTGCTTTTCTGCCATCTCCAACCATAGAGGCCAGTCATAGGCACTTGGTCATATGCAAAGCCATCCCTTGCCCTTGCTGCGTGGACTCTGGTGAGGGTCTTGTAACATCGCTTTTCTAACAAGGAGAGTTACTGCAAGACCAGATGTGACAATCATATTTTACCAGCAAACACGGACTCACGTGGTTCCCGTGGGCCCGGAGAGGCCGCTGGCATCTACTTGGGATTGATGTCATCCTCTTTCCCGACCCAGCCAGGTCACAAAGCTGGGGAACAGACTGTTTGGGAAGACACACTGAGCGTGAATTATTAACTGTAAATGATACTATTCTGTATAGCCAATAAAAACAGATCTGATCACTTCTCACCAAGACAAAGCAGTTCTCTGCGAGCAGAGATGGCCCCACTGCCAAGGGTGGCTGGTCTCCCCCCAGAGCAGGATCTGGCAAGGAGAGACACACAGACACTCCCTGCTGAAGGAAGGGCTGGGAGAGAACTGCAAAACTGACGCGTTGTGTGTGAAGTTGGGGGAGACTCTGCGTGTCTACAGTTACATGGTGAATACCAAGGGGGCCCGAAGAGGAGGCTACAGGAAGGGAGATGGGAGGGACAAGGGGGGGGAGGGAGGGAGGGAGGGAGAGAGAGAAAGAGAGAGAGAGAGAGAGAGAGAGAGAGAGAGAGAGAGAGAGAGAGAAAACAAAAGTATAGAGAAGGCCTTGAGATGTGAAAGGAGGTCCTAAGTGGGCTGCGGGATGTGGTGTCTTCTATGGCAGCAGTTAGGATAGCAGGATAGCAGGGAACGCTATGGGAGCCTGGAGTGGTTGTTATAAAGATTCTTCCCGGCATCAAGTCATGCAACTGGCAAGAGCAGTCTGACACACAGGAAGCACATGCTGTGACCGAGCCATCCTTGGCTGGCCACATGAGGGACAGAAAACACCAAAGGCCAGACTCTCGGAATGCTGAAGAGGGGTGCTGTCAGAACCGGGAGCTAGGGATTGTGGCACCATGGGATTCTGCTCCCATGAACAGGAACATCTGGAGAGCCCCCGAATTGGTGGTGCTGCTGCTCAGGTCCTGTTCTCCAATTGGTTCTTGATCCATCAATATAGAAACTAGCAGCCAATGACCTGTGAGAAATAGGTGGGACTTCCGGTTCCCGTAGGCAAGCTAGCCAATGCAGGAGAGAGGAGAGTTCTCACCGTGCTTGGGAGAGAGAAAAGCCCTCCAGCCGTGTGAGATCTCGGTTGGACCGGCCTTCGGCCGCTTTTCCGGGCAGGAAGCTGGGGTGTTGAGCTGGGACTGAAGGTGGCTGAGCAACTGAAGTTGACGGCAGAGAGAATGCTGAGCTGGGTGTACTGGAAAGGCACGCTAGCCTTGGTAGATTGGAGGCGCCCAGAGGTTGAGCCAAAAAGGCAGGTCGAAATTGAGCAACTGTGTGTGTGTGTGTGTGTGTGTGTGTGTGTGTGTGTGTGTTTCATCCATGGATTCAGTATTTTCTGGGCAAGGGCTGGTAGCGCAGCCCGTTCCCAGAGCATTAAGATTAAGACAGGGTAGCAAAAGCTACACGCTACACGAATGTACTCCCTCGTTCTAATCTTGGCTCTGCCATTAAGTATGCACAATGCCAAGTCACTTAGCTTTTCTGTACTTTAAGTAAAAGTGGAACAAACAGAACATGCGGCCACTGCAGGGTTAAATGACTTCATATGTTCGTGGCTTCTAGCTCAGTGATGTACATTTGGTACTCTGCTGGGTAGACTGCTTAGAGATAAGCACTGCTCTCAAGATTACATAAACCCACAAGTGAATCACAGGCGAGAGACACGTGAGTGGACGGCTGACCGTGGGAGAGTGCCGATGGGATGGATCCTGAGCTGATGGCGGACAGTGGGAGAGTGCCGATGGGATGGATCCTGGAATACTCCTTGTGGCAATCGATTAGAGCTGCAGACCTGGACATGAACTCACATACAGTTTAAAACTCACACAGATAGTTATGACTAGAAACATCTAGAGTTTTGCCTGTGTGAGTGGGGTTTAAGTTGGGGGGGGCTATAAGAGAGCCAATATGTCTGGGGGTTGGGGAGTAGGGTGAATACAGGGCCTCACTAGAAATCCCTGGCTGGCCTGGAACTTGCTTTGTAGACAATGTGCTTTGAACTCAGATCTGCCTACCTCTTCCTCACAAGTGTTGGGATTAAATGGGTGTTCTCCCATATTCGGCAACCCTTTTAAGTCTAGAGAACCACACTGAGTCTGAACTTAATTACAATAGTCCTGGAGGCTGAGTACGTAGCTCATGGCAGAGCCTAGCAGATACCATGCCCTGGGTTCCATCCCCAGTCTTGAAAAACAATCACGATAACCCTGGTGTTAGAACAGCGAGTCCCTCGCAGTTCTGGGTGGGATTGGAGAAGGGAGAGACCAGCTGGTAAACATGGGGCTCGAAGAAAGAGAAGGTAAATGAGAAAGCCAGAAAGGGAGACAGAAGCGATATCTAGGAACACAGAGACCGCAGGAAGGATCCGAGTGTGACAGTCAGCCCGTGGGCAGAGCAGAGCCCCAGGCCTAGACACACATACAGTCTAGAGGATCACCCTGTGTGTCCCACAGAAGAGTTGAGGGAGCTCTGGAGGAAGGTAGGCACCCCAGAGCTTTTTTTGAGATTGGGTTCAGACTTTATTTGTGCGAGAGTGATTCGGGTGTTCACAGGAGGAGTTAGGGGTTTCACAGAAACCACAAGGAAAGGGCCAGGGGAAGAGGCTCATTGGATTCAATGACTCCCAAGGGGCACAGTTTGGTGGTGGGGGGCAAGGGCAGAAGGTAAGTATTAGGCTAAGGACCACTCCTGAGACAGGAATGGTCAGAACAGTTCTCTCTCCCTGCCCTTCAGTCTGAGTGCTTTCCCATCTGCAGGACACCTGGTGGTCAGAGTTAATGACAAATCCCCAGATTCCAGAGGTTTGAAGTCAAGATGGTCCAAGGGCTAAACCAGGCGTTACTGCACATCCCTGTAATCATAGTGCTTGGAAAGGGAAGGGAAGAGATCAGGAGTTCGAGGTCATCCTTGGCTACGTAGTAGATTCCAGATTAGCCTGGGACACTTAAGAACCTGTCTCCAAAATCCAAAACCAATCTCCTCCTCCAGAAATGACACTTGGGCAAATCCAAATGGAAATGCGTCAGGGCAGGTGAGTCTCGACGGGGAGGGTTTTAAGTCGTGAGAGCAGAGATAGAAAGGACAGGACTGTGTAAGGGTTCTTCTAGCCCCAGTGACCAGACACATTCAGAGCCCAAATCAGGCCCAGGGTCTCACACTGACACACTTGCATATTCACATACTCACACACTTACACAGTCACATGCTCACACAGCACTCACACACACACATACAGCACTCATTAACACACACAGCACTCATTCACACATACACACAGAACTCACAGCACTCATTCACACACACACACTCGCACACTCAACATCACCATCACCATCCTCCAGCTCCTGCATCCTTCCTGCCCTTCTCCACGATGTTCCCTGAGCTTTGGGGGTGATGATAACGGCGTCTCTTTTAAGATGGAGCACTCACAGCCGCTTTTCTCAGCAAATATAAGCGTTTGGAGTTTGGTCATGTGATTATATGAATTATTTGACCAATTTTGTTTATGATATGAGTGCTCTATTGCATGAATGCCTGCTTTACAGAAGAGTGCGGGCATTGGATCCCATTACAGATGGTTGAGAGCCACCAGGTGGTTGCTGGGATTTGAACTCAGGACCTCCGGAAGAGCAGCCAGTGCTCCTAACCACTGAGCCACCTCTCCAGCCCTGACCAGTTGTCAAGGCCTGCTCTTTTTAACATGACTATAGCCATTTTGTATTTAGTCTCCAGTTTGCTCAAAGGGTGAAATTAATTTCAGGTTCTCAGACTTCACTTCCCAGAAGTAATTATTCGTGGCTGACACTGAAAACTAAAAGGTCACAGTGCTATGGTTGTAGTATTCATGTCCTGTTATCTCAGGGCTCTGGAAAAGCCCTAACCTCTACCACACTCAACGAGGACTGATCAGCATAAAGGTCAGCTGATAATGCTTGGTCTAGTTAGCCAAAATGAAACACTCCCCACTTGCCTTCTGCACTTGGTTTTCCTATAAAAAGCCTGACTGAAGAACAAACCAGTGTCGCAGGCTGGTTCCCAAGTCCTCTCTATGGCCCTAGTCGATCATTCTGAATTAGGCTTTCAATAAACTTTCATCATATCTATCTGAGATCAGTGTCTGATGGTTTATGTGGTGATTCCTGAACCCCAGTATATGAGTCTCTGCCTTGATCTCTCTGCTTACTGCAAAAAACAGTTCTCCAACCAAGATTGAAAGCAGCACTAATGTATGAGTGTAAACACACACACACACACACACACACACACACACACAGATGCATATTTAGAAGGTAGCTTGACAATATGACCTTTGAGCAAAACAATAGGTTTGCCCCTAGGCCTGTAACCTCTGTGGTAGTTTGAATAAGAATGGACCCACAGACCCTGGATTTGAATGTTCAGTCACCAGGCTGTTTGAAAGGATTAGAAGGATTGGGAAATGTGGCCTTGTTGGAAAGTGCGTTCCTAGGAGTGGGCTTTGAAGTTTTAAAAACCCAAGCCAGGCCCAATGTTTCTCTGCCTACAGATCGGGCGGTAGCTCTCAGCTACTGCTCCAGTGTCTGCCTGAGTGCAGCCATGCTTCCTGTACTGTTAAATAATTGTAAAAGGTTCCGCCCTGCCAGGCCTCTGCACCAGGTCCCGGCGTCTGCACCAAGTCCCGGCGATCCCACTCATCGTGGCTCTCACTGTTGCTGCTGAATCAGTCTTTCCCAGCTAGCTCTCACAGCATCCCAGCTGTGTTTCCTCTCTGCCATGGACTCTGTAAACGGCGGGAGTCCCACGCTTCTGCCCAGCATCCACTCCTTCCGAGTATCCGGTAAAGCATGACTTTTAAACTTGAATAGTTAACCAAATGTATTTATGTATAAGAAACTCCCGATTTCATAATGCCAAATTATAATGATAAAGTCTATCTCAATATTTCTAACCTCACCAAAACACCAGAAATACATCTGAAGCCATCTGGATATCCGTGTCTCCCTCCCTCTCCCCTGCTAGTACAGTCCACTAAGCCTCCTCCCCTCCTGCCCTGCCCCTCACTTAGCTCCGCCTCCTCTCTCCCCTCCAATCACTGGCCTCTCACTGCCTCAGTGTGAATGAATAGGAAATATCTCGCAACAGCTTCCTACCATGATAATGGACTAAACCTTGGAAACTAAGCCAGCCCAAATTAAATTAAGTCAGTCTTCTCTTACAAGAGTTGCCTTGGTCATGGTGTCTCTTTCCAGTAATAGAGCAGTGACTCAGACAACTTCCTTAGCTATGGGCTTTTGAGCACACATACAGAACCAATTCCCTCCCTCCCTCCCTTCTTTCCTTTCTTCTTTCCTTCCTTCCTACTTTTCTTTCCTAACACATAATTCTGACATGATTATCATTCTGTCATTCAATATTTTACTGACTTATTGAACACTTGTGTTATCAGTTTTCTTCCCGACACAGGGGGTCAGTCCTCTGCCTCCATCATGTGTTACTGAACTCAGGGCGTCAGACAGTGCAGCACACACGTTTCTCCTCTGAGCCATTTGCCAGCCCCACAGTCACCTTTAAAGCAGGAATGCACTTACGTCTGTTTGGGAGCTGTCCCAGTATGGTCAGTTTGTGCTTTTGCTTTTGTGTCTTGAGTCATCACGCCATGACGGGAACGCAGAGCAGGTAAAGCTCATTCACCTCAGAGCCGAGAAGTGAAGGGAAAGGAAGACACAGGTATCCCACAATCCTCTTCAAGAGCACATCGAAATAACCCAAGGCTTCCTGCCAAAGGTTCCACCAAACAAACTGGGGCCCAAACACATAGGTTTTGGGGTGCCATAGATCCAAATCACAGCAATTACAATTATTTACTAATTACTTCTAGCCATTATTCCTAATACTTAAATTTCTAAGTATAATTAGAAATAAGAAGGTCATGGGCTAAGGTTAGTGGGTGAAGGTCAGTGGGTGAATTGTTTACCACACCCGCATGAGGACCTGAGTTTGAGTTCTTATAACCCATGTAACACCTGGACTTGGAGCATGGGACTGAATCCCATTAATCACATGTAACATGTAGTTTCTACTAGCCTGCTTTAAACTCCAAGCAGAATGTGCTACCAGCCACTTCCCTGGCTCCCTTGAATATGCCATTGAAACACACACACACACACACACACACACACACACACACAGAGCAGCTTATTTTAAATATGCTTTTTAGCACAGTGGCTGGCCACTTCCAAGCCTCCTGTGGCTATCGGATCGTTGCTCCTAACTCAACACCTCTGAATCTGCCCTCAGCTCAGTTGTGTTTCTAATCTCCCATCTACTTCCCCAGGCCCAGTTGGGGAGGCAGCCAATGGCCACTCCACCAGAAATCTCACATGGCTGGTGGCCCTCTCCCTCTGAAGCATGGAAAGTCTCCTTTCCTCCTCTGTGTCTCCTAGCCTGCTTGCAGGAACCTGGAAGTCCCACCTCTCCTGTCCAGCCATTGGCTACTAGCATCTTTATTGATTGATTAAGAACCAATTGGGGAACAGGACTTTCAGTGTCCAAATGCGGATTCCCAATCAAAGCATCAGAACCACCCACTATGATTATATATAGACAGGAGGCAGAGACAGGAGAATCCCCAGAAGCTAGCTGCCCCTAACCTACCTAGCACACACAGCATTAAACAGTAACAGACCCTGCTTCAAAGAAGATAGAAGCCGATAACAGACACCTGAAATTGTCCTGTGACCTTCTCATGCACGTCCACAATCACACACTGTACTGGCTAGCTTTGTGTGTCAACTTGACACAGGCTGGAGTTTTTGTTTTTTGTTTGTTTTTTCGAGACAGGGTTTCTCTGTATAGTCCTGGCTGTCCTGAAACTCACTCTGTAGACCAGGCTGGCCTCGAACTCTGAAATCTGCCTGTCTCTGCCTCCGAAGAGCTGGGATTAAGGGCGTGTGCCACCACCGCCTGGCTATACAGGCTGGAGTTAATACAGAAAGGAGTTTCAATTGGAGAAGTGCCTCCATGAGATCCAGCTGTGGGTTATTTTCTTGGTTGGTGATCAAGGGGGAGGCCTATTGTGTGTGGTGCCATCCCTGGGCTGGTAGTCTTGGAGTCTATAAGAGAGCACGCTGAGCTTGCTTCCAGGAGAAGCAGGCCAGTAAATAACATCCCTCCATGGCCTCTGCATCAGCTCCTGCTTCCTGACCTGCTTGAGTTCCAGTCCTGACTTCCTTTGGTGATGGACAGCAATGTGGAAGTGTAAGTTGAATAAACCCTTTCCTCCCCAACTTGCTTCTTGGTCATGATGCTTGTGCAGGAATAGAAACCCTGACTAAGACACTAAAACTCTCTCTGTCTCTCTGTCTCTCTGTCTCTGTCTCTGTCTCTCTCTCTGTCTCTGTCTCTCTCTCTCTCTCTCTCTCTCTCTCTCTCGTGCACACACACACACACACACACACACACACACACCATGGTATTTTAAGTGAGAAATGTCCCCATGGCTCTGGTATTTGAACACTTGATTCCCAGTTGGTAGAGCAGCTTGGGAAGGTCTGGGTGGTGCAGCTGTCACTGCGAGTGGGCTGTGACATCATCTTACCTCTAATTTGCTCTCTCTGCTCTGTGCTTGCTGTTACATATGTGAGCTCTCTGCTTCCTGCCCCAGCTGCCTGTCACTTACTGCCTCCCAGCACTGATGGACTCAACCTCTCTGGAGTCATCAGCCAAAATAAAGTCTCTCATCTTTACGTTGCCTCTGGCCATCGTGTTTTATCATAGCAACAGGAAAATAACTAATGCACACGGAGAGATAACAAAACACAGAAGGCCCATGAGATGGCTCAGGGGGTAAAGATGATTGCTACCAGCCCTGACACTCAGAATTCAGTCCCAGTGACACACATGGTAGGAGAGAACCGACTCCTGCAAACTGTCCTCTGACCTCCAGATGTGCGCTGAGACACATGCATACCCCCATCCACACACAGCAATAATAACACAATAATAATAATTATAAATTAATTATAAATATAATTTTATTAAGGTTGTCCTTTTGTCTTGTTTTACAATACCAAGAATGGAGTCTAGAGTCTTCTACACACTAAGCAGCTGATTGCCACAGAGCCCCCTCCTCAGACCTTGGTTTGGTTTTGGGTTTTGTTGTCTTTGTTTTTTATATAAGGTCTTACTGTATGTCCTGGACTAATTTCAAACCCATGGCCTAACCTGTCACTGAGCCCCAAGGGCTGAGATTATAGGTGTTTGCCCCCACAGCCAGCAAAGTTGTGCTAGAAAACAACCGGGGTGCTTTCCCCCACATAGACAATTAGCCAGTGCGCAAAGGAGGCACACCTACAGGAAAAGCCCAAGAGAAGGTCCAAGCTGCAGCTTGCCTTGTTTTCTAGAACTCATTTTCAGGGGACCAACCAGTGCCCTTTTCCCTCCTTGGGGTAACAGGGAGGCTGCTGGGTGGGGGTTGTAGGAAGTAAAGAGGTACCCGCCCTGCGCATGGATGCACTGGCGAAGCAAGAACACACACCTTATCAGCTGCCAAGAATGGTCTTGTGCAGAAAGCCATCAAGGTCCAGAGGGCAAGAGGCTCATATGGGAGTTCAGCCTCCGGGAACCAGCAGACCCAGCAGGGCAGCCGGCAGAGCAGCGCCCGGTAGCATCTGAAAGGCTCGGCACGCCTGTGCACCGACCTACATACCTGAATAAGAATGGAGAGCAGGGAGACAGGGACACCTCTGCCCTCGCCACACTTGGAAGCGGTAAGTGCCAACTCTGGATACTGCCTCTCTGCCACCAAGATGGAGACCTTTGTATGCAGCGGAGGGCCCTGGAATCAACCTATCAAGGGGGGGTTGGGGGAGCACCTTCCCAGATGGTCACAGAGGGGCTGCCACGCCCAAGTCCTATGGCTCAGACATAAGCACGCTCCCGTAAAGCCTGGGGAAGCCAGACAGTACCACCTAACGACCCTACCTGTCCCTCCACCGCAGGTAGGAAAATGTGTACCTAGAAACAAGACAATACCTGCTTGGGTCATCTCCCCAGACAGCCCCCTCCTCCTCGGTCCAGGATTATAGCCTGCTCCCAGCCAGACCTCCCTTTCCACCCTTGCCCCACCCCAATCCCAGAAGTTACAGGAGCCAACCCTGCAGAGTCTCTGACCTTGCAACTCTCTGATTCAGCACCTCCAGCCCACACTGGTCCTGACTACCCTAAGTGCAGCCTTTGGCTCGGCCTTCCAGTATGGCTACAACATCGCCGTGATCAACACACCTCACAAGGTGGGCACAAGGTTAGACGTCAGCTGCCGTCCTGCTTCTGGAAGCTTCTGCTTTCTTCTAGAGGCTCCCCTAGATGCCTGCTTCTGAGGATTAGGGGCAGCTAGAGCCGTTTTCTCTGGGACATCAGCACAGGGGTGGGGGCTAGGGGTGGGGGAGGGAGGGGGAGGGGAGCCTGGATGCTCTGCCTGGGCACCTTGCCTTGCTTACCTGGGAGGGCCATTTGTGGGTGACAGACACATCAAGAATGAACTCTGTCAACATTTAGCGATTGTGTTTGGGCCAAGGAGAAGCAACAGAGATAAAGGCTGACTGGAGGAAGTTCAAGGGGTGTGAAGCAGGAGCTTGGGTATATGTGTATGTTATATATACATATATTCATTACTTATTATCATTAATAGATCACCTTTGATCTTATGAAGGTTTTGGTGGTGCTTTATTTTGCAATATCGAAAATCAAACCCAAGACCTCATGAACTCCAGAAAAGTGTTCTACCACAGAATAACATCCCAAGCCCGGGTGATTTAAAAAAAATTATCTCTTGAGGCATGTCTGTACATATGTTTAATCTCAGCACTGGGGAACAGAGGCAGGAGGATCTCTTGGGAGTTCAAGGCCAGCCTGCTCTACATAGCAAGCCCCAGAACAGCCAGGACCACATAGAGAGAGACCCTGTCTCCAAAGACAAAGAAGAAAAAATATACTTGCACTTTGCATTTATTTATTTGTAGTTAGCCCACGTGTCTTGAGTGTGTCTGCGCATGTGTGGGGCATGGCCCACCGTGAGTGTTGTGTAAAGGTCAGAAGGCAGAGCACAGGAGTTTTCTGCTGCTTCTGCCTTGGGGGTCTGACTCAGGCCATCAGCCTTCACCCACTGAGTCATCTTACCAGTCCCAGTCCTAGGTTTATTGAGACATTATGTACATCAAACTGGTGAGCTGGCACTGGACCATCCTCCTGCCTCAGACTCTCCAGTGTTGGGATCTTGTGGTATCAAGAATTAAACCCAAGAGGTGGATTGGTAGGCAAGGGCTCCACCACTGAGCTCTTCCCCCAGTTTGGGTGGGAATTCTCTCTCTCTCTCTCTCTCTCTCTCTCTCTCTCTCTCTCTCTCTCTGTGTGTGTGTGTGTGTGTGTGTGTGTGTGTGTATGTCCCAGTAGTGACAAGAAGAGCCTCTGAAGCTGGTGATTGTGAACCATCCAATATGGATGCTAGGAGTCAAACTTGAGTCCTCTGCAGGAGCCTTAAGTGACCTTCACTGCTGAGCTGTCTCTCCAGCCTCCCCTCCCCACCACACTTTTTTTTTTTTCCCTTTCCGAGACAGGGTTTCTCTGTGTAGCCCTGGCTGTCCTGGAACTCACTCTGTAGACCAGGCTGGCCTCAGACTCAGAAATCCGCCTGCCTCTGCCTCCCAAGTGCTGGGATTAAAGACATGTGCCACCACTGCCCAGCCCCACCACACTTTTTAAAGGCAGAGTCTCATGTAGCTGCGCCTGGCCTCAAATTTTATATATAGTTGAAGCTGGTCTTGAATTTCTGATCCTTCCCCACCTCTACCACCCCCTCCCCAAGTGCTGACGTTACAGGTGTACATCTACGAATCTCATTCAGGGCTGGGGATGGAACCCAGGGCTCTGTGCATATAGAGCAAGCACTCCGCCATCTGGACTGAATGCGCAGCCCTAGGTCATCCATTTTAAGTGCAATACAGGCTACGTCACTTTTATAATTAACACGCTGGCTAGTTTCGTGTCGATTTGAAACAAGCTAGAGTTGTTCTGGAGGAGGGAGCCTAAATTGAGAAAATACTTCCACCAGACCGGCCTATGGCTACGACCACGATGCATCTTCTTGACTGATGGTTTATTATGAGAGAACCCTGCTCACCGTGGGTGGTACCATCTGGGGAAGGTGGTTCTGAGTTGCATATGAAAGCAGGCTGAGCAAGCCATGAGGAGCAAGCCAGTGGGCAGCACCCCTCCACGGCCTGTGCACCAGTTCCCGCCTCCCAGGACCTGGGCACCTGTCGAGCTCTTGCCCTGACATTTCTGTGACGGAGTGTGGCCTGAGACTTGTAAGCTGAAATAAAACCTTTTCCTCCCCTGGTGGCTTTAGGTGCTTTCTGTTACTGGTGAGAAAATAAGACTAGGAAGGATAGCCCACTGCCCAGCACCCCCTGGCTAGTGTGACTCTCCCACATTTCCCGGACAGAATAAGGCTACAGAAGTGAATTTTTCCTTTCTCTTCTCCTCAGAATATTATTTTGCTCTCCAGATACAAAAACAAAAACAAAAACAAAAAACAAACAAACAACAAAAAAACAACCCCCCAAAAACAAACAAAACAAAAACAAAACAAAACAAAAAACAAAAAACAAATAAACAAACAAACAAAAAATCCTAGGTTCAATTATGTCCTGTGGGTACTGGCAGGAATGTGTCATCTCTGTGAGATGGATGACAAGGGACAGCTGAGAATCTGCATCTCCATTTCTGTGAGTCACATCGTACCCTGAGCGGCGGATGGGGTCCTGTCTTTCAGGTCTTGAAGTCGTTTTACAATGACACGTACTTTGAGCGACACGGAACGTTCATGGATGAGAACACCCTGCTGCTCCTGTGGTCTTGCACGGTCTCCATGTTCCCTCTGGGGGGGCTGTTGGGGTCCTTGGTGGTTGGCCTGATGGTCGATAAGTGGGGCAGGTAAATGGAAGACGGCATTCCCAAACTTGAGATTCATTTTAGCTATTTTCGATGATTGTGTTGCTGGTGGGTAGCTGAGACCACCCTGAAAATCAGGTCTAAAAGCAAGCTCCCATCTTGCCAGAGACCCTCTGGAATCTCTTTCCCCGACAGCTGTGTAGGAATGGCTTCTGACAGTGCTCAGCTCAGCCTTGTAAGCACCGCACCAGGTACTCAGAAATGCCACTCACTCGAGGGGGGCAGGTTCTGGGGTCAGGTGGCTTTGGGTTCCAGCAGCGCCCCCACACGCGGGCTCAGCGGCATGCTGTCCGGAAGCTGGAAACTAGGCTGAGTCACCACACGTGCCTCCGTCTCGTGTCTGCTTCGAAGTTGAAGCCCAGTTCTGTGCACTTTGCTTGGCTACTCAGAGGCCCACGCTGCAGAGGCATGGCTGAAGATAAGGAGGTTTGTGCCGATCAAGGTCCCCAGGAAGGAGTAGCTGAGTTCAAGTCACAGGGCGGGGCAGGGTGGGCAGGCTTGCTCTCAATCGATCGATCGATCGATCGAAGTTGTCAGGCCAAGTTAGGCTGTGTAAGAATGGCGCACGCCTGTAATCCCAGCACTCTGGAAGGCAGAGGCAGGCGGATTTCTGAGTTCGAGGCCAGCCTGGTCTACAGAGTGAGTTCCAGGACAGCCAGGGCTACACAGAGAAACCCTGTCTCAAAAAAAAAAAAAAAAAAAAGAATGCGCAGAGGAGAACCCCTCAGGACAAATAACCCCAAAAACCCAGCAGCCAGCCTCATGGTCATGCATTAAAGAAAATAGTATCAGCCGGGCGTGGTGGCACATGCCTGTGATACCAGCACTTGGGAGGCAGAGGCAGGCGGATTTCTGAGTTCGAGGCCAGCCTGGTCTACAGAGTGAGTTCCAGGACAGCCAGGGCTACACAGAGAAACCCTGTCTTGAAGAAGAAGAAGAAAGAAAGAAAGAAAGAAAGAAAGAAAGAAAGAAAAAGAAAATAGTATTAGCTGGAAACTATTTATGAAAGCCGGACCCAGAAACCTCGCCTTGTAAATGCTTAGTGAGCCGTGATCCTGTCCTCTCTCATGCACTTAAGTGAAGAAAGAAGTTGATAGATTCTAATTTTGCTGTAGTGATGGTCAGGCTATATATCACCTGTAAACATTGATTAGACTGTTCGAAAGGCCCAGGCGTCACATCCTTCTTCCACAGACCTTTTATTATTTATTTATTTATTTATTTATATTGTCCCACTGTGTAGATCAGGATGGCCTGTCACTCACCGAGATCCATCTGCCTCTGCCTCCCCAGTCTCCTATTGCAACTGAAGAGCAGGGGGCGGGGTGGAGACAGCCTGCCCAGTGGGGACCCACAGCCTGAGCCTCTGTGAGTCCAGCAGGTTTCTTAGGGATCAGAGAGAGGGAGGGGGTATCAGGGGTACAGGGTTGCTATGTGCTTTTTAGCCTCCTGGGTGTTCAGGGAGCACGTCTGTGGGTCTTGGCACATCCTGGGTTGTTGACCGGCGGACAATGTTTTTATAAGGACCCTATCGGCCCTGCTTTACCTGTAACAGTCAGAGGCTGGGTCCTCTGCACCTGCCACCTCCAGTGTGAGGATGGGGAACAATTAGCAGCCCCTAGACTGAGAGCGGAAGAACACAGCTGTAACCAAACACTCCGGGGGTAGAGGCAGGAGGATTGGCTACAGAGCAGATCTAAGGCCAGCCTGGGGTACATGAGACCCTATTTCAAAAAACCAAAACAAGCTCAGGGCCGCTTCTCAGCCCTGCCCTCCACGGACCACTGGGTTTCAGCCGTGTGGGTCGTAGAGGTCATGGCCCCATTCTGCATCCCATCTGGTCAGCATCCCTGATCAACAACAGGTCTGGTCTAGACATCCCCACTGGGGCTTGGCTGCCTGCCAGTCACAAGAGGCTCCCACTTGTGGGATGGCTGCAGTGGTTGAGACACGCCTCCCCTCCCCCACTCCTGCTAGCCACACAGCTTCCTTCCAATTTCCTTACAGTTTTGCCCATTCTTGGTCAGCGTGGGCCTTCTTTTGTATCCGCGGAGAAAGCGTTATACATTATAAGAGCCCTAGTCTATCGTGAGGAGACCCAAGCACCCTTCCTCTCCATGGGGGGGGGGGGCAGGGAATGCAGCACACACATGAATGGGGACACTCCAGGACACCGTCCCATCTTCCAGTCCTTCTAAGACACAGTCTAGCTCCCCTGTAGGGAACACCCTGGAATGCTGGGTTTAGGGTGTCAAAGCGTCTACTAGGTGCCCCCGCCCACTGGGCCCTGCTGTCTTGCAGAAAGGGAATGCTGTTGATCAACAATGTCTTCGCGATCACCTCTGCCATCCTGATGGGAGTCAGCAAAGTGGCCCGAGCTTTTGAGCTGATCATCTTGTCTCGAGTGCTGGTGGGAATCTGCGCAGGTACCTTAGGGTGGCCCAGGGTGTTCTGATGTGCACCGCTCAGGGGGCGGCTCTGAGACATGGGTGCCCATGACAGGAGCCAACACTGGGCACAAGGGGTCTGGCTCTCTGCTTTTTCCCTCAGTTTTCCTAGTAGGCCCCACGCTTTCTAGCTCCTCCCCGTGATGTAAGGAGGTCTTCCACCTTGCCCACAGTTCCAGCACTCAGAAGGCAGGCAAGTGAATCGCTGTAGATTCGAGTCTAAGTCAGTCTATATAGCGAGCTCCAGGCCAGCCAGGGCTATACATAAATAAACAGGAGGAGACGACTGCTCCTAGGATGTGCAGAAGAAGGTTTATTGGAGATATGGGGGACAGCATAGCCAGAGGCATCTGAAGGGGCCGTGACCCTGAGAACTGTGACGATAGAGGAGAGGGGACAGGAGAGAGCCCAGGAGCGTGAAAGTAGAAGAATCCGCATAACCAAAATGCCTGGTTTATATAGGTAAGAGCCCCTGGGCAAGGGCAAGCTCGGTCCCTAGGTTGGAGAAGTTTAGGAGAGCGGGAGGGTATGCCATCCAGGGACTCTGTAACAGATAGGGACAGAGGGACGCTGGGGGAACCTGAAAGCCAGCGTCTGCTTGGACGCACTTTTGCCCAAGGTTTGAGATCGAACAATATTGAATCTTGAATCTTCAAAAGAAAGGAAGGAAGAGGGAGGAGAGGAGAGATGGGGTTGGGGGGGGGATGATTACCTTACTGGGACAAACACATAACCAAACCAACTCTGCATGTATCTTCCAAGGACGGGATCTTAGTTAGGGTTTCTATTGCCAAGAAAAGACACTTATAAAGGAAACCTTTCATTGGGGCTGGGTCACAGCACAGGGGTTCAGTTCCTTATCGTCATGGCAGGAAGCGTGGTGGCCCGCAGGCAGACACAATTCTGTTGAGGTAACCCAGAGGTCTACATCCAGATCCACAGGCAGCAAGCAGGAAGAGACAGTGAGCTACTAAGCCCGGCTTGAGCCTCTGACACTGCAAAGCCCATCCTCCCCCAGCCCCCTTGACACACTTCCTCCAACAAGGCCACGCCCCCCAACAATGGCACTTCCTGACTTCTTGTGAGTTTATAGGAGCGTGTTCATGCAGACTACCACAGATCACTCTCCGTGTTAAAGACAAACAGTTTAAACTGAGACTACAGAATCCAGAGTCTCTACCTCAGGCAGCACTTACGATTCTTCACGATGCCGTCTCTTTCACAGGCTTTAAAGGGAGAGATCTAGGGCCAGGAATATGGCTTCCTGCTAGAGTACTTACCTTGTATACACAAAGCCCGAGGTTCTGTCCCCAGTCCCCGCCCACACTCAGAAAACAATAAAAGGTTGAGCCTGGCTCAATAGTAGAGTCCTTGCCTAGCATGCATGAGTACCACCGCAAAACCAAACCCAAAAGGCTGTGGAAGTGATGTGTGCTTAAGAAATAACAGAAGACCCCCGGGTGGGTGGTGGCACACCTTTAATCCCAGCACCCAGGAGGGAGAGACAGATGGATGTCTGTGAGGTCAAGCCCAGCCGTGTCTAGAGAGATCATTCCAGGACAGCCAGGGCTACACAGAGAACCCCTTTCTCGAAAAACCAAAAAAAGAAAAGAAAAAAAAAATTCTCTTTAAAAAAAAAAAAAAAAAAAAAAAAAAGAGTTACTAGTTACTACCCGGCCTAGATTCCTCCCCTCTAACTGTAATCTGGCCCAGAAGCCAGGAAGGAAACAGTATCATTTTTTGAATGAAATGGCCGCAGTAAAGAAACCAAAACAGCTGTTTCAAGAATGAAAAGGAAGAAGTTATTTTAAACCTCTGTGTCAGCCAGGCGGTGGTGGCACAGGCCTGCAATCCCAGCACTTGGAAGCAGAGGCAGGTGGATTTCTGAGCTCGAGGCCAGCCTGGTCTACAGAGTGAGTTCCAGGACAGCCAGGGCTACAGAGAGAAACCCTGTCTCGAAAAAAACCAAATTAAAAAAAAAAAAAAACCACAAAAAAACCTTAAACCTCTGTGTCTCTGGAAAGCAGAGAGAAGGGACAGGAGCTGGGTGACATGTGGTAGTGGTGGAGAGGTGGTGGTGATTGTAGTGAGCGATTTCTAGCGTTTTAAGGGAACAGTTGACCCGGAAGGAAGGAACCTCTGTGCTGTGTTGAGGGCTTTGAAGTGTCTACCGGGTACTAAGTAAGAATTGATGGAGTCTAGAGGCCAGCGTAGAACTTGTTGTGCTAATAGACACTATAGACATATATTAATGGAAGAGCCAGAGACCTCTTTGCCAGAGATAAGAATGACTCCTTGTCCAGGTAGGGACTAGTTTATCAAGTCCCTGAGGGAATACTAGTTTTTGTATAAATGCCAGACTTTGTGAAAAGGAATTTCTCGAGCTGAACGGGCAGACTGGTGGAAAGGTTTAAACTGGATCCAGAGCAGGCTCTTCCCGTCCCAGGAGCAAGAGATTCCAGGTTTAAGAGACGGGGTTGAAACAACCTTAGGCACTGGGTTCCGAGAGGCTGGGGACGGGTCTTAGTGGTCCTGATTCCCGTTTCCTCTGACGTTTCCTCTGACCCAGGCATCGCGTACAGCACTCTTCCCATGTACCTGGGAGAACTGGCTCCCCAGAACCTCAGGGGTGCACTGGGGACAATGACTGAGGTATTCGTCATCTTTGGAGTCCTCTTGGCACAGATCTTCAGCCTGCAGCCCATTCTGGGCAACGCCACAGGTAACCTGCACCGTGTGTGGGGGTGGGGGTGAGGCATGCAGAGTGCAACCCCTGGCTCAGCTGACCCAAAGTTAAGCATAATCCAAACAGGAAGGAGTTTGGGTGACCTTGCCCAGGGCAGGGTTGCTGACTGCTGGAAATGGGAAGAAAAGACCCAGAAATAAGCTAGGCTAGGCTGGCCAGCCAATGAGCTTCTTGGATATGCTTCCCCGACCCTCTCCAACCCGCCCACCCGAATGCTGGGGTCCCGGGCATGCGCAAACACAGCATTTTAGGTCGGTACTTGCGAGTCAGCTGAGGCCCTCTTGCAAATGTCCTCACCCACCAGGTCCTTTCCTCTATTTTTAATACGGATGTTCTTTGTGGGCAGCGACATCTTGGCAAGGACTAGGTGGCCACCACCCTCACCTATCACCTGGTTGGGCGCCGAGAGGGGGGCTGGAGGGGAAGCACCTGTGCCCCTGTAGTTTCCCTGCAGCAGATTCGAGTCTCAAGCCGCCATTTGTGTTCCGTCCAGGCTGGCCAATCCTCTTGGCTCTCACAGGAGTCCCTGCACTGATTCAGCTCCTCTCTCTGCCCTTCTTCCCCGAGAGCCCCCGCTACACTCTGATTGAGAAAGGAGACGAGGAGACCACAAGACAAGGTACTGGGACTCAGGCTGCTCACCCAGGCTCCCCGTGCACGAAGGGGCATGGGATGGACAGGTACCTTCTGGTGAGATTGTGATCCGGATCAGGGTCACAGTGGGCAGGGTTTGAGAGCAGAGAGCTCGTGCAGGGTGGGCAGTGGTGCCTGGGGTGAGCCCTGGGCTCTGGAGAAGGGCCTGGCTGAGGGGCACTAGGGCAGAGGGTGAGTGTGGCGTGCCGCCTCTCTGCTCTGCAGCTCTAAGGAGGCTGCGAGGTCCCAACTACAATGTGGAGGCCGAGATAGAGGAAATGCGCACAGAGGAGCGCACCGAGCAAGCCGAGGGCCGCCTGTCCGTGCTCAACCTCTTCACCTTCCGGCCCCTGCGCTGGCAGCTGATCTCTATCGTCGTGCTCATGGCGGGCCAGCAGCTGTCCGGGATCAACGCGGTGCGCGGTGCCACCTGATTTTTGGTCCTCTTGGGTCTTTTTGATTGAATCCAGAAGGCTCAGGAGCAGCATTTTGACTTCTGCAGAGCTCAGTCCGGCCTCCAGGAGTCGCAAGACTGGCGCTGGGGGCAGTGCGTTTTAGCACTCTGGGCGGCTCCTTTGCAGGATGGTTCGGTATTAAGATGTGCTTGCTCCAAGCTTAACAACCTGAGTTTGATCCCTGGGACCCACGCCAGGAATGAGAGAGCTAACTCTTCAGACTTCCACTCAAGTGCCACAGAGAATAAACACATGCAGTAAAAATAACGAAGATAAATAATAGATGAATGTATGGGGGGGGGCGGGAGGAAGAAAGGAAGAAAAAGATAGAAGGATGAACGGATGGATGGATGGATGCACGGACGGATGGATGGATGGATGGAAGAAGATAGCCCATCGGTTAACACTACTGTTACTCCTGCCCGGCCCCAGGCTCCTTTCCCAGCACACAAATGAGCTCCCACAGCCATCTTTAACTCTTCTGAACTCCGTGGGTACCACCTCTCCCTGCCCTTCACTCTTCTCTTGCTATATGCCCGCTTTTCTCTGTTTCTTAGTCCTGCAAAGAAAATCTCCTGCCTGTAGGTTTTTTACCCTCTCCATAAGAGACCGTCAGAGAAGTACCTGGCCTCGGGTCTCAATCACAGGCTCCAGAGAAGGGCCGTGGTTGATCCATCCTGGGTCAGGAGGCCCTGGTAGACTCATTTGCCATGGAAATATGTCATGTTCTCTGGTGGCTATTTCATTCTCTCTGTGGATGGGCAAATAGGCAAATCTCAAATGCCCACTCTGGAGCCATTGGAGGGAGGAGAGGTGACCCTGTAGATGTCTAGGAGAAGAAACAGGAAGAGGTGACATCTGTCTTCAAGAGTTGAATTGTTTGGCAAAGTGATCTTGGGAGCCACCCAGTGGGGACCAGCTTATGTGGCTTCCCGTGACTGTCCTGAGACTGGGCCAGAGCTGGCCCCAAACAGTCAAGAGCCTGTGTGTGCAGAATAGTAGCAGGGAACCTAGTGGCACTGTGGCCTGGCTCCCATGTTAGAAGCACAGAAACCAAGACTCGGGGATACCAGGGTTGGGTCAGATCTACCAGGCCCCTAACTTCACCACTCCCTGCTAAGCCCCACCCTACCCAGGGTCCCCAACCCAGGCTCCTAAACCTTTCCCTCCCTCACAGTGAGGTGACTCAGATCCTCTGCTCACACCCCTGTTTGCACCGTAGGTCAACTACTATGCAGACATCATCTACACCTCGGCTGGTGTAGACCCCACCCAGTCCCAGTATGTGACCCTGGGCTCTGGTGTCATCAACTTGGTGATGACTCTCATCTCGGTGAGTTATTGGGGGCTGGGGGGTGGCCTCTCATGGCAGGGTCCCCAAACAGCTCCCTGACTGGAAGACAGAAGCCCCTCAGGCCAGAGAGTGGGGGTGACCCTAGTCTGGGAGGCACAATAGTAACCTTGATCAAAGTTTGGGGCATAGTTCAGTTGGGAGAGCACTTGCCTGGCATGCACAAGTTCCTGGGTTCGGTCCCCAGTAGCAGAATCGTACTACACATGATGGCTCACACTTATAATCTCAGCACTTGGGAGTCGAGGCAGAAGTTCAAAGTCATCCTTGATAACATAATGAATTCCAGACCAGCCTGGGCAGCCTGAGAATTCCAGTCTCAGCCAGTGAGACTCAAGAACATGGAAGCGCTGCAAACCCAGCCGTGATGGTGATGTAATTCTTCATTGTCAACTCGACCACATCGGGAATTAACTAAAACCCAAGCGGCTAGGCACACGTGTAGGGGATTTTTTTTTTTTTAAACTCAAAGAGATCCACCTGCCTCTGCCTCTCAAGTGCTGGGAATAAAGGCATGTGCCTCCACTGCCCAGAATGGAAGAGCCACCTTTACTCCAGGTCATCGGAGGCTGGAAGAGACATCTCTAATTCGGGGCACACCCTCTGTGGCAGCCTATATAAAGCGCATGGAATAGTGAAGCTTCACTCTTTACCTGCTGCTCTGGCTCTCACTGGCAAGTCTATTTCTTCACTGCCAGTAGAGACGACTTCTTCAGAATTCCAGTGTATACGGAAGACCACCTAGAGAGACATCCAGACTCATGGACTGAGCAAGCACTGGATTCCTGGACCTTCTGTTGGTAGACAACCACTGTTGGACTAGCTGGACTTGTAGATTCTGTTCCTCTAAGGAACACTGGCTAAAACGTAGATTTAACTCCAGGATCGTGAGGTGCTGCTGTGACAGACCCGACACAAATGTTATTTTGAGGAGGACTGTGGGAGGACTTTGGGCTAGAAATGCCATTGAGTTCAAAGCCTCGTGAGCTGTGGTGGGAGTTCGGAAGATAAGAATATTGAGCCTGCCGGGTGGTGGTGGCGCAGGCCTGTAGGCCTGTAATCCCAGCACTTGGGAGGCAGAGGCAGGCGGATTTCTGAGTTTGAGGCCAGTCCGGTCTACAGAGTGAGTTCCAGGACAGCCAGGACTACATAGAGAAACCCTGTCTCGAAAAACCAAAAAAAAAAAAGAAACGAAACATTTTGGTTTCTACTGTATCCCGCTCAGCCAGGACCTTACACACACACACACACACACACACACACACACACACCTGTTAATTCCAGGACCTGCAGGTGGCCATTCCAGTCAGGGATGATATTGCTGGGAGGAGACACCATGACCAAAGTACCTTGGGGAGGAAAGGGTTTACTTCCCCTCCCCCTTCCCCCTCCCCCTCCCCCACAGACCTCACACCCCCACCTCCCCCCTCGGCTTCCACATCATCGCTCCTCACTAAAGAAAGTCAGGGCAGGAACTCAAGCATAGCCGGAACCTGGGGGCAGGAGCTGACGCAGAGGCTGTGGAGGGGTGCTGCTCACTGGGGTGCTCCTCATGGCTCTCTCAGCCTGCTTTCTTGTAGATCCCAGATCACAGCCCAGATGTGGCACCACCCACAATGGATCTGGGATCTCCCATATCAACCATTGATTAAGAAAGTGCCCTATAGGCTTACCCACAGACTGGTCTTCTGGAGGCATTTCCTCAATGAAGCTCTCTTGTCCGACAGGACTCGAGCTTGTGTCCAGTTGGCTTAAATTAGCCAGCACAACAAAGGTGGTCACTGCCATCTAGAGAAAGCCAGACTGGAGCACTGTGGCCATCTCAGACTGTGTCTTCAGGGACACACAGCTATTTTTCCGTCTGGATTTCTCCAAGCAGGGAGTGGGAAAGAAAGGCTGGTAACGTTACTCTGTGTTTAGGATGATGGATGGATCTTACACATTGGTGGCAGGGTCCTTTCTCCTATGCTCTCCTAGAAGATGAAAGATGCATTCTCAGACAGTAGAGTTTGCTGGCCTCTTCTGGGTGCTGCTTGCCTGCAAGAGAAGCAACCCTTCCAAGTGAGAAAGACCCAAAGATGCTGAAGCGTTCGTTATATGCAGAGACTAGAAAATATGGTTCTCAGGGTAGGGAGATGGCTCAGCAGTGCTCACTGCTTTTACGCAGGATCTGAGTTTGAGTGTCAGCGCCCACACTGGGAAACTCACAGCCCATTATGTATCTAGTTCCGGGATATCCGGCTCCCCCTACTGTCCTCCGCGGGTACTGCATGCACATAGAGGTCAAGCAGGCACGCACATGTACATAAAAGAATGTAATGCGGGTATTACAGGGAAATGGGGCTGCGGGGAGTAGATACCCAAGGGTCTGTAAATGACCAAGACCAGGGTGTAGAACCCCAAGGTGTAACTTACACCAAACGGGCCACCTGATGTAGCGGGGTGAGGGAGGGGAACCTAAGGAGCGCCAAGCAGGAGAGGGTGGAGCTTCGAGGTCAGTCCTCAGTACCAAGAGACTCACCGTCATTCACGCCCCCTGCAGGCCGTGATCGTAGAGCGTCTGGGGCGGAGGATACTCCTGCTGGCTGGCTATGGTATCTGCTGCTCTGCCTGCCTGGTACTGACCGTAGCACTCCTCCTCCAGGTCTGTGCTCACGTCCTGCCCCGTGGGTGGGAGGCTGGCATGAGGGGTTCGAGGTCCCAACTTCCTGGGTGGGTCTCAGGCCTCTCCAGCGGCCTCATTCATTCATGGACAACCGGCTTCAGAAAACCCATCCCCAGCGTGAAGCTAGTGAGAGGTTTGGCTCCCCTGTGCCTGTCAGTGCAGGCGTGAACTCAGCGTGACCCTGGACTTGCAGGCTGTTGGGATCCACTGGATGTAGATGCTGGGAATTGAGCTCTAGCCCTCTATAAGAGCAGCAAATGCTTTTAAGTGCTAAACCGTCTCTCTAGCCCCTGGACTCCGATTTATAAACACAGTCTTGAGGCAATACGCTGTAATGGGGACAGCTGGGTCCAGATCCCCTCTTGGAATCCTGCCAGATGTTGAGAGCGCTAAGTCCCAGGGTTCATCAGCCAGATCCAAATCCAGATCTGCGCTGAACCTGGAAAGGAAAGGATTACAATAGGTGCTAGAAAATACTTGGGGGCCATGTAGCCCAGGCTGGCCAGGAACTCATTATGTAAACCAGTAGGGGACACGAGAAGGAAAAGAGAGAGAAGAGATCACGTCCCTCTGTCAGAAGCCCTGGTGGCTCTCCACGGCTCGCCACCCTCCCGTCAGTGGCTCCTTTGCAGCATCTGTCCTGACCATCGGTTAGCTGGCCACTTAGCTTGGAGCCTGCCGCTCAGTTCAGTTAACTCCCTTAACCTGGTTTAGTGTCTGCCATCCTGTCGAGCCGAGCCTTGAGGAGTAGAACATTGCCTGTTCGGAGGTAGGCGGGGATTCACTTGCCACGCCCTCTGACGCACAGGGCTGCTTCTCCCACAGAGCACTGTCCCTGAGCTGTCCTACCTCAGCATCGTCTGTGTCTTCTCCTACATCGTGGGACATTCCACAGGACCCAGTAAGTCCCAGCTCGGCTCCCCCGCCTCTACCAGTCTCTAGAGCTCGACACACGCAAGGTGCTGGATAAATGCGCGAGTGCGTGGCCGCCCGTTCGTCTTTCCTCCACTACCACCTTTCAAACAGCTCGCCTTCCGACCTGGACGGTTCCCGCATTCCTTTTCCGTTTGGGGTTTTGGAGTCAGAATTTTACTAGATAAAATCCTCCTTACCAGGCTGCCTTCAAGCTCGCAACCCTCCTGCCTCAGCCCCCAAGTGCTAGGATCGCAATTGTGTGTTACCCTGCCCAGCTCTGGACATACTCGATCTTTTCAAATGTATTATCGATTTCATTCAAGCATGCATAATGAGTTCCGGGCTACATACTCCCCGGCTACTAGGTGAAAACCAGCCTGAGATAAAGCAGCCCTTCTCTAAAAATATATAAATTTATTTTTTTTACATTTTATACATTTTATTTGTGTATTTGTATGCCTGTATGCTCGCATACGCTACCATGCATATGTGGAGGTCAGAGACAACTCGTGGGAGATGATGCTTTTCTTCCACTTTGTGGGTCTCAGGGTCCACATAGGCCCCCGGACTTGGCAGCAAACACCTTTACCCGCTGAGCCATCTTACTGGCCCCTAAAAAATACTCTTTTTTCCCCCATGGAGGTAGCAATCAGGGAGAAACATAGCTATAGACATTTGAGACAAAACCCTCTCTGGAAGTAACAACAAGACAGCAGAGAAAGATCTGGAATCAGGAAAGAGGTGGAGAGCTGGCCTTGCCATCCCTGTACACACCAGGGGTGGGGGATGGGCAGCAATGCCCAAGCCAGGAGTTCACAGGGCACGGAGACTCCTGACAAGTGAGAATTTCCAACCCGGCTGATATAGAGCGAGGCCGGAGGGCATTGCACTGTGAGGATCCCAAGAAGCATCTGCTGGGTTTCTACAAACCTCTGCCATAGTTTGTGGGTAAAGATGTTTTTTTTTTTTCAGTCCCCAGTAGCAGCAGGGGTGGCCCATACAGGGATGTGAGGTTCTCTAAGGGTGTGAGGTTCGAAGTTATCCTGGCAGGTCCCCGCAGCCCTCAGGGCCCTCTGAGCCTGCCTTCCCCCCAGGTCCTGTCCCCTCGGTGGTGAGGACAGAGATTGTCCTGCAGTCCTCTCGGACGGCGGCGTTCACAGTGGACGGGGCTGTGCACTGGCTCACCAACTTCATCGTGGGTTTGGCGTTTCCATCCATCCAGGTGAGCGGCCCTCCACCCATCCTTGGCTGACTTGAGTCAGCCACAGGGCATGCTGGGAATTTGTGCTAATACCACACTGAAGCCGGGGCAGATTCGGGAGGCTGGGGCGGATGTGGGAGGCTGGGGCAGGTGCCGGGCTATAGGGTAGCAATGAGGCATCGCTGGGGGGGGGGGGGAAGGAAGCGGGGGTGGGGTGGGGGAGGAGGAGGGAACGCGGGGCGGGGGTTGGGGAAAGCACAGTCTAAGATGTGGGAAAGCCAGAGCTGGTTAGGGAATCCCTGGGTCTACGAGGAGGCCTGGGGCCATGGGGTTCTCAGACTCTTGGACGTCCAGGCACCACTGAGAGTCAAAGATGAAGGGAGAACAGAGTTGGGGGTCCTGCAGGCTGGGGACAGCATCAAGCCCAAGGGCCAGGGGAAAAGGGGAGTTCTGGCTTGTCCTGGTTGGGATGATTGTCCTTAGCTTGGTGGCGGTTGTGGCTGGGAGCACAGAGAGGCCTTCTACGGGAGATTAGGCTGCAGCTCTGTAGGGGAACGCCTTCCTCATGGCTCCCCACGGCAGATCTCTATGATGATCTCTAAGTTCTAAACAGTTTACTGTCGTGGTGGAAATGGATGTGTAAAACCATACCCCACTTCTCAGGGTGGGCCTGAGATTAAATATCCTTTGTAGGGAGGAACGTCTGGGAATAGACACTTAGTGGCTAAGCCTTCCATGTCTCTAGGTATCTCATTAGCATGGAGAACCTGTTTTGAGCCTATGTGTCCAGACACATTTCTTTTATGTGAGAAGCACAGCACATGTTCCAAGTCAGGAGTTTGGCAGGGAGCTAGGAGTCGCCTAAGCCTCAGGCGTGTGTCCACAGAGTCTCAGGGTCTCAACCCGCTCTACCTTACCAACCTTCCTGTCATGGTTTTACGACCCACACTTGGCCACTCGCCTTACCTCAAGGCAGGAAGTAGTTCCTGCTTTATGAAGAAGACCTCCCAGAGGCTAGGGATGTATTTCAGTTGGTCAGAGTATTTGCCTACCGCCCACAAAGGTTTGAGTTCAGTCTTCGGCTCAACATAAACTGCGTCTGGTGGTCCAGGTCTGTAAAGCCAGCGCTCAGAAGGTGGAGACAGAAAGATCAGGGGTTCAGAGTCATCCTTACCTGCTTAGAGAGTTTGTGGCCAACCTGGGCTACATGAACTCGTGTCTCTAAACACAATAATCTCCCCGAAACCTACCAGTTCAAAGGGGTACAAGCTGACTCACTCCAGCCCAGTTCCTTGTATGTACTTATTTTCTAGTGCCTGTGATCGAACCCAGAACCTAACAATGCTTGTCAGGCAATTTTTCTACCCCAGCCTGGAACTCTTTTTTTTTTTTTTTTTTTTTTTTTGGTTTTTTCGAGAAAGGGTTTCTCTGTGTAGTCCTGGCTGTCCTGGAACTCACTCTGTAGACCAGGCTGGCCTCGAACTCAGAAATCCGCCTGCCTCTGCCTCCCAAGTGCTGGGATTACAGGCGTGCGCCACCACGCCCGGCTCCAGCCTGGAACTCTTAATGCTCCTGCCTCAGCACCCATAAGGCTGTGCTTAGAAGCATGTGCCATGGAACCCAATTGATAATTCTTGTGTATGTCATACCCCATGGCTCAGTCAGGGTTTCTCTTCCTGTACAAACAGATTTCTATTCCTGCACAAACGTCATGACCAAGAAGCAAGTTGGGGAGGAAATGGTTTATTCAGCTTATACTTCCACATTGCTGTTTATCACCAAAGGAAGTCAGGACTGGAACTCAAGCAGGTCAGGAAGCAGGAGCTGATGCGGAGGCCATGGAGGGGTGTTCCTTACTGGCTTGCTTCCCCTGGCTTGCTTAGCTTTCTTTTTATTTATTTATTTTTGGGGGTTTTTGTTTGTTTGTTTGTTTGTTTGTTTGTTTTGTTTTGTTTTGAGACAGGGTTTCTCTGTATAGCCCTGGCTGTCCTGGAACTCACTCTGTTGACCAGGCTGGCCTCGAACTCAGAAATCTGCCTGCCTCTGCCTCCCAAGTGCTGGGATCACAGGCGTGTGCCACCACCGCCCGGCTCAGCTTGCTTTCTTATAGAACCCAGGACTACCAGCCCTGGGATGGCCCCACCCACAATGGACCCTTGCCCCTTGATCACCAACCAAGAAAATGACCCACAGCTGGATCTCATGGAGGCATTTCCTCAAGGGAGGCTCCTTTCTCTGTGATAACTCCATCCTGTGTCAAGTTGACACACAAAACCAGCCAGTGCACCCCCCCTTATACAGGGATTGCACCTAGAGGTGGAAAGGGCTCATGGCTGAGGGGCGCAGGGCTGTGAGGATCTGAAGTGATGGCCCACACCCCGCCGCCTCTCTCTTCTGAGTCTGCCAGACTCCAGACTTTCAGTTCAGGAAGGCCCCGTGAGCCAAACACTAAAGATTCCTTCGGAGGTTAGGGAGGGGCCCAGTTTCCCCGGTGTGTTGTCTGAAGGGTCCCCCTCCCCCTGTCCTCTCTCTAGGTGGCCATCGGCGCCTACAGCTTTGTCATCTTTGCTGCCATCTGTCTCCTCACGGCTGCTTACATCTACGTGGTAATCCCCGAGACCAAGGGCAGGACGTTTGTGGAGATAAACTCTGCTTTTGCCAAGAGAAACGGAGTGGAGATTCCAGAAGAGAAAGTAACCACGGCCAAGCCTCACACACCTTCCCTGCCTGCCAAGGAAACGTCCTTTTGATGACTCCAGGGACCCATAACTAGTCCCTTCTTTGAGAAGGGCACTCAGACACCAGGCCTTCAGGGAGGGTAACAGCTCTGAGACTTTGGTGTTCTCATAGCAACCGGAAGACTTTGGAAAACACAGTTCTGATTGACTTGGCCGGGGTTTGGCTTCAGGGCTAACCATGAGAGGGACGGCGTAGGCTGATGAGGACTTATTGATTGATAGGAGCTAATTCTATATTAATTCCAAAACTTACATGAGGTATGGGTGCTTTTTTTTTTTTTTTTAAAGCTAAAGCTTTACAAGTTCAGGGTCTTAGCTTCGTGTTACTATAACAAAATAATTGGGGCAGTTAACTGATTTTTATTTTTTAAAGATAAGCCATGCAGTGGTGGTGCATGGTGGTAATCCCAGCACTTGGGAGGCAGAGGCAGGCGGATTTCTGAGTTGGAGGCCAGCCTGGTCTACGGAGTGAGTTCCAGGACAGCCAGGGCTACACAGAGAAACTCTGTCTCAAAAATAAACAAACAAATAAAAATAAAAGGTTATTTGGGCTCCTGTTCCTCAGGTTCCAGCCCAGGATTGGGTGGACCCCATGACTTTAGGCCTCTGGCAAATGTGACTCATGACAGTGGAAATATGGGCAGAGCAGACTCCTTCCTTCAGGATCCCGATGTGGAGGGACACAAAGCCCCATCTAAAGCCCTCCTGCTAGGCTCCACCGGTGGGGGAGGGGTCTGCCACCTCCCAGTGCCACAGGCTGAGGACCGAGCTTTGGACATATGAAACTTTGGGGACACAACATCCAAACCATAATATTCAATGGTTGCCTTAAGGGATGAGGGATGGTTCAGTCAGCTCTGTGCCTGCCGTCTGAGCCCAGGGAACCGAGTCTGATGCCAGCCGCCCACATGAACCGCCAGGTGTGGCGCCTGCTTGTAATCTCAGCTCAGGGGAAGCAGAGACCGGAGGATTCCAGAACCTCACTGGCTAGTCAGCCTAGCTGACTGACGAACCCAGGGTCGCAGTGGATGGTGTCTGAGGGAAGACGACGTCTAACGTCATCTCTGGGTTCCACACGTGTACATGCACAAGTGGACACACATATGTTCCACACATGCCCTCACATGAACCACACACACACACTCATTTAAAAAGTGCACAACTATCTGGGCGGTGGTGGCGCATGCCTGTAATCCCAGCACTTGGGAGGCAGAGGCAGGCGGATTTCTGAGTTCGAGGCCAGCCTGGTCTACAGAGTGAGTTCCAGGACAGCCAGGGCTATACAGAGAAACCCTGTCTCGAAAAAAAAACCAAAACAAACAAACAAACAAAAAAAGTGCACAACTGATGTGGAAACTGGAATTCCATACAGTGTTTCTGTCAACAAATGAAAGGTTCTAAAATCAAGATTATAGATGTCACTGCCAACCCTGTGAGGTGGGTCCCTCTCTCCCGTCTGTGACAGGAGATCGTGGGACTGTCTAAACCAGTGTTTCCAACTGGGTTCTATAGATCACAATGGTAGCTGGACAATGGAGCAAGACCTATAGCCAGTGTGTGTGTGTGTGTGTGTGTGTGTGTGTGCTTGTGTACATGCATATGCAGGTGCAGGAGTGCCCCAGAGCCCACTGGTGCTGGAATTACAGGTGGCAGTAGACTGGCCAACATGAGTGCTGGAAACAAGCGCCATTTTCTACTCTTTACTGCTGAGCCATTTCTCCAGCATCCCTCCCCCAACGCTAACAACAAACACACACTCGCACTCATACATACAGACACATACACACATACACACACACAAATACACATACTCACAAACACATATACACATACACTCATACACCACACATACACACACAAATACACATAAACTCACACATATACATGCACATACAAGAATACACACAAGCATACACATATATACACACTTATGCACATAAACACATGCAGAGCACAGGCAATTTTCTCAAAGCCGTCAGGTTGAGGAGATGGTCTCCCCACAGTGAGTCCGTTGGTGTCCTGAAGAGCCAGGTGAGCCACACATACAGAGTCAACTGGATTTTGAGAACTATAAGTGACAAAAGACTAGACTTTCCAACAATGTCCTGGGACAATTATATCAAACTACAAAAAAAACAAAAAACAAAAAACAAAAAACAAAAAACAAAAACAAAAAACCCAACAAATAAAAAACCTTCGGAAGTTTTGTTGATTTATTATTGGTGGGGTGGGACTGTGGGTATATGGAAGTCAAAGAACACTTCTCGGGGGCAGGTCTCTCCCCCCATCTTTATGCAGCTTTTGGGAATGGAACTCACTTTCTCTGGCTTTCACAGCAAGCCCCTCTTCCTGCTAAGCCAGCTCACTGACCCAGAAGATTAACTTTTTTTTTTTTTCTGAGACAAGGTCTCTCTATGTAACCCTCGCTATCCTAGAACTCACTGTGTAGACCAGCCTGGCCTCAGACTCACAGAGATCTGCCTGCCTCTGCCTCCTGAGTACTGGGATTAAAGGCGTGCGCCACTGTGCCTGGCTGAAGATGAAAGCATCTTTACCCATGTGTCTGTGTCACATGTTCATATCAACTCAAGCTGTATCGCACACATAGTTTAAAACTTTTTTGCTGCTTTTTAGAAACAGTCCAGCCTGGGATTCAGATGAGTTCCAGGCTAGCCAGAGCTACACAGAAAGAGCCTGTTTAATATATGTTAATCTATATTATTATATTAATATTAAATACATAATATTTAATAATCTATAAAATGATATGCACATACATACATACATGCTGTACTTGGAGCACACACCTTTAATCCCAGCACTCTGGAGGCAGAGACGGGTGAATCTGCAAAATCCAAGGCCATCTCAAAACAAAACAAAATTAGGAGAGAAGGGATTGGGGCAGGGTGGAGGGGTAACCTGGAAGGGGGATATCATTTTAAACATAAATGAATGAAATGATTAATAAAAAAACAAAATTAAAACAAATATATATATATATATATTATTTCAGTTATATAAAGTTCCAAAACATGTAAGCTAATCTGTTCTGGCAAAAACAAAACAAAACAAAACAAAAAAAACCTAAAACATTAAAACAAAACAAAAAAACAGGTCTGTAGTTCCCAGGGGACCTGTGGGTGACAGGAGCCCTCATTATTGAAGCCACCAAGATAGCTCAGCTGCTAATGGCACCTGCCACGCAAGCCTGACGATCTGACTTTGGTCCCCAGAACCCACATTAAGGTCGAGGAGATAAGCAACTCCGCACTCGTCCCTCCCACCTTCTCCGAGGTCAAGGTTTCGCGGGTACTTAGTTCAAGGTCTCGTAAGCACTTCTAGCAGGTGTTCCCTGAGTGTCCCTCTAGGGGTTTCCTTCTCAGGCCAGGAAGGGGGCTCCACGTTCTAGCAGCTGCACCCTCTCTCATGGCCTCAGCAGTATGCTGTCCTGAGGTTGGGGGCTCTGCTGGGTCACCTTTGAGACGCTCGAGTCTCCTTTGGAGGTGAAGCCCGGGTCTTTGCTTGGAGACTCAGACTCTGCCCTTCTGCCCCAGCCCAGGCGCTACAGAGATGTGACTGCAGGTAAGGGGGGGGGGGTTTCAGGGGACCAATGCCCAGGCCAGATATCCTGGGGTTAAGAAGGGTGAGGGGCTGGGCTTCGGGGCTGGCTCACAGCACCGTGAGCGAGGTCTGGGGTCCAATAGCATCTGCTCAGGATGCATGATTTCCCCTGGGACTGTGTGAGATCAGTGTCCCCCAGCAGGCTGTCACCGCAGAGCTGGTGATGGGCTCCTCCCAAAGCCAGTCAGCACGTCAGTGTGCCACCGCCGAGTGAGTCTTCAGCGTGTTCCGGCACAATAGGATCATTGCAAGCGGTTCCATTTGATACGATGCACTTTGGGGCGGTACCCAAACAACTCCTAAATCCAGCCAGGGAATCAATCGGTAGACACATCTTTCTGTTATGAGTCGCCCACCAGAGATGAACACTCAGACACTGTATATAGTTGATTGAAAGACTTTATTCCAGCTGGGACCACACCCAAGTATTCAGGGACTGTCTTAGTTAGGGTTTCACTGCTGTGAACAGACACCATGACCAAGGCAAGTCTTATAAGGACAACATTTAATTGGGGCTGGTTTACAGCTTCAGAGGTTCAGTCCACTGTCATCAAGGCAGAAGCATGGCAGCACCCAGGCGGGTGTGGTGCAGGAGAAGTTGAGGGTTCTACATCTTCATCCGAAGGAAGCCAGGAACAGAGTGGGCATGCTCAGGCAGCTAGGAGGAAGATCTCCAAGCCCATCCCCACACACTTCCTCCAACAGGGCCACACCTTCTAATAGTGCCACTCCCTGGGACGAGCATATGCCAACGATCACAAGGACCAGGGGCAGAGAGTCTCTACAGGCAGTGGCGGGGGTGGCATGCAGAGGGGGAATTGGAGGCGTGTCACAGAGTAAGCAGTTTGAAAGGAAGCCAGCTGGAGGGGGTTCCTGCACACACACACACACACACACACACACACACGAGCAATTTTAACAAAGGTGAAGATAAATTAGTGAGGACATCCAGACCTTTGGCGTCTAGAACAGAGTCGGGTAGTTTTCCATAGGACTCTCCATCATGGACATCGGATTCTTTACACCTGTAATGGCCCCAGCAAGAGCAAGATGGAGGGGAGGGGCCTCTGCACTGGCTTGTCCTGTCAGACCTCAGCCCCTCACTTCGGCACCCTTCCCTTCCCTAGAAATCTCTGGGACTTTATACTCCCACTGTTGCCTAGTGGCTGTCCCCAGGGCGGGTCCTCAGCTGTGCCCTGGGTGCAGAAGGGGGCCTGCTGGTCAGCGATGTCTTCACAGTCGGTCTCGGTGCTTCGGCGTTCACCTGGACTCCTCCTCGAGGGCAATGTGGGTGATGCACCTGTGCCTGGTGACTATGGGCTGGTTTGTGGCTCTGCCTAAGAGAGGTCTTGACCCTTCCTTAGGGTCATGTTCCATGCCACTAGCCACAGTGGAAACAGCAGGACAGACCGGAGTCCCGGACCCCCATCACGCTCCCTTAAGAGGGACACGGTCCTTCTCACAAACTTCCCCTTAACCAAAGCCCACTTTCAGGGTCCTGGGGACGGGGCTCAGTCAATAAAGTGTTTGCCATGAGAAGCTGAGTTCTGGCCCCAGTACCTATCTATCTAAAAAGCCCAGCACAGCCTGGAAATGTGGCCCAGTGGGTAAGGCTACCTGCTACCAAGCCTGACAGTCTTAGCTCACCACCCCACTCTCCCCCCCACCCCATCTCCATGGTAAAGGAAAAGAACTGATTCCCAAAAGTTGACCTTTGACCTCCACATTCATGCTACAATACACACCCATATATGCATGCATGCATGCATACATACATACATACATACATACATACACTAAATAAAACATAATAAAATATTTTAAAATTGAAAAATCAGGACTGGAGAGATGGCTCAGCGGTTAAGAGCACTGAAGAGTCCCAGCAACCACGTGGTGGCTCACAGCCATCTGTAATGAGATCTGACGCCCTCTTCTGGGGTGTCTGAAGACAGCTACAGTGTACTCACATATAATAATAAATAAATCTTTAAAAAATAAATAAGATAAATAAAATAAAAGCCAGGAATGGTAAGGCATGTGTAATCTGCTGAGGAGACAGAGGCAAGAAAGTTCCTGGGACTCGCTGGCCAGGAGGCGGAGCCTAATTGGTGACCTCAAGGTTCATCGAGAGAGACCCTGTCTCAGAAATTAAGGTGGACAGTGCCTGAGGAAGACACCCAGTGTCCACCTAAGGCCTCCATGGGCACAGGTTTGCGTGTGTGTGTGTGTGTGTGTGTGTGTGTGTGTGAGAGAGAGAGAGAGAGAGAGAGAGAGAGAGAAATGCTGTTCTCAGTGACAGATCTGAGATGCCAAGGATGACCTCGGACTCTGATCCTCAAAGCCTCTCTCTTGTCTCCAAAGTGCAGGAACTGCAGACATGCGTCACCACACCCAGGATTGGCTGAAGAATTTTAAGCGACAGACATCATGATTTTCCATTCCTTATCTTTTAAGATAAAACCATGTTTTTATGTCTTGTTGTTGTTGTTGTTGTTGTTGTTGTTTTCTTTTTGGTTTTTTTTGTTTGGTTGGTTTGGTTTGGTTTTTTTGGATTTGGTTTTTTCGAGACGGGGTTTCTCTGTGTAGCCCTGGCTGTCCTGGAACTCACTCTGTAGACCAGGCTGGCCTCGAACTTAGAAATCCGCCTGCCTCTGCCTCCCAGAGTACTGGGATTACAGGCGTGCACCACCACTGCCTGGCTGTTTTTATGTCTTAATAGTATCTTATTAAGTGTCTCAGATTTTTCGTTATTTCTAATATATTATCTGCCTTATCTATGTATTTGGCTGTCCACAGCGGCTCCCCAAATACTGTTGTGATTGCTCCTGTCAGACACCAGGGGGTGCCATTGAGCTGAATTTTTCTTTCCCTGGGGAAGGAAGGCGGAGTTTGAACCTGGGTTTGAACCTCATAGCCAGAGAGCCAGTTGATACTTATGAATGCTTGTGGGCCACCTTGTCCCTCCTCGGGGTCTGAATCCCGTCTCATTCTGTGACAGAGAAGGATAGTCCTGATGGAGGCTGAGGGAATAAGGAACTCAGCGAACGGAACGAATGTGTGCTGAGGAGGCAGGATGCGACGGGTCCCATACCGAGCGCGCGCGCGCCAAAATAAAAAACTCGTGTCCAGCAGAGCTCTTAGCAAGGCCAGGCCTGCATTATGAGTCCCCGTTTAGGGGTCCCCAACAGGCAAAAGCTCCTAAACCAACCCTCCTGAGCTGAGCTCTCCAGAAGAGAGGAGGGGACGCAGGAAGAGGGTGGCCTCGGCTCTGCTGACAGGTTAGGGTGTTGAGATCAGCTGTCCTGAGGCCAGGCCTCATGGACATGGGCCACCCTGTCCCATATAGGTTTGTTTTGGTTGAATTTGTCTTCAAGGGAGATGGCTGTCCTGGAACTCACTATAGACCAGACTGGTCTCGAACTCGGAAAATTGGCCTGCCTCTGCCTCCCAAGTACTGGGATTAAAGGCGTGCGCTAAGTTTTATTTATTTATTATTATACACTGTATTATTATACACTGTAGCTGTCTTCAGACACCCCAGAAGAGGGCGTCAGATCTCATTACAGATGGCTGTGAGCCACCATGTGGTTCCTGGGACTTGAACTCAGGACCTCTGGAAGAGCATCCAGCCCCCAACTCGATATTTCATTTGAGTCTTTTGCATTCCTAGTCCCAGCACTCGGGAGGTTGAAGCACGCCCTCTTCTGGCCCCAGCAGGCACTGCACACATGCGGCTGGGTTCCAGCCCTAGTACCAAAACATCAACAGTATTTGTTGGTTTATCTGACTGGGTGTGATGGTTAATATCACTGTAATTGTTAGTCACACGTTTTTGTTAGTCGGCACTCCTGCAAAGAGGGAACTTCGTTTAAGAAATCTCTCTCTCTCTCTCTCTCTCTCTCTCTCTCTCTCTCTCTCTCTCTCTCGCCTAGGGGATGTCTGTGAGGCATGTTCTTGATTGGTAATTGATGGAGGTGGGCCTTGCCCTCCGTGGGCGGGGCCACCCTGGGCTGAGGCGCTCAGAAGCAGAAAAGCCACACAGCCTGTTCCTTCGCGCTCCCTGATTCAGTTCCCACCGCGGGTCCACTCAGGGGACTGCAACTGGTGAGCCTTTCCCTCCCACAGCCGGTTCTGGTCCTATTGCTTAACCAGCAACAGAAAGCAGAGCGGGTCAGTTCGTGTTGTGAGGACAGAGGCAGAAGCCCAGCTTCCCACTGTCCCACGCAGCCCACTGAGGAGCTCCCCTGGGCTTCCTGGGACCTCAGCTCAGATGACTCAGGCCTAGCTGGTATCCGTGCTTTCAGCACAGGAAAAAACTTTCGGTCTAATGGACATCGGCCTTAATCATGACATTTTAATATAAGCTTGGATGTGTGGGTTGGGCCTTTACCCTGGTCATTGTTACTTTAACATAAAATATCCACATGCCAGAAGGATGGTAAGTCTATGTTTATAGCAAATGCTGGATTGTTTTTTAATTTTGTTTATTTGCTCTGTGTGAAGGAACCACAGTTCACGTGTGAAGGTCAGAGGACAATTTATAGAGGCTGCTCTCCCTTTCCAGCATATAGCGGATGAGACTCGGGCTCGCTGGTAATGCCATCTTGCAGGCCAAATGTGGTACACCGTGTGGGCTTCCCAGTTGGCAAGAGGCTTCAACCGGATGACAGTGTGTGAGAGTGTGTGTGAGTGTATGTGACTGTGTGAGTGTGTGCAAGTGTGCAAGAGTATGTTGTGTGCACGTTAGTGTGTGTATATGTGAGTGTGTGAGAATATGCTAGTGTGTGAGTGTGAATGTAAGTGAATGTATGTGAGTGTGTGAGTATGTTGGTGTGTGTGAGAGTGTGTGATTGTGTATGAGTGTGCCAGTGTATGTGAGTGTGTGAGTGTGCAGTATGTTGGTGTGAGTGTGAATGTGTGTGAGTGTGTGTGTGTTAGTGTGTGTATGTGTGAGAGTGAGAGAGTATGCTAGTGTGTGTGAGTGTGAATGTGTATGAGTGTATGTGAATGTCTGAAAGTGTATGAGAGAGTGTGTTTGAGTGTGTGAGCGTGAGCATATGTGTGTGCGTGTGTAAACACATGTGTGCATGTTCGTGTGCAAGAGCATGAGGGCATGTGCCATAGCGTGTGGAGAGGTCAGGCATTGACTGTTGCCTCCCACCCTGCTCGAGACAGGTTTCTTGGCTGGCTATCACTGTGAGCTGGCCTGTGAGCTTCTGCTGAATTCTCCTGCCTCCCACCTCAGCGGCAGAGCCCTCGGCCTAGAGACGCACCCGCTGTGCTGGGTCTGGAGGTTTGAACTCAGCCCGTCGGTCTGGTATGGTTTGTTTACCCACTGAGCCACTGCCCCAGCCTGAAAACTGTCCTTTCTTACGGTGCTTCTCCACCCAGAGCAGAGTAAAGGCTATCAGTCGCCCCAGACGAGAGCACGGCTCACTCCAGCAACACTGTGGTGGACAACGCCATCTTCAGAGGCAGAAGCAGGGTGGAGTAGGGAAGGAAGACTGTGAAGAGCCCAGACCAGGGTGCCCTGGCCTGCTGGCCTCCCGCCCCGCTGCCTGGAGGCCTGGCTTCCCTCAGTCCGGGACCTCCCACAGGCTGCTGGGCGAGCAGAGCCTGGGTGACTCTCGAGGCCCATTAATAGGGACAGTGAAATAAACAGAATAGTTCCTGCCACCCACTCCAGGAACAAAATACTTGAGAGCAAAGAGTTCTATATTTAGAAGTTTAAAAAGCGTATTATTTAAAATCTTTATTACTTTTTAAGATTTGAAGGCGGAGTCTCTCACAATGTAACTCCAGTTGGCCTGGAACTCTATGTAAGCCTGGCTGGCCCTGAACCCACAGAACTCTGTCTGCCCCTGCTTCTTGAGTATTGAGATTTGAAGTAGATGCCACTCTGCTTACAGGGCACACATGCTGTGACACATTTGTGTCACACACAGACAACCTCTGGAATCAGAGCAGGAATAGAACTTCGGTACTGCACTTGGTGGTAAGAGCATTTGTCCATGGAGCCATTTCTTCGTCCTTAAGAATATTTTTCAGTAAATTTTAGCCAAAAGTTGGCCATTATCTGTTTTCTTTGGGAATGAGGACAGGCCTGAACTTGTGGAGATCCTCCTGACTCTGTCTCCTGAATGCTGAGAATATCGGCATCGCCCATCATTTCTGGCTCAAGCAGGCGTCTCTTCACAGCTTCTTATTAGCTTAAACGGGCCTAGAGAGATGGCTCAGCGGTTAAGAGCACTGACTGTTCTTCCGAAGGTCCTGAGTTCAAATCCTAGCAACCACATGGCGGCTCACAAACATCTGTAATGGGATCTGAAACCCTCTTCTGGTGTGTCTGAAAACAGCTACAGTGTGCTTACATACAATAAATAAATAAGCCTTTTTTTTTTTTTTAAAAGAACCTTGAAAAAAAATCCTGTAAAAGAGAGAGAGAGAGAGAGAGAGAGAGAGAGAGAGAGAGAGAGATATCGAGATCTAGAATGTTCTATGCAAGACTTTAAGTCACAGAGCCTTCCTTGTGCTTGGGTTGGGTAATAATGTCTTCCATACAAGTAGCACTGATTCTATAATAATAAGAAAGCAAGTAATAAACTCAAATAAAAACAGCTAGAATTTTTCAGTATTTAAAATTTCCAGACTGGTGAGATGTCTCAGTGGAGAGAGCACTTTTGGCTAAACCCAATCACCTAAATCCCATCCCCAGGACCCACGTAGTAGGAGGCAGGATCCTGACTCCACAAAAGTTGTCCTCTGACCTCCCCGTGTGTGTTTCGTGGTCTGAGACCCACACTGTCTGGCGCACCCCCCCCTCCCCGCTAAAAACATGTTAAATTTTTAAAAAGAGGCTGGGGAGATGACTCAGGAACATCATCGATAATGCTTTTGTTATTTCTAGGCAAACTGACTGTGGCCATAATGGTGTTATTACAGTTAATTTCTGATTCCAGCTTTCCCTATTACAAACAGAGTAGAAACTGTTTCAAAACAACCCAGACACCAGCCTGGGGGTGGGGGGAGGGGAGGAAATTTTCTGGTCATAATTTGAGGGTAACACTCTTTAAGCCAAATTTCTGAGGTCAACCTTGTTTTCTGAAAAAGGTTCTCGCGGGGTCACGTTCTTTAAGGTCAGAAAACCAGTTTCAGGCGGAGGGGACAAAGTCCTCAGGCTGGCTCCTCCAGGAGGGAGCAGAAACTGGATCCAGGAGGCCCCGGGGCAGGCGCGCCCTGAGGTTTCTGTGTTCAGAGCTGGCTGCAGGAAGCTCAAGATGGGCATTAGAACCCTCGAGGAACTGGCCGTTCTTCAGAAACAGGAGGCAGGCCGCTTCCAGGGCACAGCCTGTCACTAGTGCCAGAATGTTCTGAAAGGCCATTTGGGAAAAACAAGAACACAGGAAGGGGTTACCTGGGGCTGGAGGGGGAGGGGCAGCAGAGCCCGCGGTGCTGCCCTCTAGTGGCCGCCGTGAGGAGTGCCTGGTCTGTGCACACAAGGAGACCTTGGTAGCCCTTCCTACAGTGTGTGCCTGCACTTTCCTGAGACTGCGTGCATGAGGGGCACACCCTGCACAGACTTACTAGAGCACCAGCTCACCTGGGAGGAGTGGGGGGGGAGGTACACACCGAATGTTCTGGGGTGCAGACGCTGAGCTAGGTCAGTCCACAGACCATGTAAAGTTACCTTTCTTGTTCCCGGACAAAATACCTGACGAAACAACTTAAGGAAGGAAGGCTTGGTTTTGCTCACTGACAGCCTCTGTCCATCGCGGTGGGGAGGCACGCAGCAGGATTGAGAGGTGGATGTCCACATCACATCGGGCATCGGGAGGGGGAGGGAGGCAGAGACTGAGAGGAGGGTGATGTTGGTGCTCAGCCAGGGTTATTTATTTATTTATTTATTTATTTATTTATTTATTGTATATGAGTATACCTCAGCTCTCTTCAGACACCCCAGAAGAGGGCATCAGATCCCATTACAAATGGTTGTGAGCCACCATGTGGTTGCTGGGAATTGAACTCAGGGTCTCCAGAAGAGCGGTCAGTGCTCTTAACCACTGAGCCATCTCTCCAGCCCTCAGCACACAGAACAGTGGGACCGCATTCATGATGGGCCCTCCCTCAGGTGTCCGCCCAAATTAGAATTTCTCCCAGACATGCCCAGAGAGGTGTCTACTGGGTGATTCCAGCTCCTGTTAAGTTATCAATATTAACTGAGGCAGGATAGACAGGAGGATTGTGAGGACGCACAGCAACATGCTCTCACACACTCACATGCTCTCACACATTCACATGCTCTCACACACTCACATGCACTCACACATATTCCAAGGCCCTGAGATTGGAACACGATGGCCCCAGAGTTCAGAGAGCAAAGGGGACTCAGTAAAAGCTGACCGTCTAGAAATGACCAGGGGCCAAATGACATAGCCCGAGACTGGGGTTTTGGAATTAATTCCATGTAATGGAAAACCACTGCTGGAGGGATTTCAGTAGCAAAATGACATGATTACGTTTGTATTTCAAGGAAATAAATAGCAATAAAGAGTAATGACTACCCTCCAATGCTCTGCCCTCAGCTACTCTCAGCAATAGGTCATTACAAGCACAGAATCCTGCATTTTCTCCGACCGCCCCTCCTGTTAATGGACCTAACCACTGCTCTGCCTTGGGTCTTTCTTTCTTTTCTTTTCTTTTCTTTCTTTTCTTTTCTTTCTTTCTTTCTTTCTTTTTTTCTTTCTTTCTTTCTTTTTTTTGTTGTTGTTGTCGTTTTTCGAGACAGGGTTTCTCTGTGTAGCCCTGGCTGTCCTGGAACTCACTCTGTAGACCAGGCTGGCCTGGAACTCAGAAATCCACCTGCCTCTGCCTCCCAGAGTACTGGGATTAAAGGCGTGCGCCACCACCACCCGGCAGGTATTTCTTTATTATCTTGTTATGTATTTTGCCTCCTTAAAATTGTGTATAGATCATGCTGTATTGTTGAACTTCTTAGGAATAATATTATGCTGTTTCCTTGCCTGTGTTTGTGGTTCATGGTCATTTGTGAGTTTCCAACCCTGTTGATGTGTCTGATTGCATTCCCTCGCCCTTTGCTATTATGATCTATAAGCTATCATTATTTTATATCAGTCTCTGGACAAACATTAGGTTTTTGCCACTAATACTGAATTATAAGAAGTGCTGCTTCGAGGGCAGGAGAGCTGGCTCAGCTGATAAAATGGCCACTCAACCTTGAAGAGTTAACTTTGAACCCTAGCACCCACATAAAAAGTCAGGTATGGGGGCACACTTGGAATCCCAGTACTGGAAAGGCAGAGATGGGTGGGTCCCCGGCACTCCCTGTCTGGCCAGCACAGCCTAATCATCAAGTCTCAGATCAGTGAGAAACTTTGTCTCAAAAACCAAGGTAATAGCCTGGAGAGCTGGCTCAGCAGTAAGGATCACTGACTACTCTTGCAGAGAGACCTGGCTTTGAGGTCCCCAGCTCCCATGTTCCAGATCACAAAGAGCTATAAATCAAGTTGCAGGAAATCTGATGCCCTCTTTCAAAGGTGTCTTAGTTGGTTAGGGTTTTCATTGCTGGGCAAAAAAAAAAAAAAAAAAAAAAAAAAAAAACATGACCAAGAAAAACATATAATTGGGTTGGCTTCCAGGTTCAGAGGTCAGTCCATTATCATCAAGGCAGGAACGTGGCAGCATCCAGGCAGGCCTGGTGCAGGAGGAGCCGAGAGTTCTACATCTTCATCTGAAGGCTGCTAGGAGAAGACTGGCTTCCAGGCAGCTAGGATGAGGGTCTTAAAGCCCACGCCCATAGTGACACACCTACTCCAACAAGGCCACGCCTTCTAATGGACTCCCTGGGCCCAGCATATACAAACCATAACAAAGGGCTTCTACTCTCATGTAGTGTGCACACAGGTACACACGTGCAAGATAAAATACAGACAGCTCCCACATGCATGTGCACATACATGTACCTGAACACACACATGCACCTCATGTACGTGTACACACACACACACACACACACACACACATGATAGAGGACTGCATTGTGGGGCTGGGGAGATTGTGAAAGTGTTACATAGCAATGAGGCCCTAAATGTGGATTTCCATCACTTATGTAACAGCTGGATGTAGAGGCAATGCACATCTGTGTGCACATCTATCCATGTGCACATCTTTGCACACATCTCTGTGTGCACATCTGTGCATGTGCACATCTGTGTGCAGATCTGTGTGCACATCTGTGCACGTGCACATCTTTCAGTGTGCATATCTGTGTGTGCACATCTCTGTATGTACATCTGTGCTTGTGCACATCAGTGTGTACACGTGTGTGTGTGTGTGTGTGTGCGTGTGTGTGTGTGTGTGTGTGTGTGTGTGTGTGTGTGTAGGGAGGGAGAGGAGACAGGTGAATCCCCAGAGCTCGCCGGCCAGTCAGTACAGTCAACTGTTTCCATGAGAACTCCAGGTACAGTGAGAAACACAGTCTCAAAAGATAAGGTAGAGAATGACAGCTCAAGATGCCAGTGCCAACCTCTATTCTCCAATGAACAGGTGCACACGCACAAGCATGTGTGTCCATACACGTCCATACACACATACCCACACAGAAATGCTACCATGAACATCTTTCTTCTCCATTCATCGATGTCTCTCTCAAAAAAAAAAAAATAAGAGTAGAATACTTTCTGCATCTAACAACATGTAGGTGGCCAACTCACCAAGGCATCCGAGCAGTGGCTGTGCCTGTCCACAGCCCCACCTGCGCTGGGCAGAGCTGGCTCCACTGTCTCAGAAACGTGGGGGTAACATCAGGCCTCCCTGCGTCTGTCTGGAGGTGTGAAAAGCTCCCTCCTTTACTGAGTCCATTCTAAGGATGATTGAGGTGGAGTCCTTTTGTTTGTTTATGAGTGTTTTGTTTTTTGTTTTTTTGTTTTTGTTTTTGTTTTGTTTTGTTTTGCCTACATGCCTTTATGTGCACCTTGTGCTTGCAATAACAGCAGAGGCCAGAAGAGGGCGCTAGGTCCCCTGAAGCTGGAGTTAAGATGCTGTGAGCTGCCATGTGCATGCTGGGAAATGAACACTGGTCCTCTGGGGGAGTGGCCAGAGCTGAGCCATCTCTCCACCCTGAAGGTGGTGTCTTCTCAGATCTGCTGATCACCCCTTCTTCTGTAAACTGTCAATTTGTTCTTTTTGGATGATTTCCTCCTGGGGTTCCTTTTTTAATTTTTAGGATTATTTTACAAAGCACTCCTCCGATTAACATGCTTGGACCTGCGTGAACCCACGTGCACATGAGTGGAAAGTCAGAGGTCTGAGGGATGCTTGCTTCGAGCACTCTCCACTTCCTGGGACTGGACCGCTCTCTGCTGGCCGCCGAGTCCCATGGAGCCTCCTGTCCCTGCTTCCCCAGAACTGTAATTACAGACTGTACCTCTGGGCCTGGCTTTGCCTTTTTATGTGGGTGTTGGGGATGGAGAGCCCCTCGAGCTGTGTAGCCAGCGCCTTCCTCACTGAACCATCTCCCCAGGCCTCTCATTAAAACAGGCGACCTGAGCGGGACCTGTAATCCCAGCACTTGGGAGGCAGATGCAGGCAGATTTCTGAGTTTGAGGCCAGCCTAGTCTACAGAGTGAGTCCCAGGACAGCCAGGGCTACACAGAGAAACCCTGTCTTCAAACAAACAAACAAACAAACAAAAAGACAGGCGACCTGAAATAGCGTGGCCAACACTCATCTTCATAAGTGGTGAGAGCCAGAACTCCAGCAGGGCGGGAGCTGATATGGAGGCCATGGAGCGATGTTACTTACTGGCTTGCTTCCCCTGGTTTGCTCAGCTTGCTTTCTTACAGAACCCAGGACCACCAGCCCAGGGATGGCACCACCCACAATGGGCTTGGCCCTCCTCTGTCAATCACCAATTAAGAAAATGTCCTACAGACTTCACTATAGCTGACCTTATGGAAGCATTTTTCTCAGTTGAGACTCCCTCCTCCTCCATGACTCGGCCTCGAGTCAAGGTGACTTACTACTTAACACTGGCACAGCAAGGTTCACCAGGCTCAGACTAGCCGAGTACTGAATACTAGGTGAACACTGGAATCACAGTCATGCACTACGATGCCTAGATCGTTATAATTTTTAAAAGATTTATTTATTTGTTCATTTATTATATGTGAGTACACTGTCTCTGTCTTCAGACACACTAGAAGAGGGCGTGGGATCCCATTACAGATGGTTGCGACCCACCATGTGGTTGCTGGGATTGAACTCAGGACCTCTGGAAGAGCACTCAGTGTACTTATCGGCTGAGCCATCTCTCCAGCTCCCAAGGCTTTTATTCTTATCAGTTCTGGGGATTGATCTCAGATCCATGAACAAGTTAAGTATCCTGTTATGGAGCTGTGCTCCAACCATTGGTATCTTGTTTTGAGACAGGTCTCTCTGTGTAGCCCGGGAGGGTCTCTTACTCAAGACCCATCCTGCTTCTGCCTCCTGAACACCAAGATTGCAGCTTTGCACCACCACAGCTGAGCTGTGGAGCACAGGAGTGCACCACACACCCGTCCTGGGATCACAGGTGTGCACCACCACACCTGTCCTGGGATCACAGGTGTGCACCACCATACCTGACCTGTAGAGCTCCCTTCTTTGGGATTGAATAACATATTCTTTCATGACCTGAATTTCTGGAAATCAGTACCAGCTTGTCTCTTGTTATGTGATGTAAACAGTATTTTGTGTTTCTAAAAGTTGTCGCCCTGAACCATCCCATATACAATAAGGTAAGATATATGGTATGAGGCCAGACGGTGGTGGCGCACGCCTTTAATCCCAGCACTTGGGAGGCAGAAGCAGGCGGATTTCTGAGTTCGAGGCCAGCCTGGTCTACAGAGTGAGTTCCAGTACAGCGAGGGCTACACAGAGAAACCCTGTCTCAAAACAACAACAACAAAAACAACAACAAAACAAAAACAAAATATAATTATATGTAAAAATCGTATCGTACCCCGTATCGCAAGCCTATCGGTCTTCCACCTGTTAGTGCTGAGCACCAACGGCGACCATAACTGACTCTATTATCTCACAGAGCTTCTCAGAGTATGCCTTCTGAACTCACTAAATGGAATTGCTCCAAGGAAAAAATGCCCTTGCCAACTGCAGATGGTTAACCGTACACCAAAAGCCAGGGCCACCCAGGACCTGCGAATATGGCCTTATTTGAAAGGGGAATCTTTTCAGATTTATTTTATTTTATTTTGAAGACATATGTGTGTGTGTGTGTGTAAGTGTGTGTGTGTGTGTGTGTGTGTGTGTGTGTGCACACGCGCTCCACATGCATGCAGGTGCCTTCAGAGGCCACAGAGGGCACTGGGTCTCCTGTAACTGGAGTTACAGAGAACTGTTAGCCGCCCAAAGTGGGTACTGGAAAGTTCCAGGTCTGGTCTACAGAGTGAGTTCTAGGATGGCCAGACTTGGGCAGTGAGGGAGACCCTGGAAGGAGGAAGCTGGTGAAAATGTATTTGAATGAGGGGTCCCTGTCCCAGCCCCAGCAAGCAGCAGAACTTGGGAGTTTTGGCCACATGGTTCTGGATCTAGAGTCAAGGATACCAGAAAAGGGGTTATGGAGGCTCCTCCACCACTAAGGAAAGCCATTGAGGCCAGGCTTGTCTCTAACAAGCCCTGCCACGGCGGCTGCTGCTGCCCCAACACTACTGAACTGGATGCTGACGTGTTTGTGAAATGTTCGAGAGTGGATAGAATTGCTGCTGCTGACCTGTGAACTGAACGGCCAATTTCCTGACAACACAGATAGGATTTGTCCCACAGAACCATTTATTTATTTATTAATTTATTTATGAATTTATGAATTTATGAATTTATTTATTTATTTATTTATTTATTTATTTATTATATTTAAGTACACTGTAGCTGTTTTCAGACACACCAGAAGAGGGCATCAGATCTCATTACAGATGATTGTGAGCCACCATGTGGTTGCTGGGATTTGAACTCATGACCTCCAGAAGAGCAGGCAGTGCTCTTAACCACTGAACCATCTCTCCAGCCCCAAAGAACCATTTCTAAACAGGTCCACTTCCCCGTATCCTAATCACCTTTCTTTTCCACTACCTCTGGTGGGTGATGGGCCAGAAGAGAAGCCAAAGCATTTAAGAACCGTTATTAAAATTAGGATTGAGAGGCTGGGTGTTGGTGGTGCACACCTTTAATCCCAGCACTTGGGAGGCAGAGGCAGGTGGATTTCTGAGTTCGAGGCCAGCCTGGTCTACAGATTGAGTTCCAGGACAACCAGGGCTACACAGAGAAACCCTGTCTCAAAAAAAACAAAACCAAAAAAAAAAAAAAAATCAGGGTTGAGAAAAATCTAACAATACCTCCTTCTCCCCAAATCCCTTACTAGCATTTTTTTTTTTTTTTGGATTTTTGGTTTTTGTTTTTCCGAGACAGGGTTTCTCTATATAGCCCTGGCTGTCCTGGAACTTACTCTGTAGACCAGGCTGGCCTCAAACTCAGAAATCTGCCTGCCTCTGCCTCCCAAGTGCTGGGATTACAAGCGTGCGTCACTCCCCCCCCCTTACTAGCATTTTTGAGACCCTTATGGATGCACATGTTCTGCATTTTTCCATGATGCTAGGCATACCATTGAGCTTGTGTGCTTGTGTATGTGTGTGTGCATCTGTACCTGCATGAGTGTGTGTATGTGTGTGTGCATGAGTGTGTGTATGTGTGTCTGCATGTGTGTGTGTATTTGTGTCTGCATGAGTGTGTGTGTGCATCTGTACCTGCATGAGTGTGTGTATCTGTGTCTGCATGAGTGTGTGCGTGTGTGTGTGTGTGTGTGTGTGTGTGTTTGTGCGCGCGCGCGCGCGTGTGTGTGTGTGTGTGTGTGTGTGTGTGTGTGAATTTTGAGATGGGGCTCACTATATATATATAGTTGTCTTACAACTCACTGAGCAGACCAAGCTGGCCTCAAACTCACAGAGATCTCCCTGCCTCTGCCCCCTGAGCCCTGGGATTAAAGGTGTGCACTGTCATACTCAGCCCCCAATGTCGTTTTAACATAACTGCTATGATCTTTTTCCATTTGCTATTCTCTGGACTAAAAAAAGGCTTAAGAGTGTAGGTCAGGTGGCTCAGTGGGTAAAGATGCTTGTAGCTTGGCTGGAGAGATGGCTCAGCGGTTAAGAGAACCTGACTGCTCTTCCAAAGGACCGGAGTTCAATTCCCAGCATCCACATGGTGGTTCACAACTGTCTGTAATAGAATCCGATGCCCTCTTCTGTGTCTGAAGACAACTACAGTGTACTCACAGAAAAATAAATAAATAAATCTTTAAAAAAGAAAAAAAGAAAGAAAAGAAAACCTAGGAAAGAGATTAGGAGTCATAGACACAAGCATCAATCACAGAATACAGGATATAGAAGAGAGACTCTCAGGTGCAGAAGATACCATAAAAAACATTGACATGACAGTCAAAGAAAATGCAAAACTCGAAAAGCTCCTAACACAAAACATCCAGGAAATCCAGGACACAGTGAGAAGACCAAATCTAAGGATAACAGGTATAGAAAAGAGCAAAGATTTACAACTTAAAGGGCCAATGCATATCTTCAACAAAATTACAGAAGAAAACTTCCCTAACCTAAAGAAAGAGATGCCCACGAACATACAAGAAGCCTACAGAACTCCAAACAGACTGAACCAGAACAGAAAGTCCTCCCAGCACATAATAAGCAAAACATCAAATGCAAAAAACAAAGAAAGAATATTAATATTAAGGGGAAAAGTACCATATAAAGGCAAACTATCAGAATTATACCAGACTTCTCACCAGAAATGTTGAAAGCTAGAAGATCCTGGGCAGATCATACAGACCCTAAGAGAATACAAATGCCAGCCCAGACTACTATAACCAGCAAAACTCTCAATCACCATAGATGGAGAAACCAATGTATTTCATGATAAAACCAAATGTACACAATATCCATAAATCCATCCCTACAAAGGATAATAGATGGAAAACTTCAATACAAAGAGGGAAACTACCTCTAGAAAAAGCAAGAAAGTAATCTTTCAACAAACCCAAAAGCAGATAGCCATACAAACATAATTCCACCTCTAACAACAACAACAAAAACCCAGGAAGTAACAATTTCTATTTCTTAATATCTCTTAATATCAATGGACTCAATTCCCCCAATTAAAAAAAAACATAGACTAACAGACTGGACACATAAACAGGACCCAGTATTTTGCAACATACAGGAAATGCACCTTGGTGTCAAAGACAGACACTACCTCAGAGTAAAGGGCTGGAAAACAATTTTCCAAACAAATGGTGCCAAGAAACAAGCTGGTGTAGCCATTCTAATATCGAATGAAATTGACATTCAACCAAAAGTCATCAAAAAAGATAAGGAAGGACACTTCATACTCATCAAAGGAAAAAAATCTATCAAGATGAACTCTCAATACTGAACATCTGTGCTCCAAATGCAAGGGCACCCACATTTATAAAAGAAACTTTACTAAAGCTCAAAGCATACATTGTACTTCACAGTGGGAGACTTCAGCACCCAACTCTCTCTCTCTCTCTCTCTCTCTCTCTCTCTCTCTCTCTCTCTCTCTGTGTGTGTGTGTGTGTGTGTGTGTGTGTGTGTGTGTGCTTTTTGTTTGTTTGTTTGTTTTGTTTTGTTTTGTTTTTTCTGAGACAGGGTTTCTCTGGGTAGCCCTGGCTGTCCTGGAACTCACTCTGTAGACCAGGCTGGCCTCGAACTCAGAAATCCGCCTGTCTCTGCCTCCCAAGTGCTGGGGATTAAAGGTGTGTGCCAGCTAACACCCGACTCTCATCAATGGACAGATCATGGAAACAAAAACAAAACAGAAACACAGTGAAACTAACAGAAGTGATGGACCAAATGGATCTAACAGATATCAATAGAACATTTGATCCTAAAACAAAAGAGTACATCTTCTTCTCAGCACCTCAGGGTACCTTCTCCAAAACTGACCATATACTCAGTCACAAAACAGACCTCAGCAGATATGAGAGGATTGAAATAACTCCGTGCATACTTTCAGACCACCACAGACTAAGGCTGGTCTTCACTAACAACAAAAGCAACAGAAAGTCCACATATACATGGAAGCTGAACAATGCCATACTCAATAATAACTTAGTCAAGGAAGAAAGAGAGAGAGAGAGAGAGAGAGAGAGAGAGAGAGAGAGAGAGAGAGAGAAGGAAAGAAGCCAAAGACTTTTTAGAATTTAATGAAAATGAAGGTACAACATACCCAAACTTATGGGACACAATGAAAGCAGTGCTAAGAGGAAAACTAATAGTTCTGAGTACCTCCAAAAAGAAACTGGAGAGAGCATACACTAGCAGCTTGATAGCACATCTGAAAGCTAGAACAAAAAGAAGCAAACACACCCAAGAGGAGTAGACAGCAGGAAATAATCAAACTCGGGCTGAAATCAGCCAAGTAGAAACAAAAAGAACTATACAAAGAATCAACAAAACCAGGATCTGGTTCTTTGAGAAAATCAACAAAATAGATAAACCCTATCTTATCCAGACTAACCAGAGGGCACAGAGACAGTATCCGAATTAATAAGATCAGAAATGAAAAGGGAGATATAACAACAGAAACTGAGGAAATTTAAAAAATCATCAAAGCCGGGCGTGGTGGTGCACGCCTGTAATCCCAGCACTCTGGTAGGCAGAGGCAGGCGATTACTGAGTTCGAGGCCAGCCTGGTCTACAGAGTGAGTTCCAGGACAGCCAGGGCTATACAGAGAAACCCTGTCTCGAAAAACCAAAAAAAAAAAAAAATCATCAGATCATACTACAAAAGCCTAAACTCAACAAAACCAGAAAATCTGGATGAAATGGACAATTTTCTAGACATATACCAGGTGCCAAAGTTAAACCAGGATCAGATAAGCCATCCGGAAAAAAAAAAAAAAAAGCCCAGGACCAGATGGATTTAGTGCAGAATTCTATCAGACCTTCAGAGAAGACCTAATACCAATACTCTTCAAACTATTCCACAAAATAGAAACATAAGGAACACTACCCAACATGTTCTATGAAACCACAGTTATGCTGATACCAAAACCACACAAAGACCCAACAAAGAAAGAACTTCAGATCAATTTCCCTTATGAATATCGATGCAAAAATCCTCAATAAAATTCTTGCCAACTGAATCCAAGAACACATCAAAACGATCATTTACCACGATCAAGTAGGCTTCATCCCAGATATGCAGGGATGGTTCAATATATGGAAATCCATCAATGTAATCCACTACATAAACAAACTCAAAGGAAAAAACCACATGGACATTTCATTAGATACTGAAAAAGCATTTGACAAAATTCAACATCCCTTCATGTTAAAAGTCTTGGAAAGATCTGGAGTTCAAGCAAACCAGTAGCCAACATCAAACAAAATGGAGAGAAACTTGAAGCAATCCCACTAAAATCAGGGACTAGATGAGGCTGCCCACTCTCTCCCTATCTATTCAATATAGTACTTGAAGTTCTAGCTAGAGCAATTAGACAACAAAAGAAGGTCAAAGGGATACCAATTGGAAAGGAAGAAGTCAAAATATCACTATTTGCAGATTATATACTTAAATGACACCAAAAATTCCACCAGAGAACTTCTACAGCTGATAAACAACTTCAGCAAAGTGGCTGGATATAAAATTAACTCAAACAAATCAGTAGCCTTCCTATACTCAAAGGATAAATGAGATGAGAAAGAAATTAGGGAAATGACACTCTTCACAATAGTCACAAGCAATATAAAATATCTTGGTATGACTCTAACCAAACAAATGAAAGATATGAACTTCAAGTCTCTGAAGAAAAAAAAAATCGAAGACCTCAGAAGATAGAAAGATCTCCCATGCCCTGTGGATTGTCAGGATTTATATAATAAAAATGGCCATCTTGCCAAAAGCAATCTACAGATTCAATGTGATTCCCATCAAAAGTCCAACTCAACCTTCATAGTGTTAGAAAGAGCACATCTCAAATTCATTTGGAATTACAAAAAACCCAGGATAGTGAAAACTATTCTCAACAAAAGAATTTGTGGGGGATCACCATCCCTGATCTCAGGATGTACTACAAAGTAATGGTGATAAAACAAAACAAATAAACAAAAAAACCTTCTGGTGCTGGGCAGTGATGTCGCATGTCTTTAATCCCAGCATTTGGAAGGCCAGCCTGGTCTACAGAGTGAGTTCCAGGAAGCCAGGGCTATACAGAGAAACCCTGTCTTGAAGGGAAAAGAAAGGCTTCCTGGTATTGGTACAGTGACAGGCAGGCAGATCAATGGAATAAAATTGAAGAGCCAGAAATAAACCCACACTCCTATAGTCACTTGATCTTTGACAAAGGAGCTAAAACCATCCAGTGGAAAAAAAGCAGCATTTTCAATAAATGGTGCTGGTTCAACTGGTGGTCAACATGTAGAAGAAAGATAATTTAAATAGAACCATTCTTATCTCCCTGTACAAAGCTCAAGTCCATGTGGATCAAGGACCTCCACATAAAACCAGATACACTGAATCTAATAGAAGAGAAAGTGGGGAAGAACCTGGAATACCACACGAATCTCGTAGACACTGTATGATTCCCACAGCTAAACCGCAATCTCGGTGGAAACTGTGTGACCTTTACCGGTAAAAGCCTTGTCTATGATAAGGCTGTCTATTTGAGGAACTGTTGTGAGACTCCTTGGCCGGAGAAAATGCTGAGCTGAATTTCTCATGGCAAGTCTTGCCTGTCTGACTTTTCTTTAACCTGTTTATTTACTTATGAAATGTTCTTGGTAGCAAGAGCTGTGAGCACCCAGGCGTTAAAGCTAACGAGAATTCATTCTTTGAGCTACAGCACTGGTCATGATTTATCTTCTAGAGATCCATTGCTTTGCCTTTTGATCAGCTAAGAATTAACCTCCCAACAATATATACAATTGTATGGCTAGGTGGCTTTGCTACCCTGACATGGAAAGCATCAGTTAAGTAAAGCTTCAAAATGAGCCTAAAAGAGTCTCACAAAAAGAAAGCAGGATGTTAAGGACTATGCATAAACAAAAAGACCTAGTGATATAACAAAGTGTTTCCAAGGACTCTTGAACTACTAGTTATCATTAACTACAGAGGGACGTGATGGCTTTGTGTGTATTCTCTAAAGTTCATACCTGATTGATTTTGCATTTCCTTGTGCCAGATACTCATGGTAACCATTCTTTGTAAACACTTCACTGGATACATTTTTTTCTTCAGTAATGTAATGCCATCTTATGTGTATAAAAGTTCCTGCCTCAGAAGAGTAAAGTGCATTCAGACTCAACCTACACTTGGTGTGTCTGTCTGTCATTTCTCGCCGGACCTGTACCTTCCTGCATACCAAAGACCTTGATTCCCCCACGGGTGTGTGTTCCGACTGAGTCGGTCCGTGGCACTGGAACACATGGGCACAGGGGAAATTTTCCTGAACAGAATACCAATGGCTTATGCTCTAAGATCAAGAATGACAAATGGGACCTCATAAAATTGCAAAGTTTCTGTAAGGCAAAGGACACTGTCAATAGGACAAAACAGCATCCAACAGATTGGGAAAAGATCTTTCCCAATCCTACATTGGATAGAGGGCTAATATCCAATATATACAAAGAACTCAATAAGTTAGACTCCAGAGAACCAAATAACCCTATTAAAAATGGGGAACAGAGCTAAACAGGGAATTCTCAGCTGAGGAAACTCAAATGGCCAAGAAGCACCTAAAAAATGTTCAACATCCTTAGTAATCAGGGAATTGCAAATCAAAACAACCCTGAGATTCCACCTCATGGCAGTCAGAATGACTAAGATCAAAAACTCAGGGGACAGCAGTTGCTGGGGAGGATGTGGAGAAAGAGGAACACTCCTCCATTGCTGGTGTGATTGCAAGCTGGTACAACCACTCTAGAGAAAATTGGACATAGCACTACCTGAGGATCCAGCTATACCACTCCTGGGCATATACCCAGAAGATGCTCCAAAATGTAATAAGGACACATGCTCCACTATGTTCATAGAAGCCTTATTTATAATAGCCAGAAGCTGGAAACAACCCAGATGTCCCTCAACAGAGGAATGAATACAGAAAATGTGGTATATATACACAACGGAGTACTACTCAAATATTAAAAACAATGACCTCATGATATTCGAAGGCAAAGGGATGGAGCTAGAAAATATCATCCTGAGTGAGGTAATCCAGTCACAAAAGAACACACATGGTACATACTCACTTATAAGTGGATATTAGCCCAAAAGTTCTGAATACCCAAGATTCAATTCACAGACCATATGAAGCCCAAGAAGAAGGAAGACCAAAATGTGGATGCTTCAGTGCTTCTTAGAAGGGAGAACAAAATATACACAGGAGGAAATATGGAGACAAAGTGTGGAGCAGAGACTGAAGGAAGGGCCATCCAGAGACTGACCCACCTGGGGGTCCAGTCAGCAAGCACTACCCGGCATCCATAATAGTGTCTGGGTTTGGTGACTGTATATGGGACACTATTATGGATGCCGGGTAGTGCTTGCTGACTGAACCCTGATATGGCTGTCTCCTGAGAAGCTCTGCTAGAGCCTGACAAATATAAAGGCCCATGCTCACAGCCAACCATTGCACTGAGCATGGGGGTCCCTGAGAGAAGAGTTGGAGAAGGGACTAAAGAAAATGAGGGGGTTAGCAGCCCCATGGGGGGAGCAAAGGTATCAACTGACAAGACCCCTCCCCCCAACCCCACCCTACCCCGACCTCCCAGGGACTGGACCACCAACCAAAGAGTACACATGGAAGGACCTATGACTCAGGCCGCATATGTGGCAGAGGATGGCCTTGTTGGACACGAATGGGAAGAGTGGCCCTTGGACCTCAGGGGGTTCAATGCCCCAGTGTAGGGGGATGCCAGGGCAGGAAGGCAAGAGTGGATGGGTAGGTGGGGGAGCACCCTTATAGAGGCAGGGGGAGGAGGGATGGGATAGGGGGTTTCCAGAGGGGAAACCTGGAAATAGGATAACATTTAAAATGTAAATAAAGAAAATATCCAATAAAAGAAAAAAAACTTTTAAAAGTTGCCTAATAATTTGCTTCCTGCCAGACATGATAGTACATGCCAGTACCGAGAGAGGGAGCTGAGACGGGGAGATTAACAGTCTAAAGCCAGTCGTATAACAAGATGCAGCTGTGGGCTGGAGCGATGGCTCAGCGGTTAAGAGCACTGGTTGCTCTCCCAGAGGTCCTGAGTTCAATTCCCAGCACCCACATGGTGGCTCGCAACCATCTGGTGCCCTCTGCTGTCCTGCTGTCATATATGCAGGTAGAATGCTATAATATGATATAAATCTTTTAAAAAGAAAAAAAAAAGATGCAGAGGCAAAACTCAAAGAAACAAAAAACACAAACCCCATAAATAAAGAAAAAAAGAGAAGGAGACAAACAATCTTTTTTCTCCCTAATGGCAGTTTCAAAATACATTTCTGTCTGTGGTTCTGGGGGATCTGACACCCTCACACAGACATACCAATGCACATGAAAAATATAAAAAAAAAAGAAAGAAAGACAGAAAGACAGAAAGAAAGAAAGAAAGAAAGAAAGAAGGAAGGAAAGAAAGAAAGGAAAAGAAAAGAAGAGAAGAGAAAAGAAAAGAAAAGAAAAGAAAAAAGGAAAGGAAAGAAAGAAGGAACGAAAGAAATACACTTCCTTCTGCAATCCTTCATGTATGTCCCTCAGAATAGGGCAAAGAGGGCTATTCCAAGCGGCATAGAGGCTGGAGGGTGGCTCAATGGTTAGGATCATGTGTTGATCTTGCATAGGGCATGGCTCAATTCCTAGAACCCACAAGGCTGCTTACAACCATCTGTAGCTCCCGTCCCAGGGGCTTTACTGCCCTCCTCTGGCCTTTTTGGGGACTACACACATATTATATACAGACACATACAGGCAAAACTTACACATAAAACTAACATTAAATCCTGGGGCTGGAGAGATGGTTCAGCAGTTAAGAGTGCTGGCTGCTCTTTCAGGAGTCCTGAGTTCAATTCCCTGCAACCACATGGTGGCTCACAACCATCTGTAATAACATCTGGTGGCATCTGGTGGCCTCTTCTGGTGTGTCTAAAGACAGTGACAGTGTACTTATATACATAAAATAAATAAATCTTTAAAAATAAACAAATAAATCTTAATTTAAAAAAAACATAAAGTGGTACAAAAAGAATAGTAACACAGAATTTAAAAATGACAATTTCCAAAATCACTTTATTACACCTAAATGCTAAAGGGGCGTTCGGGCTGATTGATAATGTAGATCAAAGTGAATGGTTTTTCTTTTTTGGTGCTGGTTATCAAACCCAAGATCATGACAAGCTCTCTACCATGCGCTATATCTGCAGACCCCAAATTTTAGGTGAATGATTGACAGGGGATTATGGAAGGCTTGATTCCTTTGCACGTCCGTCCAAGTCTTTTCTCTCTCACCCCCATCCCTCCTCTCCTAGCTGACGTAGTTCCACATCCTCTCACGGATGGGAACTCCCTCAGGTTAATCAGAGACTTGCCGCAGGCAGCAAGGAGACCCACATTCCAGGATTCCTTAGAAAAGGGGCAGGGTGAGCCCTCGGGGGCCCGTGTGTCATTTCCGGCTCAAAGATGGTGGCCTTTCTTTATTTTCTTCACTTTCCAAATTTTCTTCACTTTTCCAAACGTCTCCTGCTGGTTTTTTATGTGAACGGGGTCCTTACAGTCTAGAACACATTGAAGAAAAAGAAGAATTAAGATAGGCACAGAAGCCCCTGACTCTGATGCCAGTAGGCAGGTGGGTCTCTGAATTTAAGGCCAGCTTGAGCTACAGAGGAGTTCTAGGACAGCCAGAGACATGTGGGGAATCCCTGTCATGACAGAGGGAGAGAGAGAGACAGACAGACAGACAGACACAGAGGAGAGACAGAGAAACACAGAGACACAGAGAGAGACAAAGAGAGACAGACAGAGACACAGAGAAAGAGATAGAGACAGAGAGACAGATAAAGACACAGAGACAGAGACACAAACAGAGAGAGAGAAAGATAGAGACAGAGACAGAGACAGTGTAATTACAAATTTCCAGAGATGACTGAGCTGACAAACTGTCATGTCCTACATTGTTTGATCCCGGATCCTGACTATGGCAACAAGGGGACAAAGAAAGGACAGACACACGTACAGGAAACCACCAGGATCAGGTAAGTTCCGCTCACTGTGGTGGAGTGCACCTACTGTGCACAGCCTGGAATCTCCAAGCTTTTCTCACATACAGTGTAGAAGGAGGAGCTAGAGAGTCTCGGTGGGAGGACGTCTCCACGGCGGGAGGACGTCTCCACAGGGAGCAGAGTCAGGCGTCACACCGGGAGGAGGAGGCTGCGGAGCTGGCTTCTGCAAACACAGTTGCTCAGGCACGCACGTCCTTGCACATGGTGCTAACATCACACTCAGACCCCCACCCCCACCCGCCCCCAGGAAGGCTCTGGGACTCCTCTGACCCTCGCCTGGGATTGCGTCTTTGGCACCGCTGTGCCTGGGTCAGACACCACACGTTCACTTGGGACACCATCCACTCTTGACCAGTCACCCGAGGATTCCTCAGCTCTCCTAAATGAAGTGCCTGCCAGCCGGGCAGTGGTGGCGCACGCCTTTAGTCCCAGCACTTGGGAGGCAGAGGCAGGCAGATTTCTGAGTTCGAGGCCAGCCTGGGCTACAGAGTGAGTTCCAGGACAGCCAGGGCTACACAGAGAAACCCTGTCTCGGAAAAAAAAAAAAAAAAAGAAGTGCCTGCCCTGCAAGCATGAGTGAGAGTCTGAGAGACCAGAGCCTCAGGCACGGTGGCACGCTGCTGTGACCCAGGCTCTGTAGGGGAGGGGGGGACAGTGACAGCCGGCCTAGCCAAATCAGCCAGTTCCAGCTTCTGTAAGAAACGGTGCCTCAAAACAAAACAAAGAAAAATGGAGAACCAGGCATGGTGGCACACGCCTTATCCCAGCACTCAGGAGACAGAAGCATGTGGATCTCTGTGAGTTTGAGGCTAGCCTGGTCTACACAGCAAATTCTAGTCCAGACTGAACTACATAGTGAGAGCCTATCTCAATGAATGAATGAATGAATGAATGAATGAAGATGACAAACAAGTGAAGAAGACATTCAGTGTTGACCTCAGGCTTCTACAACCACACCACATGTACACACACACACACACACACACACACACTTTAAAGAAAAGATTAGTTTTAAAAGATCAAACATGGAAGTACATTAGGAAACAGTGCAGAATATCAGCTGCAGTTCTTCCACACACGTGTATTTTCTGTGTGTGCGCACACATGCATGCATGTGTGTGTGTGCATGCTGCTGGGTAAACAAACCGCATCCTCATGTGTGTGCTGGCGCCTAGTCACCTCCCAAGTCCTCTAACCTGTGTGCTTTGGATTCCTTGGTTTCTCCTGCATGACTAGTTGATGTGGTCGGTGAAGAAATGATGACATAAAACGTTGTTATCAGTTAATACAGTCAACCCTGATAGGACCCTGGAGAGCTGTGCGTTGCTGTGGTCATGCAGCGCGGCTGAGGTGAGCTGCCCACGGCTGTACAGAAATCCAGATCTCAGGGAAGAGCAGAAGGACATCTAATCTCAGCACTGGCGTCAGCACAGGGCCCAGTCATTGAGATCCCATGGGTGGCACTGAGGGGTGAGGCGTCCCGACACCCAGTGGGAGGCAAGGCAGGTACCCGCGCAGTGGGTTCGCAAGGAGGACCCCCAGGATGTGTAGGACACTGACACTAGGAAGCACCCCAGTCTGGAGAGTCACCATGGGAAGAACGTTTGTGATGTGGAATGCAAAACTCCAAATGCTATGTGTTGCAATAATAATAATAATATGCATATGTATATGTATATATATATATTTACCATTCTTAAATATATACATATTTATGTATATATTTAAGAATGGTAAAAAATTTTTATCAGGGAAAAATGGAGCGTGGAAAATCAAGGACAAAAAGACAATGAGTGAGTCTGAGTGGACCACGTGACCGGCGTCCCCCTGAACCCTCTTTGCTTAGCGTGCGTCTGCGTGAACCACGTGGCAGGCGTCACTCCAAGAAGAGGAGTCGCCACAGCCTGAGCTGGGAGCCGGCCTGGCAGACGTGTACTGGGAAACAGCACAAGAGGGAATGATAGACAGGCCGGGAAGTAAGGTGGGAGGGGCTAAGATGGGCCTCAATGTGATCTGAGAGTCGCTCGTGATACAGAGGAAGACAGGGACAGGCTCTCGGGAATGACCCCCACCAGGACCTACACTCAGAGGAGAGTTTTCAGATGATCTCTTTGCCAGTTTCAACCATGGGGTGTGTGCCCGCAGCTGCTCTCACCGGGATGGGAGAAACCGTGTTCCCCATCTTCTCTCGCCCTGCCCACTTAGACCCGTGTGAGCGAACATCCCCGCGTTGAATTCCTCTCTGTCAACACGGGACCAGGCAGAAGAGGGGCGAGCACCGCGCTCCGCAGTGGTTAAGAGCACTGACTGCTCTTCTGAAGGTCCCCAACGAAGGAATTAAGAATCGATGCACTCACATTCATTCGAGGAGCTTGGGAAATTGGCTTCCACCACCCTGTTGTTGAGGGGCTGTGTAGGGCGGTAACCGTTTTGAATGGTGTTGTTGTTATAATCCAGGACGGAATTTTCTATGGTCTCAGCCTGCAGACAACATAAAGGGAGTTAGTTACGAGGCGGAAAGCACAGGAGAATGTGAAAACATTTAGTTGGTGACCGTGTAAGCAAACGTCAAGTCGATCTGTTCTGAGCGGTCTGCCAGCCTTTACCTCACCGTCCATCTGTCCGTCCATCCGTCCGCCTGCCCATCCACCTTCCCAGCAAACGTCTCCACACACTCTCCCTTCCTCTTTTTATATTACTATTTGGATAACAGAACAAAAGCAATCAGTAACAGAAATATATCGAGGTCAGCTCAGTGTTTTTTCTAAAATATATCCTGTCTACATCTTTGAGAAGTGTTTTTTTTTGTTGTTGTTGTTTTGTTTTGTTTTGTTTTGTTTTTGTTTTGGTTTTTTTGCTCTATGAGAAAGTCTGGATTCTCCAGTTATTTTCCTCCTTCTAGGATTTTGAATCTCGGACTAGAGAGATGGCTCATCGGTTAAGAGGACTGACTGCTCTTCCAGAGGTCCTGAGTTCAATTCCCAGCAACCACATGGTGGCTCACAACCATCTGTAATGGGATCTGATGCCATCTTCTGGGATGTCTGAAGACAGCTACAGTGTACTCATATTCATAAAATAAATAAATAAATAAATAAATAAATAAGAAAAAACACATCATTTTAAAAAAGAGAGATTTTGAGTCCCCTGCCCTCTATGGCTAACTCGGTCAATAATAATAAATAAATACAATAACAACAACAACAACAACAACAATAATAATAATAATAATAAATTTTATTTTCTTAGACAGTGTCTCACTGCATAGCCCTGGCTAGGCTAGAACTCACTATGTAGACCAGGCTAACCTCGAACTCCCCAAGTTCCGCCTGCCTCTGCTTCCCAGGTGCTACAGCCAGAGCCAGGCACCCCACACCCGGCCGAACCTCTCCTGGGACTTGTGACATCTGCTGGGTCTGTCTGCTCCACCCTTTGTTAGACACTCTGCGCATTTCCACCTGTGTTCCTCTCTGTGCCAGGGTTAGACTCTTCCCGCCTCTGTCTTCCAACTCACTAGTCACCTCTTGAATTAAATCTCACGTGCTGTTGAACCCAGCCATTCAATCGGGAATTGTGCTTGACACAGTTTCATTTCACTGAAATGGTGGTGGGGGCAATGCTTCTAATCCCAGCACTCAGGAGGCTGAGGCAGGTGGATCTCTGTGAGATCAAGGCCAGCCTGGTCTACAGAGTGAGTTCCAGGACAGCCAGGGCTACACAGAGAAATTCATAAATACATATATACACATATATACATATATGTAAATATATACACATATATACTACTGTATAAAAATATACACATGTGTGTGTGTGTGTGTGTGTGTGTGTGTGTGTGTAATACACACCAGGCACTGCTACATATTCCCCTGCTACATAGTCTTTGTAACTCTGACTGATAATCCTTTTTCTTTTCTTTCTTTCTTTCTTTCTTTCTTTTTTTTTTTTTTTTTTTTTTTTTTTTTTTTTTTTTGGTTTTTTGGATTTGTTTTTTTCGAGACAGGATTTCTCTGTATAGCCCTGGCTGTCCTGGAACTCACTCTGTAGACCAGGCTGGCTTTGAACTCAGAAATCCACCTGCCTCTGCCTGCATCCCAAGTGCTGGGATTACAGGCGTGCGCCACCACTGCCTGGCTGATAATCCTCTTTCACACAGTCCTTTTCCTTGTGTGTTTTGGGATTTCCCCCCACAGTGGTAGGAATCGACTCTGAAGCCTTGTTATTCTAGGCAAGTGTTCTTAAACGCAAGCTATAATCTGAGCCTTGGTTGTTTTGTTTTGTTTTTTGTTTTGTTTTTTTTTAACCAACTCTCTTCTTTTGTAGCCCAGACCAACCTAGAGCTTACTGTGTGTGTGTCCAAGGCTGGCCTAGAGCTCTCAAACCTCCTGCCTCAGCCTCCACTGAGGTAACACGTGATAAGCGCAGGCTTGGTTCTTTCTAATAACTCCACTTGTTGGATCCTTCCAGAGAGGAGTGGCACATGCTAGGTCTCTTATCTGGGGCACTTCCAGCCTACAGAGTAGCATCTCTGTGTAGAAGGGTCCTTGCCTAATAATAGCCCTTTCCATCATTCTCTTGGAGAAGAGAAATGACGTTTAAGAGGAAAAAAATTTTGGTTTCTGAGGGAAAATATCAGTCTAAGTTACTATTAGACTCGCCTCGTAGCATCAGCAGTGCTTACAGTATACCCAGTTCCACAAGTGTGTACTGTGTGTGGTGCGGTCTAGTCACTAAAGTCAAGAGAATTCAGAGCTGGGCGTGGTGGCTCTTGCCTGTCATCTTAACAATCAGGAAGATGAAGCAGGAGGATTGCCATGACTGTCTGGATTATAGAGTATGATCCTTCAGAAGGAGGAAGAGGAGGTGGCAGGGGTGGGGAGGAGAGGAAGGGAGGGAGGGAGGGAGGGAAGGAGGGAGAGGGAGGGGGAGGTTGGTTGATTGATTCATTCCTGTACCTGGACTATTTATTATTCTGAAAGACAATCTGAGAACAGTTCTCCTCAAGAGAGTAAGTATAGGGTTGGAGAGATGGTTCCGTGGTCAAGACTACTCGCTGCTCTTGCAGACCTGTTGGGTTCCCAGCACCCACACAGCAGTTTAGAAGTACCTCTAACCCTGATTCTAAGAACTTCAGTGGGCTCCTGCATGCACACGGTACACAAATATACACTCCAACACAACAGACATACACTCAGGTGCACACACACACACACACACACACAGTACACACAAATAAACTATTTTTGTAAGATGATAAAGCTGTGGTTTTAACACAACAAAGAGCAGAAACAGACCTTGGCCTAGGATGCGAGAATGTAGACCACACAGGACCTAGGACGGGGCTTAGCCAGGTCTGCGTGAGAGCATCTGTGCTCTGCACGCGCCTCCCCCTCCCATGGCTCCAGAGCTTTCACTAAGTCAAATCAAAGCTCCTCGGATCATCTGACGCCGCTAACACCCATCCCAGCCTCGGCGGCTGAAGGACACCCACAGTTCCGAGGGGGTGGGAGTGGGGCTGATATTGGCCTTGGCTGGTTTTATATCAGCGTGCCACAAGCTAGAGCCATCTCAAATGTGGGAACCTCAACCGAGAAAACGCCTCCATGAGATGCAGCGCTAGAGCGTTTTCTTAATTAGTAACTGATGGCGGAGGGCCCAGCCTGGTGGGTGGTCCCGTCCCTTAGCTGGTGGTCCTGGGTTCTATAAGGGAGCAAACCGGTCAGCAGCACCCCTCCGTGGCCTCTGCTTCAGCTCCGGCCTCCAGGATCCTGCTTTGTTTGAGTCCCAGTCCTGACTTCCTTTGCGGACAAACAGTGCTATGGAAACATGACCCAAATAAACCCTTTCCTCGCCCATTTCTTTGGTCGCAGTGTTTTGTCACAGAAACCCTGAGTAAGGCAGTATCAGAGCCTGTGTGTGGCCTTTATCAGTGAGTCATATGGGCTTCTGGGAGTGGAGCTGTTGTTACCTGGACCTCAGAGAGAAAGACGTAATCACGAAAGATAAACCACTTGACATTCTCCGTGCAGGGGGGCGTGGTGAGCGAGCCAAGGTAGGTTAAATACTGGCCGATGTCCTCAGGCATCAGGTTCCGGATGTTAATGTTTTCCACAGTGGTGGTTTCTCCTAAGAGAAAAGACAAGGGCTGGAGGAGAGTGGGGCGTGGAGCCCTGTCACCCCGCAGGGGCTGCTCCCGCTCTGCCTCAGGGGTGTTCAGGTCTGCTGACCTAAGCCGCAGAACAAAGAGGCTGATGGCTGAAAAGCTGCCCCCTGCCTTACTGCTCTGGGGATGGGTAGGCAGCAGAGAGCTGGGCCTGGTGGGGCACACTGTAATCCTAGAGCTTGGGGGAGTGAGACCCAAACTTGTCCCCGAGTTCAAAGCCAGCCTGGGCTTTTCTTTCTTTCTTTTTTTTTTTTTCTTTTTTCTTTTTTTTAAAGATTTATTTATTTATTTATTTTATGTATATGAGCACACTGTAGCTGTACAGATGGTTGTGAGCCACCATGTGGTTGCTGGGATTTGAACTCAGGACCTTAGGGAAAGCAGTCAGTTTTCTTAACCCCTGAACCATCTCTCCAGCCCCAGCCTGGGCTTCAAAGTGACTTCTAGGGCTAGAGAGATGTCTCAGTAGTTAAGAGCACTCACTGCTCTTCCAAGATCCTGGGTTCAATTCCCAGCACCCACGTGGCAGTTCACAACTGTTGGATACTATCTTCCGGTGTGCAAATGTACTTGTATAAATAAATCCTTAAAATAAACAAAGAAAGTGTATGAGTATTTTTGTATGTATGTATGTGTGTGTATGTATGTATACCATGTTTATGCATGGTGCCCAAAGGGGTCAGAAACTGTCTTCAGATCCCCTAAAACAGGAGGTACAGACAGTTGCGAGCTGCTATCTAGGTGCTGGAAATCAAACCGAGGTCTTCTTTGAGAGCAGGGAGTTCACTTATCAACTGACCATGAGGGCGCTGGCCTGGGGGGGGGGGCGTGTCTGAGTGCAATGGCAAACCCTCTACACCTAAATAACCTAAAAATCCGTTCTTAGGAGCTGGAGAGGGCAGGGCCCAAGGACTTATGCATGGTTTCTCAGAGGTGTGCTTCCCTCCTAAACCTGCTGCAGAAAGAGCAGGACAAGGCCCTCAGTCAGAGACCCGGCTTCCCTCGGGAGGGCGGCGGCTTCCCGACTCACGCGACATGCTACGCGCCTCCTGTGGCATTCCTTACCTGGATACTTGACGTGGCTCAGCCCAGAAATGAAGGGGCTGTAGTATGTATTTTCGTCGTACTTCTTAACCTGGGGAGAAGCACAGAGCGCTCACCACAGGGGAGAACTTGGCCCACTACCCACCCCCACCCCCCACCAGCCATTTGATTTCCCAGCTCAGCACAATACATGGAGGGTGCCAGCTCAGCTGTCCTGGTGGGAGACAAGATGGCTGCCCCCTGCTACCAACTGCCCTCATCTCTATCCTCAGGGCTCCTGACAGACATGACGTCCCACAAGAAGCTCCTGTAGTGCTATTGCTGCAACACTGTTTTGCATGAATATTGATTTCATTAAGTCATTTTTATGTGTATCAGAGTTTGCCTGTGTGTCTGTGTGCACCATCTGCATGCAGTGCCCAGGGAATCCAGAAGAGGGCACTAGACCCCCTGGAACTGGAGTCAGAGTAGGTTGGGAGCTGTCCTGAGGGTGCCATTATCAGCAAGGGCAGCAGGGACCCTTAATCGCTGAACCATCTCTCCAGCCCTGATTTTTTTTTTTTTTTTTTAAGTTTGGTTTCAGTTGGTTTTGTTTGTTTGAGACAGGTTTTCTCTGTATAGCCCTTGTGTAGCCCTTGCTATCCTGGAACTCACTCTGTAGACCCAGGCTGACCTCCAACTTGAGAGACCTGTCTTCATTTGCCTTATAGGTGCTGGGACTAAAGGTATGTACCACCACTGACTGACTTAATTTTTTTGGGGGGGGGTGTTTTTTGTTTTATTTTTAATGTTTATTTATTTAATGTGTACGAGTACACTGTAGCTGCCTTCAGACATACCAGAAGAGGGCATCAGATATCATTACAGATGGTTGTGAGTGACCATGTTGCTGGGAATTGAACTCAGGACCTTCAGAAGAGCAGTCAGTGCTCTTAATTTTGTTTCCAGCCCTTGTTTTCATTTTTTAAAGACAGGGTCTGAGATCTGCAGCAATCTGATACTGTTTGCACGTGTTGGGTTACAGACATAGCCTCTATGACAGACTCCTGGGGTCTGTTCTGTTGGTTTTGTTTTCTCCTTCATATAGATGATGTGAATTATTCATGATATTCTCCTGATTTCTTCTTTTAACTTTGTTATTACTGTGTGTTTGAATGAGGGTGCATGACTGTGGCGTGCACGTATCAGGGTCAGAGGACATCTGTGTGGAATCGGTTCTCTCCTTATGCAGGTTCCTGGGATTGAATTTAGGTCGCCATGCTCACACGGCAATGGATTCTGCCCACCAGGCTATTTCGGTGGCTCTTACTTCTGCCTTGTGTGTGTGTGTGTGTGTGTGTGTGTGTGTGTATACACAACTGCATATGTGCCACCTTGCTTGGCTTTTCACTCGGGTGCTGGGGATGGAGCTTGGGTCCTCAGGTCTGCACGGAAAGTACTGACTGGACTAGAGCCCCAGTTCCCGTGTCTCCCTGTTTCTTAGCAAGGGAAACTTTTTTTTGTTGAAACATGAACATGTTTCAGAAGTATAGGCTAGCAGTTCCGATTCTGATCACATGTTATTTCGCTGGCAGTGGGGCTTCATCTTGTACCCCACACCCAGTCCACTCTGCTGCTTGGGTAGACCCATAATTTGTTCTGCCGGCCAGCCTCATCCTGAAGAAACTTCCTGGCTGACCTCAGTAGGGGTAGGGACCAAAAGAACCCCGGGAGAATGTCTTCTAGAACTCATGCTTAGCAGAAACTCTACCCGATTTTGTGAATAAATGTGTAAATGTGTTGTTTGCCTCCACTTACTTCATGCTGAAATGCTCGAAGAGGTTTATGTGGGTTTTTTGTTTGTTTGTTTTGCTTTTGTTTTTTTTTTGTTTTTTTTTTGTTGTTGTTGTTTTTTGGTTTTTTTGTTTGTTTGTTTGTTTTTTGTTTTTTTTTTTTTTTTGAAATCCTGGTTACTATGTTTTGTTTGAAACAAGATCTCACTGTCTAGCCCAGGCTGACTTTGAACCTGCGATCCTTGCCTCGGCCACCTGAATGCTAGGATTACGGGTCTGCACTACCGCAACCAGCTTCGGGTTTTTGAGATACTATGGAAACAACTGGGTATTTCATTTTGCTTATAACTTTATCCCATTTTACACTGAGTTTTTGAGAATTAGTTTCCTGGCTGCTCTGAATTTGTTTTTTAGATTTATTTGTTTTTTTTATTTGTTTTTTTTTATTTTATATGTATGGGTGTTTTATCTGCATGTATGTCCGAGAAGCCTGTTCAAGCCTGGTGCCCTCAGAGGCCAGGGGGTCGCCTAGACCTGGGTATGAATTGTCAAGTGATGGCTGAGCCTAGAGCGTGGGTCCGCGGGGAGAACAACCAGAACTCTGAATCACTGAGCATCTCTCCAGCCCGGATTCCTGTCATTTCAAATGACCTATTCCTAGTCCATCGTGTGCTCTCTCTCTCTCTCTCTCTCTCTCTCTCTCTCTCTCTCTCTCTTCCCCCTCTCTCTCCCTCTCCCTCTCTCTCTCCCTCTCTCTTTCTCTTCCCCCCTCTTCCCCCCCCTCCCTCTCAAAACCCTTTTGTAACCCTGGCTGTCCTTGAACTCACTCTGTAGACCAGGCTGACCTCGAACTCAGAAATCCTCCTGCCTCTGCCTCCCAAGTGCTGGGATTAAAGGCGTGCGCCACCACTACCTTGACTCGTGTGGACTTTCTTAGAATCAGTCTGGCTGGTTTCACCTAGCCCATTACACCAGCCTGTGTCTAGTCAACCTTTCTGTGACTACAGGTCTTTTAAATCATCTTATTACCCAGGGCCCTGTGGTTCGTAACACAAGAGTGACCAAGGGCTGCATCTCCACAGGAATGCAGAGCTTAGGAAGGGATGGAGAGAGAAAAATGAAGATGACGTGTCATTCAGCCTGCATACCTCATTTGGATTTGACGGCATAGCCTGAGTGCAGACGCGCATGCGTAGTTGCAGCCATAGCCTAAGTGCAGACGCGCATGCGTAGTTGCAGCCATAGCCTGAGTGCAGACGCGCTTGCATAGTTCCAGCCTACCTTGACCAAGATCGCTACCACAGCCAAGCCGTCTTCTTTGTCCTTGGCTTCCTCATAGCTCCCGTAGATTGTATTGTAGTGAACGATGTGAATCTGCCAGTGAGAAAAAGCAGGTCAAGAGTAGTTCATCTGGACTTCAGACATTTAAAGATTCTAAAGAGAGGGGAGTGACTGTGAGACGCTCGCTCCAGCAGAGGCCTCAGCCTAAGCCACGCAAACAGCTCTAGCCTCTCTCCTTCCGTGCAGGCTACAAGTCCCACCTGCCAGAACCAGAAACTCTTCTGAGAATAAAAAGAGGGTGTGTGGGATGCTGGAAAGTTGAGGCTCTGGTTTGCCTTGACCCAAACTCTCTCTGCCAGAGGCTGGATTCTATGAGGCCTCTGTGTGCTCCTCGGGCCTCTAGGGGGGCTTAAGGAGAGGGCAAGCAAGGATCTCCCCTCCCTCAGGAAGCCACTGGAATCTACAGTGGGCCTGGGAATCAGCCCAAGGATGGATGCAGGCCAAAGAGGTGCCCTAAAAACGCTAACACACAAATTCAGCAGACACAGGACGACCTGCCTCAGGGCAGACCAGAGACTCCTGCCATGCTGGGAGTTCTCCGGAGACTCTGTTTACACTACACACACACACACACACACACACACACCCCGCAATGCAATGACACAGAGACATTCCCAAAGGAACCAAAAATAAAATCGACCACAGGGTGACTGAACCATCACCACCGCTCAGAATCATATTGGTTATTGTAATAAAAATAGCCAATATTCAAATTGACTATTTTAAGAAGAAAGGTTGAGCTGGAGAGATGGCTCAGTGGATAAAAGCACTTGCTGTCGAGCTCAGGGAACTGAGTTCGATTCCCAGCACCCACAAAGGAAAACTGGGCACAGTACTGCATAATCGCTGAGACAGTGGTAATAGCATCCCTGGGGCCGATGGCCAGCGGGTGGATGAGATCCAGGCTCAGTGAGTGTGTGATAGAGGAAGACAGCACCAACCCGCGGCCTCCACACGTATGCATACATATGTGCGTGCACACTCACACGCATGTGCACATACATGACACCTAGATAACACAAGCATGCAGACACTGGAGCTTAAAGGGAAGGGGACCCTGTGGGGTGTGTCACATACCTCCATCATACTCCTGATTCCATCAATGGTGTGTTCAGAGCCGCTGAACTCTGAGTTCTTACCGCCCCAGTGACAGTGGAACTGCACTGCGGCGTACACAGTGCCGTCAGAGTCTGTCAGGTGCATGGTGTTCGGCAGGGTGATCTGTACTGGGGGAGAGAACACGGCACAGGGAGACTCAGACTTCCTGTAAGTAGCTATGTGGTCATCCCCCACCCCGTACCTGAGGAAAACCAAGGTGTAATTGATGGATCAGAACACTGTCCCCGAAGGGAAGATGGCCCTGGAGCACCTGTGGTGCACAGAGCAGGCCAAGATGGGTGCCAGGACACCTCTCTGTCCAGAACCGACCGGTCAGGGGCAGGACTGTGGTGCAGCAGATCCAGCTCGTTGGTCTCAGAAAATGGGAAAGCTCAGGAAAAAAAGTGCCCAAAGTTCAGGCCTGTACTGCCAGCACTTGGAGGAGGCTGAGGCAGGAGGATTGCAATTTTGAGGCATGGCTTTATGGCTTTCGCCCATGCAGCCCACGGAAGTGTCAGCTCTGCTGGGGTCTGAGGCAGCACCAGGTTGGGCTCAGCACTCCTGTTTGTGGCCAAGGAAGCTGACCCCGGGGTTGGGAAGACTCAGTATGTTACTGTGCCTTGGGGCAGAGCTGGGCTGAGAACCCTACATCTGCATCTCCAGCCGCACACCGTCACGATGTGGCTCAGCCTGTCCTCAGAAGACAAGAAACCAAGCGGCACAGCCAGCCGGGACCTGAGCTCATGCTTAGCTTAGAACTTAATTTGACTGAGATACTAACCCTGAAGTGGGAGGCTTTTCCCAGAGGAAAAATAAATGGGCCCTCCTGCCACGTGCCCCCAGACTTCCCACAGGGGCATTGCTGGGGTCAAATGGCGGCAGACATTCATCTCACTGGCCCAGACCTCTAAATGGTGGTGTCTCTCAGAATGAGGCACCCAAGAGCCGCACTGGGTAGCGACACCGGGGACTGACTAGGAAAGATGTGAAGGCCGGCACAGTGACAGCACTTGGGAAACAGACAGAACTTGGTCTCAGCACTTGGGAAACAGAGACAGAATGATCGGAACTTCAGGCCAAACTCACTGCATCTGCATTTGGAGGCTAGCCTGGGCTCCAGGACACACTATTTTAAAATAAAACAAACAAACAAAAAAAAAGGCATAATTTAAGAGCTGAGACTACAGCTCAGTTGCTGAGTGTTTATGACATAGGCACAAGGCCAGGTCTCCAGTGGAGCATGAAAGAAAGGGTCTTTGATATTCCTCTGCAGTGTCAGATACTGAGGCAGAAGGATCATGAGTTCTAGACTAGCCTTGGCTACCAAGTGAGGCCTTGTCTCAGAGAGAGAGAGAGAGAGAGAGAGAGAGAGAGAGAGAGAGAGAGAGAGAGAGAGATCAGCTGGATGGACTGGCAGATAAAGAAGCTGACTTTCAAGCCTGGCAACATGACTTGGGTCCTCTGACCTCTGTGGTATGTGCACATACACGCAGATCACATACATGCAGTCATGGCAAGTCAAAAGTACTGATTAAAAGGATCTCAGCCGGGACTATGAAAGCAATATCTGTCCTGCTGCCAAGGTCTTCTTATTAAAAGTCACCCAAATGCCTACCGGGCCACTGAGATGACTCTTGGGCAGAGCTGGGGTCCCTTCCCATGTATCACCTTTCTCTCTCTCTCTCTCTCTCTCTCTCTCTCTCTCTCTCTCTCTCATTTAAACTTTTTTTTTCATTTTGTTTTGTTTTTTTGTTTTGTTTTGGTTTGGATTTCTGAGACAGGGTTTCTCTATGCCCTGGCTGTCCTGGAACTCACTCTGTAGACCAGGCTGGCATTGACATCAGAAATTCACCTGCCTCTGCCTCCCAAGGGACTACAGGCGTGTGCCGCCACCGCCCAGCTTCATTTAGGCATTTTAAGAGTTTTTAAAGTTTCCTTAAAGAGCAAACATTCATATTTGAAACATTCTTTCTTCCCAAACTGTATCAGGGAGTTGGGAGCCTGTGATTGGATGGACATAACCTACTAACCCAGACTCAGAGGTAGGAACAGCCCCTTTGCAGAACATGCACTTACTGTTTAGAGCCTAAACAACAACAACAACAACTACGTTCTCAAGAGTGAAAGAGAGCTGAAAGGAGGAAGCTGCAGAGTTCTGCTGAGGGTTGGAGGGAGCCAGGAGCCGAGACCCCGCAGAGCTTCTGACGAATGGACAGTTGTCCCCACAGGAGCAACAAGAGAGATGCTGGCAATTACCGTTCCCAGAACGCAGCTTCTAGGAGACAGGCTGTCCCTATCTGGCTACCCACTGATAGACCTGCTCAGGCAACTAAGAAAGGAGCTGTCCTGGGTTTTGTTATTGTTGTTGTTTGGTGTTTGTTTGTTTGATGTTTGTTTGTTTGTTTGTTTGTTTGTTTTTGAGCTGGTGATTGTGCTGTTGAAAAGCTCAGGCTCAGGGCTGGAGGGATGGCTCGGCGGTTAAGAGCACCGATTGCTCTTCCAGAGGTCCCGTGTTCAAATCCCAGCAACCACATGGTGGCTCACAACCATCTGTAATGGGATCTGATGTCCTCTTCTGGTGTGTCTAAAAACAGCTACAGAGTACTCACATACATAAAATAAGTAAAAAGTCTTTTAAAAAAAAAAGTTAAGAAAGAAAGAAAGAAAGAAGGAAGGAAGGAAGGAAGGAAGGAAGGAAAGAAAGAAAGAAAGAAAGAAAGAAAGAAAGAAAGAAAAGCAAAGACAAGCTCAGGCCAGTATCTCATCTCTCTGTGCCCAGTTCCACTGACTAAAGTTTCCAGATTCTGAAAATGGCTTCGTCTTCTGAAATCATTTGCTCCCTTTGTGAGGAGTATCGATTCAACTAGTGCCTCGCCAGATGTTTGCTGTCCTCAGGTGACTGCCCACGGGGCTGAGGTAGAGCGCTTGACCGGCATGCGCTGGACCCTGGGTTTGCTCCTCACTCTATATAAACGTGGTAGCACACCCCCATGACCCCAGCTCTCAGGAAGGGCAAGTGTGGAAGTCAGGAGCTCAGGGGCATCCTTTACTGAAGCCAGCCTGGGCTGTCTTTCAAAGGAGGAACGTTGACAAGTATAGCCAGCCCTCCCCCGGGTTTGCCAAGCATGTGCAAGGCCATGGGTCCTAACTCAGCCCTAGGAAACTGGGTCTTTGTGCAGGTGGCTCCTGACACGCATGCACACCTCCCTGTTTCTCATGCAGCCCACCAGCCCCACCGCTACCACCTACCTGTGTGCCCGTTGTTAGTCATGGGGAGGTCCAGGTCCTCATCATAGTTCGTCATGAGCAGGGGCTTCAAAGAGCTATTGAAATGCACCTTCCTGCTCTGCACGTTGATGGGCGACTGCCTCTCCCCGCCGCAGTAAGGGTACTTCTCAGGCCACTGATCTTCTGGCAGGCCATCATCCCCTGCAGTAGGAGAGAGTGGGGCCCAACTCAGAGCTACCCCGCTGAGCCTTCTTCTCTGAGGCTTCTCACCAGGCTGGGGTCAGGGGCTTCTGGGTGGAGGACCCAAGGGGCAGCCTTCTGCAAACAGAAGCAGGGCTTCCAGAAGGCAGGCTGGGAAAGCTCTAAACTAAGGCCAGCACTGGGGGGAGGGGGAGGGACAGTGTCCTCCCTCTGCAGCTGCTGGCAGTAAGAACCCAGCGCTGCTGATTGATGCCCAAGGGTCTCCTGCAGAGCAGCTGGGCCTCCACCTTGCAGTAGTCACGTGATGAAGGCTCCTGAAGGTGGCCTGGGTCTACCAATAACCCCTGACCTCATTTTCAGAGAGAGCAGTGTTCCTTTCCAAGCCCTGGACTTGGGCCCCACCTCCATCCCAGCTTCCCCTACAGCTGGAGCACCCCTCCCCTCCTCCACCCCCTAAAGCAGTGGCTTTCTTCTTGTTCTAGTTGCTTCTCTGGGATCACAGCGAGGCAAAGACCATCTAAATGATGACCCATGAATACAGGGCACCTGAAGAAGCCTCAAGTTATGAGGGTGGTGCAGGCCTGGAACCCTAGCACTGGTGAGGCAGAGGCAGGAGAATCCCAAGTGCAAGGTCATCTTCAGCTACAAAACACATTCAAGGCCATCATGAGCTACATCAGATCCTATTTTAAAAGTAACGTGTCAGGCAGTGAAGGCACATGCCTTTAATCCCAGCACTTTGGAGGCAGAGGCAGACAGATTTTTTAGTTCCAGGACAGCCTGGTCTACAGAGTGAGTTCCAGGACAGCCAGGGCTATATAGAGAAACCCTGTCTCAAAAAATCAACCAAACAAACAAACAAACAAACAGCCTTAGGCATATCTATCATTCTAGCTTCTCAGGAGGCAGAGGTGAGAGAATCTCTTCCTTTCTTCTGTTTGTTTGTTTATTTATTTATTTATTTCTAGAGGCAGAAGTTTTTTTTGAACCGAGGAATTAACTTGTTTTGCTTTTTTGAGACATCTTAGTATGTAGACCTAGCTGGCCTTAAACTTGTGGCCAGCTAAAAAAAAAAAAACTCCCGTCTTTTGGGTGTTGCGATTACAGTCCTGTGATATCAGGTGTAACATAGCCAGAGGTTTTAGGCAAGCCTGGGCAACATGGTGAGATACTGTTTAAAAAAAAAAGAAAGAACAACCTGGAGGTAGTGGCACAGGCCTTTAGTCCCAGCACTAAGGAAGCAGAGGCAGGCTGGTGTCTGAGTTTGAGGCCAGCCTGGTGTACAGAGTGAGCTCTAGGACAGCTACATGGAGAAATTGTGTCTCCAAAAAAGAAAGAAAGAAAGAAAGAAAGAAAGAAAGAAAGAAAGAAAGAAAGAAAGAAAGAAAGGAAAGGAAAGGAAAGGAAAGGAAAGGAAAGGAAAAGGAGAAGAGAAGAGAAAAAAAGAAAGGATGGAGGGAGGGGGGTTGGAAGGAAAGGAAGGGTCAAGTTTATCTTCTAGGGGATGGTTAATAATCCCAAGGCCAGAGTAATGGTGGCCAGTCACTGCAGGTGACAGAGGCCCTCACCACTGAGGGATTTTGTTATGCTATTTGTTTTGGTTTACTTTTGGGTTTTTGAGACACAGGCTCTATGTAGCCCTGGTTGTCCTTAAACACAATACATAAACTAGGCTGGCTTTGAACTCACAAGAGATCTGGCTGCCTCTGTTTCCTGAGTATTGGGATTAAAGGCTCACCATGCCCAGCTTTGTTCAGCCCTTTGCAGTCGAGGACCCTTCCAGGGTAGCTTTGAATGAACGAGCGTGCGGCTTGCTCTGGAACTGGTGCTCGGGTTGGAGCTTCTTGGTTTACAGTCAACAAAACGTTTATTATTTTCTCACCCTGCTCAATAATTCAAACCAAGATTCGAGCAAATCGTTCTGGGGCACAGCCCTCCCTTGATCCAGTGCATTGGGTCTGGGTCTTCAGGATATTGGGAAGAAACCAGAGGCATAGCTAGCTTCTGTAGAACTTGCCTAGCACACACAAGGCCAGTCTCTAAACCTAGTGCTGGGGGCATGGAAGTCAGAGAACCCACCGAGCATTTACAAAAGTCACCCTGTTCCCCAGGCCCTCTGGACGCCATGTGAGAAGGAGACCTTCAGTCTGGGAATCTCTGAAACCCTAAGGAAGACAAGGATTTGCTGTCTGAATCCTCTGTCTCCTGTCACCTCTGAAGCTCTGTCAGGAGGCTGCCGGGGACACTGAAAAGCCACAGTCCTGCCAGGCAGGCATGGGCTCCATCTTCCCGTAGGGTAGTTGATGGAACTGCCCTCTGCACTGACTGGATTATCTGAGACCCACAATGTCCCTGTCACCGCCATCTAGGACTTACAGTCTGCTCTGAATGTGTGTACCTGTGTGAGGGGGTGCACCATGCAGTGTAGACTTTGTCCTTTGTCCCTCTGTCCACCTGCACCATCCAGCAGCCTCCGCCCAGGCACGGCCACCCCCAACCCAGTTTCAGGAGCTCCAAGTGGGAAGATTCCTCTTATGTTCCCTTGAGAAGCCTGACTGGGCTTCCAAGGTAAGGTCAGTGAGCTCTGTGGGAGGCGAGGCATCCTGGGTGAATTGTGAGCAGGCACGTTCCTGAGGAGGACACCATCTGTGATCTAGAAGTCTCTACCAGGCCTTGGTTGTCCTTTCCAGAGGCCACTTTTGTCCCATATTCTGATACTGATAACAACCTCACAGTCAGAAGTGGGTTCTCGGGGCTGGTGAGAAGGCTCAGCAGTTAAGAGCACTGAGTGCTCTTCTGAAGGTCCTGAGTTCAAATCCCAGCAACCACATGGTGGCTCACAACCATCTGTAATGAGATTCTGGCATGTCTGAAGACAGCTACAGTGTACTTACATATAGCAATACATAAATATCTAAAAACAAGGGGGGGTGTCTCGAAGTGGCCAGTACTGGACTGAAACGGTTTTAAAGCTGCCAAGAGAAGCAGGGCAGAGGCAGGGGGACAATGTCTCCTCTTCTACTCATCGGGGTCTCTACCAGGCCTTGGTTGTCCTTTCCAGAGGCCACTTTTGTCACATATTCTGATACCGATAACAACCTCACAGTCAGAAGTGGGTTCTTGGGGCTGGTGAGATGGCTCAGCAGTTAAGAGCACTGACTGCTCTTCTGAAGATCCTGAGTTCAAGTCCCAGCAATCACATGGTGGCTCACCACCATCTATAATGAGATCTGACATCCTCTTCTTGGTGTGTCTGAAGACAGCTACAGTGTACTTACATATAACAATACATAAATATCTAAAAATATATAAATAAATAAAAACAAGGGGGTGTCTCAAAGCGGGCAATACTGGACTGAAACGGTTTTAAAGCTGCCAAGAGAAGCAGGGCAGAGGCAGGGGGACAATGTCTCCTCTTCTACTCATCGGGGTTTTAAGTCTATTTGTTCATTCAGAGATACCAAAACATACATGAACCCACAAGGAGCAAGCAGGCCCCAACAGAGGACCCACATGCTGTGCAGAGGGCAAGGCTTTGTCAGTCTGTCCTGAAGCACCAGGTGTCAGCTTACCTGAGTAGCTCCAGTCACTGCGGGCCTGGATGCCCAGGAAGAACAGGGACACCACGCTCACCAGAGCCCTCATGGCAGCTGCCGTAGCACTGAATGCGGGACAGGTTCTGGGCTGCACGTCTTTTAAATGCCCAGAAACTGTAAATAACAATTTACCAGGTCCAGCTGGCCGCTCCGCCCTTGCTGCGCCCGCTGAGCAGCTACACCCTCCCCACAATGGCCCTTCTGACTGGATGCCTGTGCACGTGCCTCGCCGCCTCCCAGGGCTTTACCAGAGCCAATTAGCCCACGTCTGGTGTTCATCGTCTTTGGAAACTCAGTTCTGGGCCACACACTGCAGCCCATTGTGGACCTGCAGGGAAGAGTGAGCTGGAGTGATGGAACAGCCCGAGGCGCGGCGCTCCCGGAAGCAGGGGCTTCCTGGACAGTAGCATTGCGTCCTCTGCCCTTTCTCCTGGCTGCGGAGTGGAGTCACCAGGGTCTGAAAACCATGCCAGATTCCAGCTGGTATTTCCTGCTTGTCCAAGAGTGGACATAACACATCCCTGATGGCTCAAGGGTTGAATCCCATCCCCTGGCCACCGAGGCAACCAGGAAGAGAGCCTTGTAGCCGAGCTTAGGGCAAGAGCCAGAGGAGCCCAGTTAGAGGCAGAGACAGGGTAATCCAGCCCTTGACCTCGGAGCCGGGCTTTTGATCTACATCTGCACACAGGCCTTGGGGACACTGAGGTAGAGGAGGTGTGGGCGTTCCTGCGTCCCTGGGGATTTGTTCTGACAGCTGCAGTGCGCTCGGGAACACCCAGGCTCAATCAATGAGTTGCCCTATCCTGTGCATCTGTGTGGATAGTGCAGGAGAAACTGGCATTTATGTCTCCCTGAAAAGCCAGCCTGTTCCATGTCCTTCAGAGAGGTAAAGGCATAGCAGGCGGGGCTCCCAGAGGGTACCAGCCACGCTCGCTAGATGCAAAGAACTGATCTGTTCTGACAAAGAATCCATCTGCTCTCTGGGGGAGCAAAGTGGTAGCATCTGGTCTCAGCCAGTGTATGGGACAGGGTGGGTTGCTCATGTCTCAGAGGGCTCCCTGCAGCCTTTATTCAGGGAACAGCCATTGCTGTGAAGATCCCACTGAAATCCTAAACCCTTCAAGCTCAAGAGCCCAAAGAAATGCAAAGGAACCAGCTACCCAACTGCTCTGTGCCTCAGTTTCCCCCATCTTCAAAAGGAACCAGAAACACACACACACACACACATACTCTCTCACACATAAACACGTTCATATACATACTCACACACACCCTCTCTCTCACATACACACAAACTGATCACATACCCTCACACATACACACACAGCCTCACACATGCATACCCTCCACAACATGCATATACACACACACACTCACACACATACACACATGCCCTCACATACACACAGCTTCACACAGACACACACCCTCACACACACCCTCACACACACTCTCACACACACACAAACACTCACATACATACACATACTCACACACACCCTCACAGACACACATACCCTCACACACACATGCACACACACACACACACACACACACACACACACAGGAATTCAGCAGTAGCTTTATGTGCTCAGAGTAGCCCTGATGCATGGTGACTGGCTTTATTTTTGACATTTTATGACAAGGGAGTAGCTTACCATGGTCACCCAGTTTGTGAGGGAGCAGAGCTTACAAAGCAACTGCTCTTCAGATTGTGGAACTTCTCCAAACTCAAACCCCACTCTACTGTCTCCGACGTCTGTCCAGCCCAGTCCTCGGAGCCCATGAGCACCATATCTGCTGAGGAGTTTAATAGATCTCATTGCCACTGGGAAACCAAGGCCGGGAGAGTGTCGCGAGTTTAAACGGAATGACTGTCGGGAGGATGACGCTACAGAGTGAAGCCCTGTCATAGGATGTCATAGGTGGGGATAGGGGGCTGGAGGGACGACTCAGCAGTTAAGATGGAATGCTGCTCCTGCAGAGGACCCCAGCTCAGTTCCCAGCACCCACCTCGGCAGATCACAACCACCTGTAAGTCCAGATCCTGGGCATCTGGTACTCTTCCAGTCTCTGTGGGCATCAGCACTGGAAACCATGTGCACAGGCATGAGTATACACACACACACACACACACACACACACACATACACACACACACATACACACTCACATGCACATAAACACACAAGTGCATGCACACAGGCACTCATGCACGCACAGATAAATAATAAAACTAAAAGAAACAGAAATGTTCTTGAGAGCTGGGGATATCGCTCAGTTGGTAGAGCTTTGGTCCCGCATGCACAAAAGCCTGGTTTCGGGGATGAGAGATGGCTCAGTGGTTAAGAGCACTCACTGACTGCTCCTCCAAAGGTCCTGAGTTCAAATCCCAGCAACCACATGGTGGCTCACAACCATCAGTAACGAGACCTGACGCCTTCCTTTGGTGTGTCTAAAGACAGCTACAGTGTACTTACATATAATAAATAATTCTTAAACAAACAACAAAAGCCTGGTTTCAATTTCCACCATCACATAACCTTGGTATGGAAGGATGGACATATTCCTGGCACTCAGAAGGTAAAAATCATCCTTGGCTACCTATTGAGTTTGAGATTGACCTGGATGGACTGGAGATCCTTACCGCCCCACCAACATCCCACCAACACCCACCAACACCCACCAACACCCACCAACTCTGGACAAGACAGCGTCTGTTGAAGCTGAGTGAAAAGCGCCAGTCGGAGCCAGGGTCTGTCTGTTGATCTCAGGCTGGCTCTGAACTCGGAGACCTGACAGCCTTGGCCTCCAGAGTGCTAGGGGCTTAAGGCATGCAGATTTTCCTTAGGACTCTGCAATGTGTATAGCTGAGGGTCAGGAGGCAGTGGATCTGGGCGTAGGCTAGGCCTTGGGGAGGCAAGGTTCCACAGGGAGGGAAGGAGGAGGAGGAGGAGGGAGGGCTCTGAGGCAGGGGGGCTCCAGGAAGTGGCACCCTGGGTTATATTCATCACTCCCAGCCCATCTCTGCAACCCTGGGGTGAGCATTTTGGGGTTCCCTTGTGCTCCAAAGGCCTGTGACTCTCCTTGCTTGCTGTACATGGCTGTAACTCCAAGCCTCCTTGCCACTGTCCAGAGGTCCTGCCACCCAGCCCCAACACAGCTGCCCATGCTGTTGCCTGTGTTACAGGCAGCAATTAAACTAATAAAGAAAGATCAGATGAGCTCCTAAAATCCAACAGCTTGCTAATGAGGGCACATCGCTAGATGCGGGTACCTCCCTCTTCAGTATGGCATACTTCCAATGATGGACTCACACGGAATAAAGCAATGACAATTTCATTGCCTAATTTCTGACACACTGTCTTCTTTGACCCTAAAATTTTCCATTGATCTACTCTGAAGAGGAGATACCTTGCTTCTTGTGTTTGTGGGTCACGTGTGCGTGTCCATGTGTGTGCGTATGTGTGTGTGCATGCCTGTGTGTGTATGTTTGTGTGTGTGTTTGTGTGTGCTTGTGTTTGTGGGTCACATGCCCATGTATGTGTGTGTGTGCACGAGCATATGTGTATACGCTCTGTGTGTGTGTGCACGTGTGGGTGTGTACATCCATGTGTGTGTGTGTGTGTGTGTGTGTATGTTTATGTGTGCTTGTGTTTGTGGGTCACATGCCCATGTATTTGTGTGTGTGTGTGTACATGCATGTGTGTGTATCCATGTGTGTGTGCATGTGCATGTGTGGATGTCCCTCTGTGTGTATGTGTGTGTGTGTGTGTGTGTGTGTGTGTGTGTGTGTCCTTCTGCCTTCACCCTCCCACACCCCCAGCTCGCTGAAGCACGTTTTTGGTTCTACCTTCCTGTTCCCCACAACTCCTGACTTTATTGACTGCATCCGATGAGCTGACAAGTTTACCGTCTTCATCACGACGGATAGTTAGGAGTGAGAAAGGAGTCTTTGTGCTTCTTGGGTTTATGACTGACTGTTTCATGCAAAGGCCCAAGGAGGCGAAGAAAAATCAGAGCCGGAGGCATGGTCATCCCATGTGAGGAGGAAGTACCAGTGGCCCGAGTAAACAAGCAGGCACTGCCTGCCCCGCACAGGTGCGCCCAACCCTCCTGGGCAGGGAGGGGCCATCCATCCACACGGGGGTGGGGGAGGGGACAGAGACAAGATCAGGGAAGGTGAGCACAGGTGAGCTGGAAGACAGCCCACGAGCCGACACGCAGGTTCACACGGGACTGACACATAGGGCGACTGTGATTGCACAAGAATATGCTGGATCCAACACAGAGAGGCCATTATCTGTTCCCTACAGCACAGGGGGTTCCCCAGAATCAGGAAGGCTGAGCCATTCTGCTTAAGCTTTCTGCATCATTTGGTCCTATTTAAGCCCCCTTCCCCCTGCTTAATCTGTCACAGTCGAAGCCCACCTGCTGGCTTGCCTCTTGCTGTTGTGTTGTGTCTTCCCTGGTCTGGCTGTCCTGGGACACCTGAGCAGCCTTACCTGTCCTAGAATTTGCCACAGAAGACCAAGCTGACCTCCGACTCAGAGATCTGCAGGCCTCTGCCTCCCGAGTACTGGGATCAAAGTGGGCTACCACAGCTGGGAAAGCCTGCTTTCTTGACCATATTAATAGGGATGTGTCTGAGCTTTTCCTGGGCTGGAGGTATAACTCAGTGGCAGTGAATTTACCTAGAGCACAGGTTGGATATCTCGCACTTAAGAGAAAAATTAACAATTTTCTTTCTTTTTTTTTCTTTTTAAAGATAGGGTCTCGCTGGACAGTGGTGGCACACGCCTTTAATCCCAGCACTTGGGAGGCAGGGGCAGGCAGATTTCTGAGTTCGAGGCCAGCCTGGTCTACAGAGTGAGTTCCAGGGCTACACAGAGAAACCCTGTCTCAAAAAAAAAAAAAATAGGCTCTCATGTACCCAAGACTAGCCTCAAACTCACTGTGTAGCCAAGGATAACCTTGAACATCTGATTTTCTTGTCTATGCTCCCAAGTGTCAATTCTAACTAAGCTTGTGTGTGCATCCATGCAATTCCATACAGTGCTGAGATCGAACCCAGTGTCTCGTGCATGCTGGAAAGAAGTCTACGAACTGAGCGACATACCCAGGCCCAGCAGTGGCTTTCTTTCTGAGGAAGTCCTATGTCTGCTCTGCCACTCTGATTTATTCCCATGAGGACACCAGACATCCTCCTCTGGCTTTCAAGTGTGTGCATGAGAATATGCCACAAACACACATTCGCATGCAACACACACACACACACACACACACACACACACACACGTACATACCCAGTCATCCATGATTGTTCTTTGTGGGTTTTAGTAACCCATATATAAAAGGTCCCCTGTCCCAAAAGCTGGTTAGAAATGTCATCCTTACTTTTAATTTAGGTACAAGTAACACAGGACCCAAATATCTAAAAGTACGAGCAGCTGTGCCTGACTCCACACCCTTCTTGGTCCACGCCCCAGGACTGGCTTCTCCCTGGTCTCCTGCTATTTGGACGAGCTGCTTATCAATGGAGCCTGGAGCCCGTTCTCCCCACCCAGTGTATCTACCTATCAGTTTACTTCTTCAGGAAAAGTTTGTGTCTTTCCACCCTACGCTGACTGATCAGGTCCAGTTAAAGTCTGTGCGAGTGTAACCTGGCAAGAAAGAAGCTTCTGTTGGTTTCCTGGCGCCACTGAAACAGACGTCCACAAACTCAGTGCTTCAAAGGGGGGAACTCGGACTGGAGCAGTGGCCCAGGCTGGAAAGGGTTTGCCTCTCAGGCCTGCGGACCTGAGTTTACACTCCCACACCCGTGTAAACGTGATGGGGGCTTATCATTCCAGAAACAGAGATGGGAGGCGGGGAAAGGTGGATCCCCGGAAGCTTACCGGTCTAGCTTGTCTGGTGATGTTCTAGGCTAGTGGGGGACTCTCAAATAAAAGGTGGAAGGCTCCTGGAGAATGATAGTCAGAGGTGGTCCTTGGATCTACACACGCGTGCACACACAGACGTGTGCATCCACACACATATGTGTGCCGACACATGTGAGAAATGGAGACACAGACTCACTCTCTAACAAGTCAGGAGGTCAAGTCTAGGTATTTGTTGGACTAGTGCCTTACAGCCCTAAGTAGACAATGCATCCTTTAGCCCCTGGGGATCACCTACATCCAGGCTTCTGCCCTCACCCCAAAATCACTCAGATCTCAGGCCTCAGGCACCCCACTCCTGTTCGATCCTTGACCTCCTGCCTATGTCTGACAGAGGTTGCTAAGGTTACAATTCCGACCCTCCTGAGAACCCCAATAATCTCACCCCAGACCCCGACTCGCCCTTACCACGTCTCCTGTCTTAGTACTTGTCAGTGTAATGGTGCCCCCTCTGGCCTTAACCTGATGCCACCTTGGAGTAGAAATGCCTTTGCTTGGTAGCCATGGCAACTAGGACAGAAAAAGACAGTGATCCCGGGTTTACAGTGATGGAGATCCTAACACTCACTAATGGAGGAAGGGAACTCAGAAGACCCTCACCTGGGATTTAGGCTGTCGCTGTATCGCTGTGCTCCCTGTCCTCTCCCTCACTGGAAGTGATCTTGGGAGGGTCTAGGCTGCACAGAAAGTGGAGTTAACAGAATAGATTCCGCGATGCAGCTTCCATGACGGACTCTGCAGGGATGCAGCTGTTTTGGGGAGTCCCCTACGGGGCTGTAAGTAAAAGCAATAAGCTCACTGATTTCACCAAGTTGAACTCAGATGAAATCGTACTTTGTTTGATCCACCGTGGACGCCTGTCTGGGAGAAAAGGTGTTTGTTCAATACTTCCTGGGAAAAGTTAACACAAAGGCACAAACCAACCACAGTTTCTAGGGGACCCAGATAAGTATTTAGCCTGCCACAGTGAGGGAAGAAACCACCATTAGATTAAATTATGGGGTGGGGGAGGGGCAGCTCCCTTGGTGAAGTATTTGCCGTGCAAGGGTAAAAACCAGAACCCATGTAAAAAGCTGGGCCTTGGCGCTGTGGGCCTGTAATTTAGGCACGGGGCAGAGAGAGGCAGATGCAGAGGCTCCGCAGCTAACCAGCCTAGTTTAATTGGAGCCCCGGGTGCCATGAGAGACCTTGTCTCAAAACAAGATGCACAGCTCCTGAGAAATGACGCCCAAGGCTGACCTCTGACCTCCACATGTCTCCTACACACACAGATACACATGTGTACCTGTACACGTGCAAAGGTTAAGGCAAACCAGGGTTTTCTGGAAATTGGACTCAGACTTCAGAGAGCAAAATGACAGCTCAGCAGTGACCTGAGGCTCCTGGGCGTGGAGGGGTTCGGAGGAGCAGAGAGAACCACAGAACACAGCCGCCGCCCCAGGGCTTTCCGGAGCTCTCAGTGGCCACTGTGCTGTGACAGTCAGCTGACTGGACTGGGCCAGCCTTGGGAACCTGAGAAAAGCACCAGGCACCATGAAGTTTGCTTTCTGTTGCTGTGATAAACACCATGGCCAAAAGCAACTTGGAGAGAGAAGAGTTAATCTGGCTTTAAAGGTTCCAGTCCTTCGTGAAGGACAAACATTCCGGGAGCTCAGGGCAGGAGCCTGGAGGCCAGAACCGAGCAGAAGGCTTATTGGCTTGCCGTTTTAGACAAGATGGATCAGTGGATAAGACACATATCCTGGGTTTAATCCCTAGAACTCACAGGGAAGAGGAAAAGAACAGACGAACAGACTCTCACATGTTGTCCTCGGATCTCTACACGTGCTGAGGGACACATGCTCTCACACACAGACACACACACACACACACACACACACACACAGAGAGAGAGAGAGAGAGAGAGAGAGAGAGAGAGAGAGAGAGAGAGAGAAACTAGAACTTTTAACATTAGAAAAATTGAAATTTAATAAATAGAAATATATTCTCATGAATAGAAAACAAACCTGGCATGTATTAGTGTCAAGTATTTCCAAAGATTGAAAAAAACAAACAAACAAAATAAAACCATAGGCCAGACAGGGCTGGGTAAACCACAGGTGAGAGCCACACTGGGGCAGCCTGTTCTTTACGTATTGTCTGTGGCTTGCTCTGCAGCGATTCCCTGAGGCCGCTGAGAGAGAGAGAGAGAGAGAGAGAGAGAGAGAGAGAGAGAGAGAGTCTCAGAACCCACATGTTTACCAACACAACCTTGTCTAGAGAGGCTAACCAACCTGTTTTATGAAGACAATATATCTTTGATCTAACAATGGACTAAAAAAAAACAAAAACTGTTAGCAAGTAATTAAGAATTCAAAACAATTTAAGATATTTAAGAATTCAAAACAAGCCATGAACAGATGGATGGATGGATGGTGGATGGTGGATGGTGGATGGATGGATGGATGGATGTGTGGGTGGGTAGGTGGGTGGATGAGTGGATGGATGGATGGATGGATGGATGGACAAATGGATGAGTAATTGTTCATTCTTCCTAGCACTTTCCTAACTGCCAGTCTCTACCTGTTAGGAACATTTGGTCCTTTTCTATGAATATAGTGCTTTATTACTCAGTCTCTGGATTCACTTACTGCGCTGCGTGGGAGACAGCCCTGATCGAGGTGCCTGATTTCCCAGTCACCTGCCAGTGCCTCCTAGAACTGAGACAGAGACATCACTCATTTCTAGACACCCAGACATGGGAACTCTTCTGAAGAGACTTCTTGGAGTTTTGCTTTCCTTTTTTATTTTATTATTTTTAGTGTATCACACCTTAGTCTGCACATGTCTGTGTACTTTTTGTGTGCAATACCCTTAGAGGCCAGAAGAGGGCACTGAACTGGATCCTCTAGGACTGGAGTTACAGTTCTGAGCACCCTGGTAGGTATTGCAAACCAGGCTCTTGTCCTTGGGAAGAGCAAGCAGTGCTCTTAACCATGGAGCCACCTCTCCAACTCCCTTTTGCCCCTCCAACCCTCACCATTGTTTTTGAAAGAGGTCTCATTGTAGCCCTGGATGGCCTGGAATTTGCTATGTAGACCAGGCTGGCCTGGAACTCACAGATATCCACCTATCTCTAGTGGTAGGGGCCTAGAATGTAGTTCAGCTGGTAGACTGACCACCTAGCTTGTGTGTAACCTTGGGTTCAATTCCCTGCACCAAAGAAACCTAGCACGGGGGCACATGCCATAATCATAGCACTTAGAAGGTAAAAGCAAGAGGTTCAGAAGTTCAAGGTCAACCTCCACTGCACAGAGAATTTAAGGCCAATGTCCAGTCCAAAGAATCATGAAACCATATCTCAATAATTATATTAACAATAATAATATGAAAATTGAGACCAGGGCCTGGTGTGATCGCACACAGCATTCAGAATGCAGAGAGAGGCTGTCCTCTTTGAGGCCAGCTAGGGTTACATAATGAGATCCTGTCTCAAAAAAAAAAAAAAAAAAGAGGCAGAGGCAGGTGGATCTCTGACTTCAAGGCAAGTCTGGTCTACAGAGTGAGTTCCAGGCCAGCCAAGGTTACACAGAGAAACCCTGTCTCAAGAAAACAAAAAATCGCCGGGCGTGGTGGCGCAGACCTTTAATCCCAGCACTCGGGAGGCAGAGGCAGGCAGATTTCTGAGTTTGAGGCCAGCCTGGTCTACAGAGTGAGTTCCAGGACAGCCAGGGCTACACAGAGAAGCCCTGTCTCGAAAAACCAAAAAAAAAAAAAAAAAGAAAGAAAGAAAGAAAGAAAGAAAAAAGAAAGAAAAGAAAAGAAAGGAAAGGAAAGGAAAAGAAAAGAAAAGAAAAGAAAAGAAAAGAAAAGAAAAGAAAAGAAAAGAAAAGAAAAGAAAAGAAAAGAAAAGAAAAAACCAGGGCTGGAGAGACGGCTCAGCAGTTAAGAGCACTGACTGCTCTTCCAGAGGTCCTGAGTTCAAATCCCAGCAACCACATGGTGGCTCACAACCATCTGTAATGAGATCTGACGCCCTCTTCTGGTAAGTCTGATGATTGCAACAGTGTACTTACACATAATAAATATATACAAAAATACATATATAAATCTTTTTAAAACTATAAATAAATAAATAAATAAATGAATGAATGAATGAATGAATGAATGAATGAATAGGAGCTGGTTGTGCTATGTAGCCCAGACTAGCCTTGAATTTGAGATCCTTCTGCCTCAGTCCCCAAGACCTAGATCACTGGTGCTTTTCACCAGATCTGAACCAAATAGCTTTTTAAAGACATTTTTAAATGAGGAGAAAGGCGTGTTGGCACATGCCTTTTCTCCTGGCAGAAGGATCTCTGCAAATTCAGGACTAGCCTGATCTACACAGTAAGTTCCTCAGCAGTTAGGGGCACCCACTGATCTTGTAGAGGACCCGAGCTCAGTTCGCAGCACCTACATGGTGACTCACAAACATGTGCAATTCGGGTTGCAGGGGATCCAACACCTTCTCCTGACACCCCCCCCCCCCCCGCACACACACAAAATAAATTCTTTTCAAGAAATAAGGTAAAAGGTCTTATCCAAATGTGTAGATAGTCTTTTTCCCACCTCCTGGTTCCCATCTCTCAGGGCTCAGACTCCAGCCCTCCCACCTTCAGGAAGGCTCTGAGGAGAGCCGGGAGCGGGAGAGGTTCTCCCTCAGGGAAGAGCACACCAATTGATTGTTCATGGCTAGACAGTTAGCCCTAAAAATACACATATGAGGACTGAATAGCTTCTATTAAATATTTGTGTAGCTGGGCATGGTGGTGCACGCCTGTAATCCCAGCACTTGGGAGGCAGAGGCAGGCGGATCTCTGAGTTCGAGGCCAGCCTGTTCTACAGAGTGAGTTCCAGGACAGCCAGGGCTATTCAGAGAAACCCTGTCTCAAAAAACCAGAAAAAAAAAAAAAGAAATATTTGTGTATATGCATGTATGTATATATATGCATATAGATGTATGTATGTACATACACATATGCAGACACACACAGACATGCACACAATAACAATCAGTGAGAAACGAGGCCATTAATTAGAAAATAGAGGAGAGCAGGATATTGTAATTAAACAACAAAACCCAGCAGAGACTGGTGTGGGGGTACATACTTCCGACTCCATTTTACCACACACCCACACAGAAAAACACACACATACGCTAAAAAAGACTTATTTGGGGCTGGACAGATGGCTCAGTGGTTAAGAGCACCGACTGTTCTTCCAGACGCCCTGAGTTCAAATCCCAGCAACTGAAAGGATAAGGTTGTAAGCTAGGAATCCCCCGTGCCTGGGCACATGGGGGGCACTTGGGTCCCCAACGCCAGTGGGGGAGGGTGGGCGCGACACTGCGTGGTGGCCACGTAAGCTGAAATGACTTAACTAGTTCTTCCGACCTCTGTGAGAGGCTGGTAGGTTCTCAGAGAGCGTGGGTTTGGATGGTTTGAACTGATTGGCTTAGAAGCTTGTGGTAGGCGGGTTCTGTTATAAGTCTATAAAAGGCCAATGCAAGCCAGTCCGCACTGGGCTTACTTCTTTTACCCTGCGTAGGGAGGCTGTAATCCCCAGAGCTCTGGAAATTAAAATCCTCTCGCAAATTGCATCAGGTCTGTCTCTCGTGAGTGTTTCGTGGTGCTGGTTTCCGAGGCATGGGGTGCAGGAGTATCCCTGTTTTTTCTTTCGGATCTTAAACAACCACATGGTGGCTCACAACCATCTGTAATGGGGTCAGATGCCCTCTTCTGGTGTGTATGAACAGAGCTACAGTGTACTTACATATAATAAATAAATAAAAATAAATAAATAGACTTATTTTTGTATGTGTCTATGTGAATGTAAGCTGTGGTGGGTGCTGTGTGTCTGTGGAGCCCAGAAGAGGCAGCTGCCAGACATGAAGGGATCAACCTCAGGTCTGGGGGAGGGGTTCAGTGGTAGATCATGGGCTGAGCATAATCGGCTAGAGGTGGCTTTTCAGCAGAATGCTATGACAGAGGTCATTCCAAAGACTTGGGCCACACTGCTCTGTTCGCCATGCCGTCCTTCAGGCTAAGCAGATGTCAGTGGGAATCTTCAGGCAAATTAACGTCCTCTCAAGGGGCTCCTTCATCCCCCCATCCCCCACCCCGTCTCTGCATTCATTTGCATAAGCTGACCAGTCAGACACACACACACACACACACACACACACACACACACACACACACAAATGAAAGGAATGGTTCAAATAAGAAAAATAGAGAGATTGAGGTCTGCCTGAGCTACAAAGTGAGACTCTATCAAACCCACAAAGAAAGCAAGAGTTGGGGTGTAGTTGAGTCGGTGGAATCTTTACTCCCATGCAGTGAGGCCCCGTGTTTGGTCTCCAGCACCACAGGAGTCAGGTATAGCGACACATGCCTGAAATTCTGGCATTCCGGAGACAGAGGCAGAAAAGTGAGGGTTCCAAGGGGAGCCTTGGCGACATGCCAAGTGAACTTTTCCTGAGGAGGGCCAAACTGATGTCTGCTCCTCCCCCAGACAGGGAGGACAAACCAAAGTATTTCTCAGAAGTCCAACTCTGTGAGCCAGCGAGGCTATTAGACTGACTCACAGAGCGTAGGTGAGCGGTTGCTTAGAGGAGCGTGGGTGGCCTCTGAGACAGCCACATCATTGGACCGTCTCACCCCAGCCTGGAGGAAAATGTTCCCCCAGCTGCACAGATGGAGCCTCCCTCCAGTTCACCCTCCATCCCTCCTGAGATCACGTAACGAGGTCAGGTGGACAGAGTTACACACAGCTACATGGGGGCCTGGAGGGGGTGTGTATACAGGATAGAGTGGTCAGAGCTAAGTGGGGGATCTAAGACACCCACCTATTCTATTCTTCCATGAAGGATTGCCAACAGGTCCTATATATATATACATATATATATATATATATATATATATATATATATATATATATGTATATATATATATATATATGTATGTATATATATATATGATTTATTGCATATATGAGCATTTTGCCTGCATGTATGTATTGGACTGTGTGTGTGTGTGTGTGTGTGTGTGTGTGTGTGTAATGCCTGTGGAGGTCAGAAGTGCGTGGGTGTTGGATCCCCAGGAACTGGAGCGACTGATGCTTGCAAGCCACTGTGTGGGTTCCAGGGACCAAACCTCGGTTCCCAGCAAGAACCGGTGCTCTTAAGCACTGGGCCATCTCTCCAGTGCCCAGCAGGCCCAGTCTTGACTGTGTCACATCTTGTAGTCCCAGAAGATGGCAGTGTCTGTTATTTATGCTGGGACAGCATATTCTACAACAGTGGTGTGAGACCAGCTCAATACAATTTATTGAGTAAGATGAATAGAAATTAATATGAAAGATATGCTTTTTTATTAGATCATGCCTTATTAAAAAAAAAAAAAACAAAGAAAACAAGGAGCTGGAGAGATGGCTCAGTGGTTGAGAGCACCGACCCAGGTTCAATTCCCAGCACCCACATGACAGCTCACAACTGTGCATACCTCCAGTTCCAGGGGATTTGACATCCTCAACTAGACATATATGCAAGCAAAACACCAATGCACATAAAATAAAAATAAATAAGTGAAAGAAAGAGAGAAAGAAAGAAAAGACACGAGCTGGTGAGACAGCGAGGTCTTAAAAGTACTTTGCTCTTGCGGAAGGCCAAGGGCTCTTGCCAGTGTCCATATTGGACACACTGTGACTCCAGCTCCAGGAGTCCAACACACTCTTCTGGCCTCCTTAGGTATCTGCTCACCGTGGCAGACATTCACACAGACATACAATTAAGAAATAAATCCTAAAAAAAGAAAAGAAACCCGGGCAGTAGTGGCACACGCCTTTAATCCCATGAACGGGACGCCAGAGGCGGGCAGATCCCTGTGAATTGGAGGCCAGCCTGGTTTGCAGAGTTCCAGAACAGCCAGGATTACACAAAGAAACCCTGTCTTGAACAAACAAACAAACAAACAAACCAAAAAGAGTTAAAGAAGAAAGAAAACAAGAAAATAAAAAACCCTAAAAGGAGCCAGGCGTGGTGGTGCATGCCTTTAATCCCATCACTTGGGAGGCAGAGGCAGGCGGATTTCTGAGTTCCAGGCCAGCCTGGTCTACAGAGTGAGTTCCAGGACAGCCAGGGCTACACAGAGAAACCCTGTCTCGAAAAAAAAAATCAGGAAAAAAAAAAAAAAACCCAAAGGGAACAAAAGGCAAAAACAACAGCTCATTTGGGAAAACTGAGTCTTTGTCTAAACAAAATACGTTTCCTGTCAACACTAAGGGTTTTAAAACAATATATCAATAGAACTGTAGGGAAAAGTCCAAAACTGGGTGGCAAGGGGGGAAAGGGTAAATTCAAGTTAAAAAAAAAATTCTATCAATGGGCCACCCTGGGTGACATCCACCACTGATCCCTGTGGAGGAGGCAGAGGCAGGTGGATCTCTATGAGTTTGAGACAGGCCTGATCTAAAACCAACAGTTTGGGGGGGGGGAGTTAAACACAGAATATTCATGGGATCCAGAGATTGAGTTTGGGGACAAGTACCCCAAAGAAGAGAAAACAGACATCAAACCAGGGAGAGAGGCTGGTGGGACGGTTCCCGTGAGTACCGCCACCTGGTGTCCATCCCCGGTACTCACACAGTGAGAGGAGAAAACCGATTCCCCCCCTTGTCTTCAGACCTCTGCGTGTGTGCATACGCGTGCCGCGCATACAAATAAAATGTAACAGAAAAAAAAAGTTTAAAGTTATAAACAGTTACACAGATTTTCATAACAGCATGTTCTGAATAACAAAAGCTGTACATTACTCAACATCAGAGCACAAACCTGCTACAAGCTCCTTCTCCCTGCCACAGCCTAGGGAGCACCGCTGGTGGCTCCAGCCCCTGGGTTCAGGTGGTTCTCCGTGAGTTCCTTTGAAACCACAGTTACCGGTCCACACCTCCGTGTCCGGCTTATACTGTTAATTGAAATTGCAAAATGTCACTGTTTTGGACTGAAATCTTGCAGTAGGCTCCAACAGACCGGGCTAAAAAGTCAACACGGTGAACTGGAGAGACAGCTCAGCAGTCAGGAGCACTGGCTGCTTTCCCAGAGGGTCCACTGTTGTTGTTCTTTAAAAATTATTTATTTATTGTTTATTTCATGTATGTGAGTACACTGTCACTGTCTTCAGACACACCAGAAGAGGGCATCGGATCCCATTACAGATGGTTGTGAGCCAGCCATGTGCTGGCTGGGAACTGAACTCCAGACCTTTGGAAGAGCAGTAGGGGCTCTTAACCCCAACAGCTGAGGCATCTCCAGTCCCACTGTTTATTGTTTTTGTTTTTTTTAAACAAAATCTCAAGCCAGGCAGTGATGGCACACACCTTTAATCCCAGCACTTGGGAGGCGGAGGCAGGCTGATTTCTGAGTTCCGGGCCAGGCTGCTCTACAGAGTGAGTTCCAGGACAGCTCAATCCTACAATTTTACTAATGAAGACTCAGGAACCAGATGCTGGGGTGAAATCCTGTTAGCCCAGAGAGGCAGAGAGGGCACCCAGCTGCCCTTCCTCCCTGGCTTATGCCAGAAGCATTGGCCCTCTCTCATACCATCTCAAACCTCCTCCAACCTCAATGTCCCTCCTTCCTACTTCCTGTGGGTCTGTCTCTCCAACCTTCTGACTGCCTCTTTCTCTCTGGGTTTTGTTTTGTTTTGTTTTACTAATTCTATGTCACTTCCTGTCAGCTGATTGCTGGCTCCACCTCTTGGTTCACTTTATATAATCCTGTTTACAGTATTCAAGCAGAGAAGACCTGGAGGGATGGCTCAGCAGTTAAAGGCACTGACTGCTCTTCCAGAGGTCCTGATTCAATTCCCAGCAACCACAGCTCACAACCATCTGTAATGGGATCTGAGGCCCTCCTCTGGTGTGTCTGAAGACAGCTACAGTGTACTTAAATATAATAATAAATAAATCGTAAAAAAAAATTCAAGCAGAAAGCTCTTGAATTTAAGGTATATGCTAAGGCTAAGCCACACCACAACTAAACACAGGTGTTTTTCCCAGTAAATAACCCAATCTTGGGGTTCACAGGGTGATCACATGTCCTGAACAACCCGGCTGCCATTCCCAGCGACGACGTGGCAGCTCATACCCGTCTGTGACCGCAGTCCCAGGGCTTCTGACACCTTCACACAGATGCACATGCAGGCAAAACTCCAATGGATATAAAATAAAAATAAATCTTAAAATCTTTAAAAAAGAAAAAAAAAAAAAAGAAAGCATGGAGTCACAGTGTGATACCACCAAGAAAACCAAACCAGACCTCTTTGTTTAAGCAGATAGATCCAGATAAAAGAGAGATCACTGGCCAGTCTCTCCCAACCGGACAGCTTTAATTGGGCGTGGTGATGAAGATCATTTTGCCTTAACCTTCCACAAACCTATGGTCACTCCATGCACTGTGGTCTCCCGAGTCTCCCTGACTGGCCTAACCAGGAAGTGCTCTGCAACCCTCAGACCTCCTTCTGCTCTTGGGGTTTTGGTTGGTTGGTTTTTTAGTACACTGTTGCTGTCTTTAGACACTCCAGAAGAGGGCATCAGAGCTCATTACAAATATTCTGTTGTGGCTGGGAATTGAACTCAGGACCTCTGGAAGAGCAGTCAGTGCTCTTAATCTCTGAGCCATGTCTCCGCCTCTGCTCTTTTTTTTTTTTTTTTTACATTATTTGCTTTGTGCATACATGGGTGTTTGTCTGTGGTCACATGTCCTTGCCTGTGGTCACATACGTTGATACTCAAGCTGGGGTCAGAGTTGTTTCATTCTTACCACCACATGGGGCCCGGGGATTGAACTCAGATCCTTAGACTTGCCAGCGGGAGCCTTTACCCACTGAACCTCGTCACCTGGCCCTGCTGTTGCTGCTGCTGCTGCTGCTGCTGTCTCTGCTGCTGCTGTCTAAAGCCCTCCTGTGTCTATAACGTCAGCCCTCACTGCTTAGCTCATCAGAACACTTCATTCAACTGCAGGGAAAGACGTCTCACCCAATTCTACATGTGAAAATAAAGCAAATTAAGATCTTTTGACTAAATTGCCATTTCATATGTGTTGAGCGCCCCTCCCCCAGCACAGCTTTAGCCATTTCTTTCCATGCCTGCCGGCTCTTTCATATTGTTTGTGAAACGTGTCTGCCAGTCATTAACACAGAAAAATAACTTGACTCAGAGCAGGGTCGTGCTGACCACACAGCCTGTTATGTATGTTATGAGGTTTGTTAATCTTAAGAAATTGCACCATTATAAGCTTCATGTAGGACCCATCAAGTTAAACGTCAGTATGAACCGTTAGGTCTAAAATGGCTTGAGTCAGGCCTGATCACTGGGCAGCACCTGCATATGAGATCACTGTGGTTTTCACGGTTTTTAGCCTTTATAAACTTGCCCTGAGAAATGTCCAGCTCGGAGCTTTGAACTGTTGCCCTGGTCAGTCTGTCTTGGGGTCTGCATTCAATAAACCATCCCAGCTTAACTGAGATTTGTGTTCCTGTGGTTCATGGAGTGACTCCTGGACGTTGACAATATGTGTGTGAACACACATCACGACACATTATCCTGTCATCAAACAACAAAGTGCAGACACATGACAGAAGGCAGATGAGTCTCAGAAACATACTGAGCTGAAGGAGCCAGGCAGGAAGGCTGCTGGTGTGTGATTCCATGCACATAAAACACGCAGGACCAGTAAACTGGGTGTCAGGCTGTGCCCTGATCCTGATCACAGTGCACTACATTCTCAGAGGTGGTGGGGGTGGGGGGTCCCTTGTCTGTCTTCCTCCTTCAATGAGACAGGGTCTCATTATGTAGCATTGGCTGGTCTGGAACTCACAGAGGTCTGCCTGCTCTGCTGAGTGATGTGGATTGGTTCTAATGCTATTTGTGTGAATTCAGCTCCCCAAATCATCTGGGAACCTGACTGTCTGCACTGAGGGTCGGCGGCCCCAGTTGACTCTGATTGGGAAATAAGGTTGCTGGACAGGGTGTCAGAGGTGAGACTTGCAGATTCCCAGGCATAAAACACAGGGAGGGAGGGAGAGACAGAGACAGAGACAGAGAGAGACAGAGACAGAGAGAGAGACAGAGACAGAGACAGAGAATCACCGTGACTGGGAAGCAGAGAGATCACAGTTGACAGAGCAGGAGAGAAAGCATCCAGCCACATAAGAGTCAGAGAAGCCTCCCTGACTCTGAGATTCCAAGTTTACACCACCACACAGAATTTAGGAAGTACCAGGGATCTGACCCAAGGTTCTTGCATGCCAGGCGGGAGAGCTCTACCAACTGAGCTGTCCCCTAAGCCTCTGGGCTGTACTCCAAGAGGGTTAATGCCAGCTTCGCGTGGTGACACGTGCCCGGTCTGTGATACTTTGTGAGTTCAAAGCCAGTTTGAGTTATACTGAGAGATCCTGCCTCAAAAACAGCAGGAGGCCTCGTCAGGTAAAGGTACTTGTCACACAGGCGTGACATCCTGAATTCTTCACTCCTGGAACCCACAGAAAGGTCAGCGAAAAGCCTGAGGCCACAAAGTTGTCCTCTGACCTCAACACACCCCATGCCAAGATCTCCACGCCCATTTTTGTCTCCAGAACCATAAAAAAAAAAGCCAAAAAGCATTAAAAAAAAAACCTTAATGTTATGTTACCCTGTGCAAATTTCACCTCCGTAAGACAAATCACGGCAGGTACTAGATGAACAGAGCCCAGGCCACCATTCTGCCCCGCCCATGATCGACCACTGAACCCCTCGCCCAGCCCCAATCACACAATTTTTTAAAAAGATTTATTTATTTTGTTTATACACCATAGTATATAAACATATAGTATATATATATATATACATACATATATATATATGTATGTATGTATGTATATAGTACACCATAGCTGTCTTCAGAAACACCAGCAGAGGGTGTCAGATCCCATCACAGATGGTTGTGAGCCACCATGTGGTTGCTGGGAATTGAACTCCGAACCTCTGGAAGAGCAGTCAGTGCTCTTAACCACAAGCCACCTCTCCAGGCCCAGTCATACAATTTCTTAAAATTGCTTTCTCTATATCCAGGTGACTAATTGGCGGGAATGCAAACTCCTTACATTTCCAAACACCTTTTTCTAGACATTTGTGCACTCTGTGATGGCCCCCTCGAGGTCACCTGGAGAGTATAGAGCCACTATTAGAATAGGTGTCAGAAGGTTCGGTGTCCTCTCTCCTTGGGGCACCCTCAACCTGCCAATCATCCCTCAGCCCCCGAGAGATCAGGGGTCACACCCCGGGTCTTGCATGAAAAGAAAGCACCTGTGTGGGAATGGTTCTTTCCTTCCGCACCTGTGCCCTCTGACCACTGGAGGTCATGAGTGCACAAACTATTCTAGGGACAGAGCCAGTGCCTTGGGGGAAGTGGTTCCCTGCCACCTGGGTGGCTCTTCTTGTCTCTGCAGAGGTCACTGAGGAGTGATGGGCCTGTCCGAGCTGTTTTCCTTGGAAGCCTGACATGGAGCTGTTCTCCTTATGTTCCCCAGGATCGTTCAGGAGAGCGTCGTGATGTGGGAAAAATGAAAATCTAAGGTACAGGATCTTCAGATCCTTCCCAGTGGTTTTGACGGAGAAAGGGGAAAGGCCTTGGGGCCTCTGGTCTCAGGCAGCTTCAGCCACCTGAGAATTGAAACAGGTGCTCAGTGGGCTGTTTGCCCAGCCATGGTGAGCATGCCGGGAATCCCAGCACTTAGAACTGGAGGCCGGAGGGTCAGGTGTTCAGGGTCAGGCTGGGCTGTGTGTAATCTTGTTGCTCAAAAAATAACTAATTATCCGGGCGGTGGTGGCACATGCCTGTAATCCCAGCACTTGGAAGACAGAGGCAGGGGGATTTCTGAGTTCGAGGCCAGCCTGGTCTACAGAGTGAGTTCCAGGACAGCCCGGGCTACACAGAGAAACCCTGTCTCGAAAAAGATAATAATAATAATAATAATAATAATAATAACAACAACAACAACAATAACAATAACAACAACAACAACTAATTAAATACTCATTGTCATTATCTTACTTCCCATCTGGTCCTTAATTTGACAGAGAGTAATGACCTTGTTACTGTCCTGAGAATCAGGTCTGTTCCATTGCCTTTCTGTGATGACAGGACTCAGTGCCGCAGCTGGATTCTGCACCCATAAAAGCACCCCTGGCTCCATCCTTGCTGAGGACAGTTTGGGGAGGGCTGACCGCCAGCTGGGACTTGTGTGACAATAACAGCACTAGCGTTTGTTGTACTTTTTACTTTATTTTGAGCTGCTGTCTCTCTGTATTCTTCAGGCTGGTAGCAAATCCCTGGACTCACGCCAGCCTCTGTCCTCAGCTGTCCAGTAGCTCGGAGGACAGCCTCGTGTGGCAGCACAGTCATCTGGCCTCGCTAACTTTTTCATTTGACTGGGGCTGGAGAGGTGGCTTAGTACTTAATGTGACCGCTTCTCTTGCCAAGGACCTGAGGTTGATCCCTTCATGTCTGGCAGCTGCCTCTTCTGGGCTCCACAGACACACAGCACACACCACAGCTTACATTCACATAGACACATACAAAAATAAGTCATATTATTTATTTATTTATTGTATGTGAGTACATTGTAGCTGTCTTCAGACACACCAGAAGAGGGTGTCAGATCCCATTACAGATGGTTGTGAGCCACCATGTGGTTGCTGGGAATTGAACTCAGGACCTTTGGAAGAGCAGTCAATGCTCTTAACCACTGAGCCATCTCTCCAGCCCCAAAATAAGTCTTTTTTAGCGTATGTGTCTGTGTTTGTCTGTGTGGGTATGTGGTAAAATGGAGTCGGAAGTGTGTGCCCCCACACCAGTCTCTGCTGGGTTTTTTTGTTTAATTTTGAGATTAATATAACTACAATACTCTCTTCTGTATAAATACAATGCTCTCCTCTACTTTCTAATTCATGGCCTCGTTTTTCACTGATTGTTATTGTGTGCATGTCTGTGTGTGTCTACGTATGTGTATGTACATACATACATCTATATGCTTGTATATATACATACATGCATATACATGATTATTTCTTAATAGAAACTATTCAGTCCTTATATGTGTGTTTTTAGGGCACACCCCACCCCTTCCCCACACTCCCAGATACTCCAACCCGGATGAGGGCAGGGACAGTCATGAATCAAATTACTCCTATCAGCCCCTTGACTTTAAAATTCTAGAAAAATTAAAGTCTGCAGTCACCACCTGTGGGCCGACTGTTCCTTTCCCGGTGGCTTTGTTAGAGCCTTCCACCGAGGGCTGGCTCACACCTAAGGAATTTATCCAGCTTGCCCAAGCCGCGCTCTCTCTAGGAGAATTTGTTCTTTGGAAGTCAGAGGCAGCTGAAGTGGCCAGAGAAATCTAAAATAAAAAACCGCTCATTGGCAGAGTATAAGTCCTGGACTGCAAAGAAACTCTTGGGCTCTCCTCCCCTCCCTGCTCTCTCCATATGGTCATGGCCAGCCTCTACTCCACACACACACTCTCTCTGCCTTTCTCTGCCTCCACTACCGCATTAACTCTCATCCTTTGTCCTGAATAAACTCTATTCTATACCATGTCTGTGTGTGTCCGCCTGAGCTCCACCTTTCCCTCCACCACCATTGCCACATTCTCTCAACCTCTTTCTCTTTTTATGAACCCAACAGAGGTTAAAAAAGCAGGGCGTTGGGGAACAACGATCAGAATTACTAGCCACTGAGCCCAGCTAGCTCAGTCAGTAGAGCATGAGACTTTTTTTTTCTTTTTTTCTTTTTCTTTTTCTTTTCTTTTTTTTTTTTTTTTTTTTTTTTTTTTTTTTTTTTTTTGAGACAGAGTTTCTCTGTGTAGCCCTGGCTGTCCTGGAACTCACTTTGTAGACCAGGCTGGCCTCGAACTCAGAAATCTGCCTGCCTCTGCCTCCCAACTGCTGGAATTTATAGGCGTGCGCCACCACTGCCCGGCTGAGCATGAGACTCTTAATCTCGGGATTAAGGTGGGGATTCGAGCCCACATTGGATGCCAGAGTGTCCTGACCTGTGGGACAGTCAACAGGGTCCCCGGACCACCTAGGAGAGGACGAGAGATCGCGTCCTGTTGACTGTCGTACGGTTCGGAACACTCATCCATTCACCTGCCCACCCACCAACCTACCTACACATTTTTCCATCCATCATCCATCTACCCATCCATCCATCCATCCACTCACCCACCCACCCACCCCCGAACCATCCACAGGACCTTCCATCCATCCACCCACCTATCCATCCATTCACCTGTCCACCCACATGCCCACCCACACATCCATCCTTCCATCCATCCATCCATCCATCCATCCATCCATCCATCCATCTGTTCATGGCTTGTTTAGAATTTTTAAATATCTAAGCTCACTTAAAATTACTTGCTAGCCGGGCGGTGGTGGTGCACGCCTTTAATCCCAGCACTTGGGAGGCAGAGGCAGAGGCAGGCAGATTTCTGATTTCGAGGTCACCCTGGTCTACAGAGTGAGTTCCAGGACAGCCAGGACTACACAGAGAAACCCTGTCTCGAAAAAACCAAAACAAAAGAACAAAAAACAAAAATTACTTGCTAACAGTTTTTTTTTTGATCCTTCGTTACATCAAAGATATATTGTCTTCATAAAACAGGTTGGTTAGCCTCTGTAGACAAGGTTATGTTGGTAAACATGTGGGTTCTGAGTCTCTTCTCTCTCTCTCTCTCTCTCTCTCTCTCTCTCTCTCTCTCTCTCTCTCCTGCCTCAGGGAATCACTGCAGAGCAAGCCACAGACAATACATAAAGAACAGGCCGCCCCAGTGTGGCTCTCACGCTGTGGTTTACCCAGCCCTGTCTGGCCTATGGTTGTATTTTGTTTGTTTGTTTGTTTCAATCTTTGGAAATAGTTGACACTAAAACATCCCGGTTTGTTTTTTATTCATGAGAATATATTTCTATTTTTTAAATTACAATTTTTCTAATGCTAAAAGTTCTAGTCTGTGTGTGTGTGTGTGTGTGTGTGTGTGTGTGTGTGAGAGAGAGAGAGAGAGAGAGAGAGAGAGAGAGAGAGAGAGAGAGAGAGAGCATGTGTTCCTCTGCACATGTAGGGATCTGAGGACAACCTGTGAGAGTCTGTTCGTCTGTTCTTTTCCTCTTCCCTGTGAGTTCTAGGGATTAAGCCTTCTGCTCGGTTCTGGCCTCCAGGCTCCTGCCCTGAGCTCCCGGAATGTTTGTCCTTCACGAAGGACTGGAACCTTTAAAGCCAGATTAACTCTTCTCTCTCCAAGTTGCTTTTGGTCATGGTGTTTATCACAGCAACAGAAAGCAGACTTCATGGTGCCTGGTGCTTTTCTCAGGTTCCCAAGGCTGGCCCAGTCCAGTCAGCTGACTGTCACAGCACAGTGGCCACTGAGAGCTCCGGAAAGCCCTGGGGCGGCGGCTGTGTTCTGTGGTTCTCTCTGCTCCTCCGAACCCCTCCACGCCCAGGAGCCTCAGGTCACTGCTGAGCTGTCATTTTGCTCTCTGAAGTCTGAGTCCAATTTCCAGAAAACACTGGTTTGCCTTAACCTTTGCACGTGTGCAGGTACACATGTGTATCTGTGTGTGTAGGAGACATGTGGAGGTCAGAGGTCAGCCTTGGGCGTCATTTCTCAGGAGCTGTGCATCTTGTTTTGAGACAAGGTCTCTCATGGCACCCGGGGCTCCAATTAAACTAGGCTGGTTAGCTGCGGAGCCTCTGCATCTGCCTCTCTCTGCCCCGTGCCTAAATTACAGGCCCACAGCGCCAAGGCCCAGCTTTTTACATGGGTTCTGGTTTTTACCCTTGCATGGCAAATACTTCACCAAGGGAGCTGCCCCTCCCCCACCCCATAATTTAATCTAATGGTGGTTCCTTCCCTCACTGTGGCAGGCTAAATACTTATCAGGGTCCCCTGGAAACTGTGGTTGGTTTGTGCCTTTGTGTTAACTTTTCCCAGGAAGCGTTGAACAAACACCTTTTCTCCCAGACAGGCGTCCACGGTGGATCAAACAAAGTACGATTTCATCTGAGTTCAACTTGGTGAAATCAGTGAGCTTATTGCTTTTACTTACAGCCCCGAAGGGGACTCCCCAAAACAGCTGCATCCCTGCAGAGTCCGTCATGGAAGCTGCATCGCGGAATCATCTATTCTGTTAACTCCACTTTCTGTGCAGCCTAGACCCTCCCAAGATCACTTCCAGTGAAGGAGAGGACAGGGAGCGCAGCGATACAGCGACAGCCTAACCCCAGGTGAGGGTCTTCCGACTTCCCTTCCTCCATTAGTGAGTGTTAGCAACTCCATCACTGTAAACCTGAGATCACTGTCTTTTTCTGTCCTAGTTGTCATGGCTACCAAGCAAAGGCATTTTCTACTCCAAGGTGGCATCAGGTTAAGTCCAGAGCAAGACTTATGCAGAGGGATGGCCCCTCCCTGCCCAGGAAGGTTGGGCACACCTGTGCGGGGCAGGCGGTGCCTGCATGTTTACTCGGGCCGCTGGTACTTCCTCCTCACCTGGGATGACCATGCCTCCCGCTCTGAGTTTTCTTCGCCTCCTTGGGCCTTTGCATGAAACAGTCAGTCATAAACCCAAGAAGCACAAAGACTCCTTTCTCACTCCTAACCGTCCGTCATGATGAAGACAGTAAACTTGTCAGCTCATCGGATGCAGTCAATAAAGTCAGGAGTTATGGGGAACAGGAAGGTAGAACCAAAAACGTGCTTCAGCGAGCTGGGGGTGTGGGAGGGTGAAGGCAGAAGGACACACACACACACACACACACACACACACACACAAACACACACACATGCACATGTACACACAGAGAGTATACACACACGCGTGCATACATAGACACATATGGATGTAAACACACATGCACACACACATGGATACACACGTGTGTGCATGCAAACACACACACATACATGGGCATGTGAGCCACAAACACGAGCACACACAAACACACACACATACATACACACACAAACACACACAGCTGTACTCAACACATGGACATGCATACATACAGGGTGTATACACATATGCTCATGTACACAAGCACATGCACATACATGAGCATGTGACCTACAAACACAAGCACACACACACACACACACACACACACACACACACACACATGGACATGTGACCCACAGCAAATGAAGCAATGTATCTTCTCTTCAGAGAAGATGGATAGAAAATTTTAGGGTCAAAGAAAACAATGGGTTAGAAATTAGGCAACAAAATTGTCATTGCTTTATTCTGTGTGAGTCCATCATTGGGGGTATGCCATGCGGAAGAGGGATGAACACACATTGCAGAGTCCTAAGGAAAATCTGCATGCCTTAAGCCCCTAGCACTCTGGAGGCCGAGGCTGCCACGTGTCCGAGTTCAGAGCCAGCCTGAGATCAACAGACAGACCCTGGCTCCAACTGGTGCTTTTCACTCAGCTTCAACAGACGCTGTCTTATCCAGAGTTGGTGGGTGTTGGTGGGTGTTGGTGGGTGTTGGTGGGATGTTGGTGGGTGTTGGTGGGATGTTGGTGGGTGTTGGTGGGTGTTGGTGGGTGTTGGTGGGGCGGTGAGGATCTCCAGTCCATCCAGGTCGATCTCAAACTCAATAGGTAGTCAAGGAGGATTTTTACCTTCTGAGTGCCAGGAATATGGCCATCCTTCCATGCCAAGGTTATGTGATGGTGGGTATTGAAACCAGGCTTTTGTTGTTTGTTTAAGATTTATTTATTTGTTATATGGAAGTACACTGTAGCTGTCTTCAGACACACCAGAAGAGGGCGTCAGATCTTGTTATTAAAGGTTGTGAGCCACCATGTGGTTGCTGGGATTTGAACTTAGGACCTTTGGAGGAGCAGTCAGTGCTCTTAACCACTGAGCCATCTCTCATCTCCGAAACCAGGCTTTTGTGCATGCGGGACCAAAGCTCTACCAACTGAGCGATATTCCCCAGCTCTCAAGAACATTTCTGTTTCTTTTAGTTTTATTATTTATCTGTGTGTGCATGAGTGCCTGTGTGCATGCACTTGAGTGTTTATGTGCATGTGAGTATGTGTGTGTGTACGCGTGCATGTATACTCATGAGTGTGCATGCTAATGCCCACAGAGACTGGAAGAGTACCAGATGCCCAGGATCTGGACTTACAGGTGGTTGTGATCTGCCAAGGTGGGTGCTGGGAACTGAGCTGGGGTCCTCTGCAGGAGCAGCATTCCATCTTAACTGCTGAGCCGTCCCTCCAGCCCCCTATCCCCACCTATGACATCCTATGACAGGGCTTCACTCTGTAGCGTCATCCTTCCAGACAGTCATCCCGTCTAAAGTCGCACACTCTCCTGGCCTTGGTCTCCCAGTGGCAATGAGATCTATTAAACTCCTCAGCAGATATGGCGCTCGTGGGCTCCGCGGACTGGGCGGGACGAACGCCGGAGACAGTAGAGTGGGGTTTGACTTTGGAGAAGTTCCACAATCTGAAGAGCAGTTGCTTTGTAAGCTCTGCTCCCTCACAAACTGGGTGACCATGGTAAGCTACTCCCTTGTCATAAAATGTCAAAAATAAAGCCAGTCACCATGCATCAGGGCTACTCTGAGCACATAAAGCTACTGCTGAATTCCTGTGTGTGTGTGTGTGTGTGTGTGTGTGTGTGTGTGTGCATGTGTGTGTATGCATGTGTGTGTGAGAGTGTGTGTGAGGGTGTGTGTGAGGGTGTGTGTCTGTGTGAAGTTGTGTGTATGTGAGGGCATGTGTGTATGTGTGTGAGTGTGTGTGTCTGTGAGGGTGTATGTGAGTATGTGTATGTATGTGAGTGTTTGTGTGTGTGTGAGGGTGTGTGTCTGTGAGGGTTTCTGTGTGTGAGGGCATGTGTGTATGTGTGTGTGTATATGCATGTGTGTGGAGGTTATTTGTGCGTGAGGGTATGTGTGTGAGCGCACACTCGCATGTGTGTGTGTGTGTGTGTGAGGGTGTGTGTTTGTGTGTGTGAGGTGTGTGTGTGAGGGTATGTGAGGGTGTGTGCTTGTGTGTGTGATGGTATGTATTGTGTGTATATGTGTCAATGTGTGTGAGTGTGTGTATGAGTGTGTGTGAGTGTCTGCGTATGTGTGTGGGTGTTTCAAGCTTCTTTTGAAGATGGGGAAAGAGAGGCACAGAGCAGTTGGGTGGCTGGTTCCTTTGCACTTCTTTGGGCTGAGCTCTAAGGGTTTGTATTTCAGTGGGATCTTCACAGCAATGGCTGTTCCCTGATTAAAGGATGCAGGGAGCCCTCTGAGACATGAGCAACCCACCCTGTCCCATAAACTGGCTGAGACCAGATGCTACCACTTTGCTCCCCCAGAGAGGAGATGGATTTTTGTCAGAGCAGATAAGTTCTTTGCATCTGGCCAACATGGCCGGTACCCTCTGGGGCCCCGCCTGCCTATGCCTTCACCTCTGAAGGACAGGGGAGATGCTCGACAGGGAGGCATAAATGCCAGTTTCTACTGCACTATCCACACAGATGCACAGGATAGGGCAACTCATTGAGCCTGGGTGTTCCCTAGCCCACTGCAGCTGTCAGAACAAATCCCCAGGGACACTGGAGAGACTACACCTCCTCTACCTCAGTGTCCCCAAGGCCTGTGTGCAGATGTAGATCAAAAGCCCGGCTCCGAGGTCAAGCTCTGAATTACCCTATCTCTGCCTCTAACTGGGCTCCTCTGACTCTTGCCCTAAGCTCGGCTACAAGGCTATCTTCCCTGTTGCCTCGGGGGCCAGGGGATGGGGTCAACCCTTGAACCATCGGGGATGTGTTATGTCCACTCTTGGACAAGCAGGAAATACCAACTGGAATCTGGCATCCATCTATCTGTTCATGGCTTGTTTAGAATTTTTAAATATCTAAGCTCACTTAAAATTACTTGCTAGCCGGGTGGTGGTGGCACACGCCTTTAATCCCAGCACTTGGGAGGCAGAGGCAGGCAGATTTCTGAGTTCGAGGTCAGCCTGGTCTACAGAGTGAGTTCCAGGACAGCCAGGGCTACACAGAGAAACCCTGTCTCGAAAAAACCAAAACAAAAGAACAAAAAACAAAAAATTACTTCCTAACAATTTTTGGTTTTTTTTGATCCTTTGTTACATCAAAGATATATTGTCTTCATAAAACAGGTTGGTTAGCCTCTGTAGACAAGGTTATGTTGGTAAACATGTGGGTTCTGAGTCTCTCTCTCTCTCTCTCTCTCTCTCTCTCTCTCTCTCTCTCTCCTGCCTCAGGGAATCACTGCAGAGCAAGCCACAGACAATACATAAAGAACAGGCCGCCCCAGTGTGGCTCTCACGCTGTGGTTTACCCAGCCCTGTCTGGCCTATGGTTGTATTTTGTTTGTTTGTTTGTTTCCAATCTTTGGAAATAGTTGACACTAATACATCCCGGTTTGTTTTTTATTCCCGAGAATATATATCTATTTTTTAAATTACAATTTTTCTAATGCTAAAAGTTCTAGTCTGTGTGTGTGTGTGTGTGTGTGTGTGTGTGTGTGTGTGTGAGAGAGAGAGAGAGAGAGAGAGAGAGAGAGAGAGAGAGAGAGAGAGAGAGAGAGAGCATGTGTTCCTCTGCACATGTAGGGATCTGAGGACAACCTGTGAGAGGCTGTTCGTCTGTTCTTTTCCTCTTCCCTGTGACTTCTAGGGATTAAGCCTTCTGCTTGGTTCTGGCCTCCAGGCTCCTGCCCTGAGCTCCAGGAATGTTTGTCCTTCACGAAGAACTGGAACCTTTAAAGCCAGATTAACTCTTCTCTCTCCAAGTTGCTTTTGGTCATGGTGTTTATCACAGCAACAGAAAGCAGACTTCATGGTGCCTGGTGCTTTTCTCAGGTTCCCAAGGCTGGCCCAGTCCAGTCAGCTGACTGTCACAGCACAGTGGCCACTGAGAGCTCCGGAAAGCCCTGGGGCGGCGGCTGTGTTCTGTGGTTCTCTCTGCTCCTCCGAACCCCTCCACGCCCAGGAGCCTCAGGTCACTGCTGAGCTGTCATTTTGCTCTCTGAAGTCTGAGTCCAATTTCCAGAAAACCCTGGTTTGCCTTAACCTTTGCACGTGTGCAGGTACACATGTGTATCTGTGTGTGTAGGAGACATGTGGAGGTCAGAGGTCAGCTTTGGGCGGCATTTCTCGGGAGCTGTGCATCTTGTTTTGAGACAAGGTCTCTCATGGCACCCGGGGCTCCAATTAAACTAGGCTGATTAGCTGCGGAGCCTCTGCATCTGCCTCTCTCTGCCCCGTGCCTAAATTACAGGCCCACAGCGCCAAGGCCCAGCTTTTTACATGGGTTCTGGTTTTTACCCTTGCACAGTAAATACTTCACCAAGGGAGCTGCCCCTCCCCCACCCCATAATTTAATCTAATGGTGGTTCCTTCCCTCACTGTGGCAGGCTAAATACTTATCTGTGTCCCCTGGAAACTGTGGTTGGTTTGTGCCTTTGTGTTAACTTTTCCCAGGAAGCGTTGAACAAACACCTTTTCTCCCAGACAGGCGTCCACAGTGGATCAAACAAAGTACGATTTCATCTGAGTTCAACTTGGTGAAATCAGTGAGCTTATTGCTTTTACTTACAGCCCCGAAGGGGACTCCCCAAAATAGCTGCATCCCTGCAGAGTCCGTCATGGAAGCTGCATTGCAGAATCATCTATTCTGTTAACTCCACTTTCTGTGCAGCCTAGACCCTCCCAAGATCACTTCCAGTGAGGGAGAGGACAGGGAGCACAGCGATACAGCGACAGCCTAAATCCCAGGTTAGGGTCTTCCGACTTCCCTTCCTCCATTAGTGAGTGTTAGGATCTCCATCACTGTAAACCCGGGATCACTGTCTTTTTCTGTCCTAGTTGTCATGGCTACCAAACAAAGGCATTTTCTACTCCAAGGTGGCATCAGGTTAAGTCCAGAGCAAGACTTATGCAGAGGGATGGCCCCTCCCTGCCCAGGAGGGTTGGGCACACCTGTGCGGGGCAGGCTGTGCCTGCATGTTTACTCGGGCCGCTGGTACTTCCTCCTCACCTGGGATGACCATGCCTCCCACTCTGAGTTTTCTTCGCCTCCTTGGGCCTTTGCATGAAACAGTCAGTCATAAACCCAAGAAGCACAAAGACTCCTTTCTCACTCCTAACCATCGTCGTGATGAAGACGGTAAACTTGTCAGCTCATCAGATGCAGTCAATAAAGTCAGGAGTTATGGGAAACAGGAAGGTAGAACCAAAAACGTGCTTCAGCGAGCTGGGGGTGTGGGAGGGTGAAGGCAGACGGACACACACACACACATACACATACACAAACACACACACATGCACATGTACACACAGAGAGAGTATACACACACGTGTGCATACATACACACATGTGGATGTAAACACACATGCACACATGCATGGATACACACACGTGTGTGCACACAAACACACACAAATACATGGACATGTGACCCACAAACACAAGCACGTACAACCATTCAAACACACATACACATACACACAGATGTACACACTCACACATGCACACACAGAGGGTGTATACACACATGTGTGTGCACACAAACACACACACATACATGGGCATGTGAGCCACAAACACCAGCACACACAAACACACAAACACACACACATACATACACACAGAAACACACACAGCTGTACACAACACATGGGCATGCATACATACAGGGTGTATATACATATGCCCATGTACACAAGCACATGCACATACATGAGCATGTGACCTACAAACACAAGCACACACACACACACACACACACACACACACACGGACATGTGACCCACAGCAAATGAAGCAATGTATCTTCTCTTCAGAGAAGATGGATAGAAAATTTTAGGGTCAAAGAAAACAATGGGTTAGAAATTAGGCAACAAAATTGTCATTGCTTTATTCTGTGTGAGTCCATCATTGGGGGTATGCCATGCGGAAGAGGGAGGGACACACATTGCAGAGTCCTAAGGAAAATCTGCATGCCTTAAGCCCCTAGCACTCTGGAGGCAGAGGCTGCCAGGTGTCCGAGTTCAGAGCCAGCCTGAGATCAACAGACAGACCCTGGCTCCGACTGGTGATTTTCACTCAGCTTCAACAGACGCTGTCTTATCCAGAGTTGGTGGGTGTTGGTGGGTGTTGGTGGGTGTTGGTGGGTGTTGGTGAGGCGGAGAGGATCTCCAGTCCATCCAGGTCGATCTCAAACTCAATAGGTAGTCAAGGAGGATTTTTACCTTCTGAGTGCCAGGAATATGGCCATCCTTCCATGCCAAGGTTATGTGATGGTGGGTATTGAAACCAGGCTTTTGTTGTTTGTTTAAGATTTATTTATTTGTTATTGATCTCGTTATTGATGGTTGTGAGCCACCATGTGGTTGCTGGGATTTGAACTCAGGACCTTTGGAGGAGCAGTCAGTGAGTGCTCTTAACCACTGAGCCATCTCTCATCTCTGAAACCAGGCTTTTGTGCATGCGGGACCAAAGCCCTATCAACTGAGCAATATCCCCAGCTCTGAAGAACATTTATGTTTCGTTTAGTTTTATTATTTATGTGTGCGTGCATGAGTGCCTGTGTGCATGCACTTGAGTGTTTATGTGCCTGTGAGTATGTGTGTGTGTTTGTGTGTGTGTGTGTGTGTGTGTGTGTGTGTGTGTGTATGTATGCGTGCATGTATACTCATGAGTGTGCGCGCTAATGCCCTCAGAGACTGGAAGAGTACCAGATGCCCAGGATCTGGACTTACAGGTGGTTGTGATCTGCCAAGGTGGGTGCTGGGAACTGAGCTGGGGTCCTCTGCAGGAGCAGCATTCCATCTTAACTGCTGAGCCGTCCCTCCAGCCCCCTATCCCCACCTATGACATCCTATGACAGGGCTTCACTCTGTAGCGTCATCCTCCCGACAGTCATCCCGTCTAAAGTCGCACACTCTCCTGGCCTTGGTCTCCCAGTGGCAATGAGATCTATTAAACTCCTCAGCAGATATGGCGCTCGTGGACTCCGCGGACTGGGCGGGACGAACGCCGGAGACAGTAGAGTGGGGTTTGACTTTGGAGAAGTTCCACAATCTGAAGAGCAGTTGCTTTGTAAGCTCTGCTCCCTCACAAACTGGGTGACCATGGTAAGCTACTCCCTTGTCATAAAATGTCAAAAATAAAGCCAGTCACCATGCATCAGGGCTACTCTGAGCACATAAAGCTACTGCTGAATTCCTGTGTGTGTGTGTGTGCATGTGTGTGTGAGGGTATGTGTGTCTGTGAGGGTGTATGTGAGTATGTGTATGTATGTGAGTGTTTGTGTGTGTGTGTGAGGGTGTGTGTGTGTATGTGTGTCTGTGAGGGTGTATGTGAGTATGTGTATGTATGTGAGTGTTTGTGTGTGTGTGAGGGTGTGTGTCTGTGAGGGTTTCTGTATGTGAGGGCATGTGTTTATGTGTGTGTGTATATGCATGTGTGTGGAGGTTATTTGTGTGTGAGGGTATGTGTGTGATCACGCGCATGTGTGTGTGTGTGAGGGTATGTGTTTGTGTGTGTGAGGGTGTGTGTGTGAGGGTGTGTGTTTGTGTGTGTGACGGTATGTATGTGTGTGTATATGTGTCAATGCGTGTGAGTGTGTGTATGAGCATGTGTTTATGTGTGTGTGTGTGTGTGTGTGTGTGTGTGTTTGTGTGGCTGTTTCAAGCTTCTTTTGAAGATGGGGAAACTGAGGCACAGAGCAGTTGGGTGGCTGGTTCCTTTGCACTTCTTTGGGCTCCTGAGCTTTAAGGGTTTAGGATTTCAGGGGGATCTTTATAGCAATGGCTGTTCCCTGATTAAAGGCTACAGAGAAGCCGGGCGTGGTGGCTCATGCCTGTAATCCCGGCACTTGGGAGGCAGAGGTAGGCGGATTTCTGAGTTCGAGGCCAGCCTGGTCTACAGAGTGAGTTCCAGAACAGCCAGGGCTACACAGAGAAACCCTGTCTCAAAAAAAAAAAAAAAAAAAAAAAAAAAAAAAAAAAAAAGGCTGCAGGGAGCCCTCTGAGACATGAGCAACCCACTCCGTCCCATACACTCCCTGAGACCAGATGCTACCTACCACTTTGCTCCCCCAGAGAACAGATGGATTTTTGTCAGAACAGATAAGTTCTTTGCATCTGGCCAACATGGCCAGTACCCTCTGGGAGCCCCGCCTGCCTATGCCTTCACCTCTGAAGGACAGGGGAGATGCTCGTCAGGGAGGCATAAATGCCAGTTTCTCCTGCACTATCCACACAGATGCACAGGTTGTGCAACTCATTGATTGAGCCTGGGTGTTCCTGAGCCCACTGCAGCTGTCAGAACAAATCCCCAGGGACACGGGAGGTCAAGGGCTGGATTACCCTATCTCTGCCTCTAACTGGGCTCCTCTGGCTCTTGCCCTAAGCTCCACTACAAGGCTCTCTTCCTGGTTGCCTCGGTGGCCAGGGAATGGCGCCTCGGGCTGTTCCATCCCTCCAGCTCACTCTTCCCTGCAGGTCCACAATGGGCTGCAGTGTGTGGCCCAGAACTGAGTTTCCAAAGACGATGAACACCAGACATGGGCTAATTGGCTCTGGTAAAGCCCTGGGAGGCGGCGAGGCACGTGCACAGGCATCCAGTCAGAAGGGCCATTGTGGGGAGGGTGTAGCTGCTCGGTGGGCGCAGCAAGGGTGGAGCGGCCAGCTGGACCTGGTAAATTGTTATTTATGGTTTCTGGGCATTTAAAAGACGTGCAGCCCAGAACCTGTCCCACATTCAGTGCTACGGCAGCTGCCATGAGGGCTCTGGTGAGCGTGGTGTCCCTGTTCTTCCTGGGCATCCAGGCCCGCATTGACTGGAGCTACTCAGGTAAGCTGACACCTGGCGCTTCAGGACAGACTGACAAAGCCTTGCCCTCTGCACTGCAAGTGGGTCCTCTGTTGGGGCCCGCCTGCTCCTTGTGGGTTCATGTATGTTTTGTTATCTCTGAATGAACAACAAATAGACTTAAAACCCCAATGAGTAGAAGAGGAGACATTGTCCCCCTGCCTCTGCCCTGCTTCTCTTGGCAGCTTTAAAACCGTTTCAGTCCAGTACTGGCCACTTCGAGACACCCCCCCTTGTTTTTAGATATTTATGTATTGCTATATGTAAGTACACTGTAGCTGTCTTCAGACATGCCAGAATCTCATTACAGATGGTTGTGAGCCACCATGTGGTTGCTGGGATTTGAACTCAGGACCTTCAGAAGAACACTCAGTGCTCTTAACTGCTGAGCCTTCTCACCAGCCCCGAGAACCCACTTCTGACTGTGAGGTTGTTATCAGTATCAGAATATGGGACAAAAGTGGCCTCTGGAAAGGACAACCAAGGCCTGGTAGAGACTTCTAGATCACAGATGGTGTCCTCCTCAGGAACGTGCCTGCTCACAATTCACCCAGGATGCCTCGCCTCCCACAGAGCTCACTGACCTTACCTTGGAAGCCCAGTCAGGCTTCTCAAGGGAACATAAGAGGAATCTTCCCACTTGGAGCTCCTGAAACTGGGTTGGGGGTGGCCGTGCCTGGGCGGAGGCTGCTGGATGGTGCAGGTGGACAGAGGGACAAAGGACAAAGTCTACACTGCATGGTGCACCCCCTCACACAGGTACACACATTCAGAGCAGACTGTAAGTCCTAGATGGCGGTGACAGGGACATTGTGGGTCTCAGATAATCCAGTCAGTGCAGAGGGCAGTTCCATCAACTACCCTACGGGAAGATGGAGCCCATGCCTGCCTGGCAGGACTGTGGCTTTTCAGTGTCCCCGGCAGCCTCCTGACAGAGCTTCAGAGGTGACAGGAGACAGAGGATTCAGACAGCAAATCCTTGTCTTCCTTAGGGTTTCAGAGATTCCCAGACTGAAGGTCTCCTTCTCACATGGCGTCCAGAGGGCCTGGGGAACAGGGTGACTTTTGTAAATGCTCGGTGGGTTCTCTGACTTCCATGCCCCCAGCACTAGGTTTAGAGACTGGCCTTGTGTGTGCTAGGCAAGTTCTACAGAAGCTAGCTATGCCTCTGGTTTCTTCCCAATATCCTGAAGACCCAGACCCAATGCACTGGATCAAGGGAGGGCTGTGCCCCAGAACGATTTGCTCGAATCTTGGTTTGAATTATTGAGCAGGGTGAGAAAATAATAAACGTTTTGTTGACTGTAAACCAAGAAGCTCCAACCCGAGCACCAGTTCCAGAGCAAGCCGCACGCTCGTTCATTCAAAGCTACCCTCGAAGGGTCCTCGACTGCAAAGGGCTGAACAGAGCTGGGTATGGTGAGCCTTTAATCCCAATACTCAGGAAACAGAGGCAGCCAGATCTCTTGTGAGTTCAAAGCCAGCCTGGTTTACGTGGCTACAAAGAGCCTGTGTCTCAAAAACCCAAAAGTAAACCAAAACAAATAGCATGACAAAACCTCTCAGTGGTGAGGGCCTCTGTCACCTGCAGTGACTGGCCACCATTACTCTGGCCTTGGGATTATTAACCATCTCCTAGAAAATAAACTTGACACCCTTCCGTTCCTCCCTCCCTCCATCTTTTCTTCTTCTTCTTCTTCTTCTTCTTCTTCTTCTTCTTCTTCTTCTCCTCTTTCTTCTTCCTCTTCTTTTCTTCTTCCTCTTTCTCTTCTTCTTTTCTTCTTCCTCCTCTTCTTCTCCTTCTCCTCCTCTTTTGTAATATATAGCATACAGGATAGACCTAACACCCAATCATTTTTTATCAATTAAGTAGTACCCCTGTCATCTATTGGAACTTAAAAGACTTATAATTCTACACCTGACTCAAGTACACTTTAGACTGTAACCCATCTGAAAACCATCCTCTCAAATCTGTATTATCTTTCTAAATGCTAACCAGCTTGGACTGGCTATAAGACTATTAGTCTTCAACCCCATCAGAAATCCAAGAATGACTAATATTACCTGAAAGTATGAGAAGCACAAAATATAGCTTCTAAAACTTAGCCAATTTATAGAGACCGCTGATCACCTGGACAGGCCCTATACACCAAAACGTTGGAGCATCAGTCTTCAGCCTTCTGGCCCAGGATCATCTGACAGACCTTGGTAATGCAGAATTTTGAAGGGCTGATTACTCTGTCTTGGCAGAGATTATCAGTCGACTATTCCGCAGTGTGTCCTTTTTTTTGGACAGTATTTGTCTGTAGATGAAATGAGGCAATTCTTGCCTGGTGACTGTCTCGCCACAACTGAAGCAACTCCATTGATGCTCAAGTTCTTCTTTGAAATCAAGAAAGGGGTGCTGTCAGGAGCAGACAGGTCTCTAGTCAAATGATCTTTAATAAAGAAATGTCAATAAACATATTCTGTGTACTTCTGACACCTTTGAAGACCATTTCTCTACCTAAGACATCTCTGAACTGTTAAGCCTTGACTCTTCTAGGCTGTTTCTAATCAAAATAGCTCAGGAACACTCTTTTAACTAACTCATAACCACGAGTTTGCTATCTGGTCCTTAACTTGTATTACTTAATCATCTAAAAGCAGTTTATACTAGCAATTATAGAAGGACTGGGTCTAAGCCTTGTATTCTTAAAGGTGTTATATAGGCACAATGCCTACATGGGAGTAACAATATTAATCCCAGTTTTATATCAATAGTAAATTCATACCAATGAAAACCTTAAATTTACATCAACTAAATTCTGAACCAATAGACTTTGCATCAATTATAAAGAATTCTACCAATGTAAGATCTGGCTATGTAATGTTTTGCTTAAAAGTACATTTTCTCACCAATCCCTATTTGTCTATTTCTATAATTTCTATGATATTACTTTATCCCCCTTTTTCTTTTCCACCCACTTCTCCTTTACCTAAGAAAGAAGGATAGAGAAGAGGAAAGGAAAGGTAGAAATCCCTGTTTAAGTTCTTTAGTTTCCTCCTTGACCAAAGCTACATTTGTGACGTATCCCTAAAATTATAACATATCTATAATTTTTAAAATAACCATAACCATCCACCCCACATAAGGAAGTGGGACGATGATTGTCTTCTGTCTGCTTCCAGCTGAATTGGGGCGAAGAATTCCCATCTGGGGGCCCAAAGGGAAATTTTGAAAACTAGCTGGCATTATTTGCTTTCCAGTCACTATGTTTTGAGAAAGTTCGTGCCTCTATGTCAGATGACATCTTGACCATGACATTCTGAAAGGCTGGAGAGGCGAGTAAAATTCTGGAAGCAAGTCTTTGATGTAGTTGAAATAGAGTCAAGTGTGAAGCTGGAATGGAAGGTCCCAGATCTCAGCATCCTGGTGTGTGAATCTTTTCAGGGCTGTCTTTCTCTTCTTTCATCCCTGTAGTATACAAAACTTAAAAGCAACAAGTAAACAGGTAAAGACATTCACACAGAGCATGCAGGAGGCACAGATTGGCCAATGAAGATCAATAAAGAAAGATGCCTGACTGCCTTTCCTCAGATTAGCTTGATCACTTGGTCAAACTAAAATGTAACTGTGTATCCATGTCCTCGTAAAGGATGTTTTGTTAACACCCAATAAGTGTTAATGGCTGTTTATAGACATTTTAGTCTCAGCCAGTTCCAGAGCTGTCTCCATATACAGAGACATAAACATTACTACATATACATCACCTATTTTGTTGATTGTAGCTTGTTTTGTTAACCGCTGAGTTGAGCTTTCTTTTATCGGGGAACTGGGTTGGAAACATAGTAGCAACATTCCTCCTTTCCTTCTCCTCCTCCTCCTCCTCCTCCTCCTCCTCCTCCTCCTCCTCCTCCTCCTCCTCCTCTTCTTCTTCTTCTTCTTCTTCTTCTACTTCCTCTTCTTCTTCCAGATACAATTTCTCCATGTAGCTGTCCTAGAGCTCACTCTATAGACCAGGCTTGCCTCAAACTCAGACACCAGCCTGCCTCTGCTTCCTTAGTGCTGGGACTAAAGGCCTGTGCCACCCTCTCCAGGTTGTTCTTTCCTTTTTAAACAGTATCTCACCATGTTGCCCAGGCTGGCCTAGAACCTCTGGTTCAGTTATACCTGGTATCACAGGACTGTAATCGCAACACCCAAAAGACAGGAGGTTTTTTAGCTGGCAACATGTTTAAGGCCAGCTAGGACTACGTAGTAAGATGTCTCAAAAACCAAAACAAGTTAATTCCTCAGTTGGTTGGTTGGTTGGTTGGTTTTTTGAGACAAGGTTTCTCTGTATAGCCCTGGCTGTCCTGGAACTCACTCTGTAGACCAGGCTGTCCTGGAACTCAGAAATCTGCCTGCCTCTGCCTCCCAAGTGCTGGGATTAAAGGCATGCACCATCACTGCCCTGCGTGTTACTTTTAAAATCAGATCTGATGTAGCTCATGATGGCCTTGAATTTGTTTTGTAGCTGAAGATGACCTTGTACTTGGGATTCTCCTGCCTCTGCCTCACCAGTGCTAGGGTTCCAGGCCTGCACCACCCTCATAACTTGAGGCTTCTTCAGGTGCCCTGTATTCATGGGTCATCATTTAGATGGTCTTTGCCTCGCTGTGATCCCAGAGAAGCAACTAGAACAAGAAGAAAGCCACTGCTTTAGGGGGTGGAGGAGGGGAGGGGTGCTCCAGCTCTAGGGGAAGCTGGGATGGAGGTGGGGCCCAAGTCCAGGGCTTGGAAAGGAACACTGCTCTCTCTGAAAATGAGGTCAGGGGTTATTGGTAGACCCAAGCCACCTTCAGGAGCCTCCATCACGTGACTACTGCAAGGTGGAGGCCCAGCTGCTCTGCAGGAGACCCTTGGGCATCAATCAGCAGCGCTGGGTTCTTACTGCCAGCAGCCGCAGTGGGAGGACACTGTCCCTCCCCCTCCCCCCAGTGCTGGCCTTAGTTTAGAGCATTCCCAGCCTGCCTTCTGGAAGCCCTGCTTCTGTTTGCAGAAGCCTGCCCCTCGGGTCCTCCACCCAGAAGCCCCTGACCCCAGCCTGGTGAGAAGCCTCAGAGAAGAAGGCTCAGCGGGGTAGCTCTGAGTTGGGCCCCACTCTCTCCTACTTCAGGGGATGATGGCCTGCCAGAAGATCAGTGGCCTGAGAAGTACCCTTACTGCGGTGGCAGGGAAAGGCAGCTGCTCATCAACGTGCAGAGCAGAAAGGTGCATTTCAATAGCTCTTTGAAGCCCCTGCTCATGAGGAACTATGATGAGGACCTGGACCTCCCCATGACTAACAACGGGCACACAGGTAGGCGGTAGCGGTGGGGCTGGCGGGCTGCATGAGACCACAGGGAGGTGTGCATGCATGTCAGGAGCTGCCTGCACAAAGACCCAGTTTCCTAGGGCTGAGGTAGGACCCATGGCCTTGCACATGCTTGGCAAACCCGGGGGAGGGCTGGCTATACTTGTCAACGTTCCTCCTTTGAAAGACAACCCAGGCTGGCTTCAGTAAAGGATGCCCCTGAGCCCCTGACTTCCACACTTGCCCTTCCTGAGAGCTGGGGTCATGGGGGTGTGCTACCACGTTTATATAGAGTGAGGAGCAAACCCAGGGTCCAGCGCATGCCGGTCAAGCGCTCTACCTCAGTCCCTTCACCTTTCAGAAGGTCAAGCCATTTTCAGAATCTGGAAACTTTAATCAGTGGAACTGGGGACGGAAGGATACCGGCCTGCTTCTCTTTGCTTTTCTTTCTTTTCTTTCTTTTCTTTCTTTCTTTCTTTCTTTCTTTCTTTCTTTCTTCCTTTTTTCTTTTCTTTTTTTAACCTTTTTTAAAGACTTATTTACTTATTTTATGTATGTGAGTACTCTGTAGCTGTCCTCAGACACACCAGAAGAGGACATCGGATCCCATTACAGATGGCTGTGAGCCAACAGGTGGTTGATGGGATTTGAACTCGGGACCTCTGGAAGAGCAATCCATGCTCTTAAATACTGAGCCATCTCTCCAGCCCTGGGCCTGAGCTTTTCGACAGCACAATCACCAGCTCAAAAACAAACAAACAAACAAACAGCAAACGACAACAATAACAAAATCCAGGACAGCTCCTTTCTTAGCTGCCTGAGCAGGCCTATCAGTGGCATAGCCAGATAGGGACAGCCTGTCTCCTAGAAGCTGCGTTCTGGGAACGGTAATTGCCAGCATCTCTCTTGTTGCTCCTGTGGGGACAACTGTCCATTCGTCGGAAGCTCTGCGGGGTCTCGGCTCCTGGCTCCCTCCAACCCTCAGCAGAACTCTGCAGCTTCCTCCTTTCAGCTCTCTTTCACTCTTGAGAACGGAGTTATCTATTTATTTATTTATTTATTTATTTATTTATTTTTGAGGCTCTAAACAGTAAGCGCGTGTTCTGCAAAGGGGCCATTCCCACCTCTGAGTCTGGGTTAGTAGGTTATGTCCATCCAATCACAGGCTCCCAACTCCCTGATACAATTTGGGAAGAAAGAATGTTTCAAATATGAATGTTTGCTCTTTAAGGAAACATGCATCCACGGCCAACGTTAAAAATGCTTAAGTGAAGCCGGGCGTGGTGGTGCACGCCTTTAATCTCAGCACTTGGGAGGCATAGGCAGGCGGATTTCTGAGTTCGAGGCCAGCCTGGTCTACAGAGTGAGTTCCAGGACAGCCAGGGCTACACAGAGAAACCCTGTCTCAAAAAAAAAAAACAAAAAAAAACAAAAAAAAACAAAAAAAAACAAAAAAAAACAAAAAAAAATGCTTAAGTGAAGCTGGGCGGTGGTGGCACATACCTTTAATCCCAGCACGTGGCAGGAGGGCCCATTTATTTTTCCTCTGGGAAAAGCCTCCCATTTCAGGGTTAGAATCTCAGTCAAATTAAGTCCTAAGCTTAGCAAGACCGAAGGTCCCGGCTGGCTGTGCCGCTTGGTTTCTGTCTTCTGAGGACAGGCTGAGCCACATCGTGATGGTGTGCTGCTGGAGATGCAGATGTAGGGTTCTCAGCCCAGCTCTGCCCCGGCCCAAGGCACAGTAACACACTGAGTCTTCCCAACCCCGGGGTCAGCTTCCTTGGCCACAAACAGGAGTGCTGAGCCCAGCCTGGTGCTGCCTCAGACCCCAGCAGAGCTGACACTTCCGTGGGCTGCATGGGCGAAAGCCATAAAGCCATGCCTCAAAATTGCAATCCTCCTGCCTCAGCCTCCTCCAAGTGCTGGCAGTACAGGCCTGAACTTTGGGCACTTTTTTTCCTGAGCTTTCCCATTTTCTGAGACCAACGAGCTGGATCTGCTGCACCACAGTCCTGCCCCTGACCGGTCGGTTCTGGACAGAGAGGTGTCCTGGCACCCATCTTGGCCTGCTCTGTGCACCACAGGTGCTCCAGGGCCATCTTCTGTTCGGGGACAGTGTTCAGATCCATCAATTACACTTTGGTTTTCCTCAGGTACAGGGTGGGGGCTGACCACAGAGCTACTTACAGGAATTCTGAGTCTCCCTGTGCCGTGTTCTCTCCCGCAGTACAGATCACCCTGCCGAACACCATGCACCTGACAGACTCTGACGGCACTGTGTACGCCGCAGAGCAGATGCACTGGCACCGGGGCGGTAGGAACTCAGAACTCAGCGGCTCCAAACACACCATTGATGGAATCAGGAGTATGATGGAGGTATGTGACACACCCCACAGGGTCCCCTTCCCTTCAAGCTCCAGTGTCTGCATGCTTGTGTTATCTAGGTGTCATGTATGTGCACATGCGTGTGAGTGTGCACGCACATATATATGCATACGTGTGGAGGCCGGGGGTTGGTGCTGTCTTCCTCTATCACACACTCACTGATCCTGGATCTCATCCACCCGCTGGCCATCAGCCCCAGGGATGCTATTACCACTGTCTCAGAGATTATGCAGAACTGTGCCAGTTTTCCTTTGTGGGTGCTGGGAATCGAACTCAGTTCCCTGAGCTCGACAGCAAGTGCTTTTATCAACTGAGCCATCTCTCCAGCTCCACCTTTCTTCTTAAAGTAGCCAATTTGAATATTGGCTATTTTTATTACAGTAACCAATATGTTTCTGAGTGGTGGTGATGGTTCAGTCACCCTGTGGTCGATTTTATTTTTGGTTCCTTCAGGAATCTCTCTGTGTCATTGCATTGCGGTGTGTGTGTGTGTGTGTGTGTGTGTGTGTAGTGTAAACAGAGTCTCCGGAGAACTCCCAGCACAGCAGGAGTCTCTGGTCTGCCCTGAGGCAGGCTGTCCTGTGTCTGCTGAATTTGTGTGTTAGCGTTTTTTAGGGCACCTCTTTGGCCTGCATCCATCCTTGGGCTGATTCCCAGGCCCACTGTAGATTCCAGTGGCTTCCTGAGGGAGGGGAGATCCTTGCTTGTCCTCTCCTTAAGCCCCCCTAGAGGCCCGAGGAGCACACAGAGGCCTCATAGAATCCAGCCTCTGGCAGAGAGAGTTTGGGTCAAGGCAAACCAGAGCCTCAACTTTCCAGCATCCCACGCACCCTCTTTTTATTCTCAGAAGAGTTTCTGGTCCTGGCAGGTGGGACTTGTAGCCTGCACGGAAGGAGAGAGGCTAGAGCTGTTTGCGTGGCTTAGGCTGAGGCCTCTGCTGGAGCGAGCGTCTCACAGTCACTCCTCTCTCTTTAGAATCTTTAAATGTCTGAAGTCCAGATGAACTACTCTTGACCTGCTTTTTCTCACTGGCAGATTCACATCGTTCACTACAATACAATCTACGGGAGCTATGAGGAAGCCAAGGACAAAGAAGATGGCTTGGCTGTGGTAGCGATCTTGGTTAAGGTAGGCTGCAACTACGCATGCGTGTCTGTACTCAGGCTATGGCTGCAACTGCGCACGCGCGTCTGTACTCAGGCTATGGCTGCAACTACATATGCCTGTCTGCACTCATGCTATAACGAGAACAATGCAAACTCGTCTGCACTCGGGCTATGCCCTCAAATCCAAATGAGGTACGCAGGCTGAATGACACGTCATCTTCATTTTTCTCTCTCCATCCCTTCCTAAGCTCAGACTTCCTGGGAAAGCGTCCCAGTGGAAGGCTGACCATTGGTCCCAGTCCTTGGTCGCTCTTGTGTTACGAACCACGGGGCCCTTGGTAATAAGATGATTTAAAAGACCTGTAGTTACAGAAAAGTTGACTAGACACAGGCTGGTATATTGGGCTAGGTGAAACCAGCCAGACCGATTTTAAGAAAGTCCACAGGAGTCAGGGTGTGGTGGCACATGCCTGTAGTCCCAGCACTTGGGAGGCAGAGGCAGGTAGATTTCTGAGTTTGAGTCCAGCCGGTCTACAGAGTGAGTTCCAGGACAGCCAGGGCTATACAGAGAAACCCTGGAGAGAGAGAGAGAGAGAGAGAGAGAGAGACAGAGAGACAGAGAGACAGAGAGACAGAGAGACAGAGAGACAGAGAGAAACTAAGCAGACTCAGGCGTGGTAGCTTACATGTGTATTTGCAGCACTCGGGAGGCTGAGCTAAGATTGTTCAAAACCAGCCTGGGATACACAGTGAGTTCTAGGACAACCTGAAGTAAAAAGGCAGGCATCAAATAATAGATAGATAGATAGATAGATAGATAGATAGATAGATAGACAGACAGACAGATAGATGATAGATGATAGATAGATAGATAGATAGATAGATAGATAGATAGACAGACAGACAGATAGATGATAGATAGATACATAGGTAGATTGATGATAGATAGATAGATAGATAGATGATAGATACATAGATAGATGATAGGTACATAGATAGGTAGATTGATAGATAGATAGGTAGATGATAGATAGATGATAGATAGATAGATAGATAGATAGATAGATAGATAGATAAAGTTTAAAATCTAGAAGCATCAAGCTTAGCAGTGACATTACCTGCTCTGTGCTGCCGAGGTGGCACATTCTGCAGATTAAGTACCTAAATCTGTACACAGGCAAGTACCTAAACAAGTTCACACATTAAGAAATAAGAAAACACCCTAGGGCAATTTTAGAAGATCAGAATCGGAATTGCTAGCCTATACCATCTGATATGTTCACATTTCAACAAAAAAAGTTTCCCTTGCTAAGAAACAGGGAGACACGGGAACTGGGGCACTAGTCCAGTCAGTACTTTCCGTGCAGACCTGAGGACCCAAGCTCCATCCCCAGCACCCGAGTGAAAAGCCAAGCATGGTGGCTCATATGCAGTTGTGTACACACACACACACACACACACACACACAGAAGGCAGAAGTAAGAGCCACCGAGATAGCCTGGTGGGCGGAATCCATTGCTGTGTGAGCATGGCGACCTAAATTTAATCCCTGGAACCTGCATAAGGAGAGAACCGATTCCACACAGATGTCCTCTGACCCTGATACTTGCACGCCACAGTCATGCACCCTCATTCAAACACACAGTAATAACAAAGTTAAAAGAAGAAATCAGGAGAATAACATGAATAATTCACATCATCTATATTAAGAAGAAAAAAATCATAGCCGGGCATGGTGGCGCACGCCTGTAATCCCAGCACTTGGAAGGCAGAAGCAGGCGGATTTCTGAGTTCGAGGCCAGCCTGGTCTACAGAGTGAGTTCCAGGACAGCCAGGACTACACAGAGAAACCTTGTCTCAAAAAAACCAAAAAAAAAAAAAAAAAAAAGAAAAGAAAAGAAAAAAGAAAGAAAGAAAGAAAAGAAAAACCAAAAGAAGGAGGAGGAGGAGGGGGAGGAGAAGGAGGAGGAGGAGGAGGAGGAGGAGGAGAAGAAGAAGAAGAAGAAGAAGAAGAAGAAGAAGAAGAAGAAGAAGAAGAAGAAGGAGAAGAAGGAGAAGAAACCCAACAGAACAGACCCCAAGAGTCTGTCATGGAGGTTATGTCTGTAACCCAGCACGTGGAGACAGTATCAGATTGCTACAGATCCCAGACCCAGTCTTAAAAAAAACTAAAACAAGGGCTGGAGACAAAATTAAGAGCACTGACTGTTCTTCCGAAGGTCCTGAGTTCAATTCCCAGCAACATGATGACTCACAACCATCTGTAATGATATCTGATGCCCTCTTCTGGTGTGTCTGAAGGCAGCTATGGCGTACTCATATAAATTAAATAAATAAATAAATAAATCTTTAAACACACACACACACACACACACACACACACACACACACAGAAGGCAGAAGTAAGAGCCACCGAGATAGCCTGGTGGGCGGAATCCATTGCTGTGTGAGCATGGCGACCTAAATTTAATCCCTGGAAGCAAGGGCTGCATAAGGAGAGAACCGATTCCACACAGATGTCCTCTGACCCTGATACTTGCACGCCACAGTCATGCACCCTCATTCAAACACACAGTAATAACAAAGTTAAAAGAAGAAATCAGGAGAATAACATGAATAATTCACATCATCTATATTAAGAAGAAAAAAATCATAGCCGGGCATGGTGGCGCACGCCTGTAATCCCAGCACTTGGAAGGCAGAAGCAGGCGGATTTCTGAGTTCGAGGCCAGCCTGGTCTACAGAGTGAGTTCCAGGACAGCCAGGACTACACAGAGAAACCTTGTCTCAAAAAAACCAAAAAAAAAAAAAAAGAAAAGAAAAAAGAAAGAAAGAAAGAAAAGAAAAACCAAAAGAAGGAGGAGGAGGAGGGGGAGGAGAAGGAGGAGGAGGAGGAGGAGGAGGAGAAGAAGAAGAAGAAGAAGAAGAAGAAGAAGAAGAAGAAGAAGAAGAAGAAGAAGAAGGAGAAGAAGGAGAAGAAACCCAACAGAACAGACCCCAAGAGTCTGTCATGGAGGCTATGTCTGTAACCCAGCACGTGGAGACAGTATCAGATTGCTACAGATCCCAGACCCAGTCTTAAAAAAAACTAAAACAAGGGCTGGAGACAAAATTAAGAGCACTGACTGTTCTTCCGAAGGTCCTGAGTTCAATTCCCAGCAACATGATGACTCACAACCATCTGTAATGATATCTGATGCCCTCTTCTGGTGTGTCTGAAGGCAGCTATGGCGTACTCATATAAATTAAATAAATAAATAAATAAATCTTTAAACACACACACACACACACACACACACACACACACAAAACATAATTAAGCCAGGAAGACAGGTCTCTCAAGTTGAAGGTCAGCCTGGGTCTACAGAGTAAGTTCCAGGACAGCAAGGGCTACACAGAGAAAACCCTTCTCAAACAACCAAAACCAAACTGAAACAAAACGAAAACAAAATCAAACCTAAACCAACCAAATCAACAGGGGAAAACAAAAAAAATAAAATAAAATAAAATAAAAAATGCCTTTTACACCAGAAGCAACTTTTATTTTCTTCTTTAAAAAAAAAGTCATGACTGGAGAGATGGCTCAGCGGTTAAGGGCCCCTGCTGGCCTTACTGATTATCACACCCTTAGGAACCTCACAACCTACTCTGACTCCAGTTCCAGGGGGTCTAGTGCCCTCTTCTGGATTCCCTGGGCACTGCATGCAGATGGTGCACACACAGACACACACGCAAACACTGATACACATTAAAATGAGTTAATGAAATCAATAGTCATGCAAAACAGTGTTGTAGCAATAGCACTACAGGAGCTTCTTGTGGGACGTCATGTCTGTCAGGAGCCCTGAGGATAGAGATGAGGGCAGTTGGTAGCAGGGGGCAGCCATCTTGTCTCCCACTGGGACAGCTGAGCTGGCACCCTCCATGTATTGTGCTCAGCTGGGAAATCAAAAGGCTGGTGGGGGGGGGGAGTGGGCCAAGTTCTCCCCTGTGGTGAGCGCTCTGTGCTTCTCCCCAGGTTGACGAGTACGACGAAAATACATACTACAGGCCCTTCATTTCTGGGCTGAGCCACATCAAGCATCCAGGTGAGGAATGCACAGGAGGTGCATGGTGGGGAGTCATGGCAGGGAGACGGGGAGGCGCTTGGCGGGAGTCGGGCAGCCGCCGCCCTCCCGAGGGAAGCCGGGTCTCTGACTGAGGGCCTTGTCCTGCTCTTTCTGCAGCAGGTTTAGGAGGGAAGCACACCTCTGAGAAACCATGCATAAGTCCTTGGGCCCTGCCCTCTCCAGCTCCTACGTAGGGATTTCTAGGTTATTAAGGTGTAGGGGGTTTTCCATTGCACTCAGACACGCCCCCGAGGCCAGCGTGTTCATGGTCAGTTGATAAGAGAACTCCCTGCTCTCAAAGAAGACCTCGGTTTGAGTTCCAGCGCCTAGATAGCAGCTCCCAACTGTCTGTACCTCCTGTTTTAGGGGATCTGAAGACAGTTTCTGACCCCTTTGGGCACCATGCATACACATGGTATACATACATACACACATACATACATACATACATACATACATACATACAAACAAAAAATACTCATACACTTTCTTTGTTTACTTTAAGGATTTATTTATACAGGTACATCTGCACACCAGAAGATAGCATCAGACAGTTGTGAGCTACCACGTGGGTGCTGGGAACTGAACCCAGGATCTTGGAAGAACAGTGAGTGCTCTTAACCACTGAGACATCTCTAGCCCTAGAAGTCACTTTGAAGCCCAGGCTGGGGCTGGTGAGATAGTTCAGGGGTTAAGAGCACTGACTGCTTTCCCTAAGGTCCTGAGTTCAAATCCCAGCAACCACATGGTGCCTCATAAGCATGCATAATGAGATCTGACTCCCTCTTCTGGTGTGTCTGAAGACAGCTACAGTGTCCTTACATATAACAATAAATAAATCTTTGGGCCAGAGGGAGCAGAGGTCCTAAGTTCAAGTCCCAGCAACCACATGATAGCTCACAACCATCTGTACAGCTACAGTGTGCTCATATACATAAAATAAATAAGTAAATCTTAAAAAAGAAGAGAAGAGAAGAGAAGAGAAGAGAAGAGAAGAGAAAAGAAAAGAAAAGAAAAGAAAAGAAAAGAAAAGAAAAGAAAAGAAAAGAAGAAAAGAAAAAAGAAAAGCCCAGGCTGCCCTTGAACTCCCGGACAGGTTTGGGTCTCACTCTCCCAAGCTCTAGGATTACAGTGTGCCCCACCAGGCCCAGCTCTCTGCTGCCTACCCATCCCCAGAGCAGTAAGGCAGGGGGCAGCTTTTCAGCCATCAGCCTCTTTGTTCTGCGGCTTAGGTCAGCAGACCTGAACACCCCTGAGGCAGAGCAGGAGCAGCCCCTGCGGGGTGACAGGGCTCCACTCCCCACTCTCCTCCAGTCCTTGTCTTTTCTCTTAGGAGAAACCACCACTGTGGAAAACATTAACATCCGGAACCTGATGCCTGAGGACATCGGCCTGTATTACACCTATAAAGACTCAGTCACCACGTCTCCATGCAGGGAGAACGTCAAGTGGTTTATCTTCCGTGATTCTGCGTTTCTCTCCAAGGTCCAGGTAACAACAGCTCCACTCCCAGAATTCCAGATTGAATGAATGGCTGGGTTCAACAGCACCTTAGATTTAATTCAAGGGGTGACTAGTGAGTTGGAAAACAGATGGAAAGAGTCTAACCCTGGCACAGAGAGGAACACAGGTGGAAATGCGCAGAGTATCTAAGAGAGAAGAGTGTAGACAGACCTAGCAGATGTCACAAGTCCGAGGAGAGGTGCGGCCGGGTGTGGGGTGCCTGGCTCTGGCTTTAGCATCTGAGAAGCAGAGGCAGGCAGAACTTGGGGAGTTCGAGGTTCGCCTGGTCTACATAGTGAGTTCTAGACTATCCAGGGCTATGTAGTGAGACATTGTCTCAGAAAAATTTTTTATTATTATTATTATTGTTATTATTATTATTATTATTATTATTATTATTAATCCAGTTAGCCATAGAGAGAGGGCAGGGGTCTCAAAATCTCTCTCTCTCTCTCTCTCTCTCTCTCTCTCTTTCTTTCTCTCTCTCTCTCTGTCTTTTTGTTGTTGTTGTTGTTTTGTTTTGTTTTTTCAAGACAGGGTTTCTCTGTGTAGTCCTGGCTGTCTTGGAACTTACTCTGTAGATCAGGCTGGCCTTGAACTCAGAAATTCACCTGCCTCTGCCTCCCAAGTGCTGGGATTAAAGGCGTGTGCCACCACTGCCTGACACTCTCTCTTTTTTAAAACGATGGATTTTTTCTTATTTATTTATTTTATTAATATGTATACACCATAGCAGTCTTCAGACACACCAGAAGAGGGCATCAGATCTCATTACGGATAGTTGTGAGCCACCATGTGGTTGCTGGGAATTGAACTCAGGGCCTCTGGAAGAGCAGCCAGTGCTCTTAACCACTGAGCTCTTCTCTAGCCCGAGATTCAAAATCTTAGAGGGAGGAAAATGACTGGAGAATCCAGACTTTCTCATACAGAAAAAAAAAAAAAAAAAAAAAAAACAAAACAAACAAACACTTCTCAAAGATGTAGACAGAATATATTTTAGAAAAAACGTTGAGCTGACCTCGATATCTTTCTGTTACTGATTGCTTTTGTTCCGTTTACCAAATACTAATATAAAATGCAGAAGGGAGAGTGTGTGGAGACGCTTGCTGGGAAGGTGGACAGACGGACGGATGGACGAATGGACAGTGAGGTAAAGGCTGGCAGACTGCTCAGAACAGATCGACTTGACGTTTGCTTACTCGGTCACCAACTAAATGCTTTCACATTCTCCTGTGCTTTCCGCCTCGTAACTCCCTTTATGTTGTCTGCAGGCTGAGACCATAGAAAATTATGTCATGGATAACAACAAGAAGATCATTCAAAATATTTACCGCAGTAGGCAGCCCTTCAACAACAGGGTGGTGGAAGCCAATTTCCCAAGCTCCTCGAATGAATGTGAGTGCATCGACTCTTAATTCCTTCGTTAGGGACCTTCAGAAGAGCAGTCAGCGCTCTTAACCACTGCAGAGCGCGCGGTGCTCGCCCCTCTTCTGCCTGGTCCCTTGTTGACAGAGAGGAATTCAACGCGGGGATGTTCGCTCACACGGGTCTACGTGGGCAGGGCGGGAGAAGATGGGGAACACGGTTTTTCCCATCCCGGTGAGAACAGCTGCGGGCACACACCCCATGGTTGAAACTGGCAAAGAGATCATCTGAAAACTCTCTTCTGAGTGTAGGTCCTGGTGGGGGTCATTCCCGAGAGCCTGTCCCTGCCTTCCTCTGTATCACGAGCGACTCTCAGACCACTCCACAGATCACACTGAGCCCATCTTAGCCCCTCCCACCTTACTTCCCGGCCCGTCTATCATTCCCTCTTGTGCTGTTTCCCAGTACACGTCTGCCAGGCCTGCTCCCAGCTCAGGCTGTGGCGATTCCTCTTCTTGGAGTGACGCCTGCCACGTGGTTCACGCAGACGCACGCTAAGCAAAGAGGGTTCAGGGGGACGCTGGTCACATGGTCCACTCAGACTCACTCATTGGTCTTTTTGTTCCATGATTTTCCACGTTCCATTTTTCCCAATCTGGACTAGAATTTGCTGTGTAGAGCAAGCTTTTTTTTTTAAAGATTTATTTATTTATTTTATATATGTGAGTACATTATAGCTGCCTTCAGTCACACCAGAAGAAGCTGTGAGCCACCATGTGGTGGCTGGGATTTGAACTCATAACATCTGGAGCAGTCAGTGCTCTTAATGGCTGAGCCATTTCTCTAGCCCCCATCAGGTGTTCTTAAGCACTGGGCCATCTCTCTACTACTCAGCAGATCCAGTCTTGAGTGTGTCACAACTTAGTCACAGAAAATGGCAGTGTCTGTTATTTATGCTGGGACAGCATATTCTACAACAGTGAGTGTGAGACCAGCTTAATACAATTTATTGAGTAAGATTAAATAGAAAGTAATATGAAAAATATGCTTTTTATTAGATCCTACCTTTAATAATAATGATAATGATAATAATATAATAAGAGAACAGAAAACAAGGAGCTGGAGAGATGGCTCAGTGGTTGAGAGCACCGACCCAGGTTCAATTCCCAGCACCCACATGACACCACACAACTGTGTGTACCTCCAGTTCCAGGGGATTTGACATCCTCACCTAGACATATATGCAAGCAAAACACCAATGCACATAAAATAAAAATAAATAAGTGAAAGAGAGAGAGAAAGAAAGAAAAGACACGAGCTGGTGAGACAGCGAGGTCTTAAAAGCACTTTGCTCTTGCAGAAGGCCAAGGGCTCTTGCCAGTGTCCATATTGGACAGACTGTGACTCCAGCTCCGAGGAGTCCAACACACTCTTCTGGCCTCCTTAGGTATCTGCTCACCATGGCAGACATTCACACAGATATACAATTAAGAAATAAATCCTAAAAAAAGAAAAGAAACCCGGGCAGTAGTGGCACACGCCTTTAATCCCACGTATGGGGCATCAGAGGCGGGCAGATCTCTGTGAGTTCGAGGTCAGCCTGGTTTACAGAGTTCCAGGACAGCCAGGATTACACAGAGAAACCCTGTCTTGAACAAATAAACAAACAAGCCAAAAAGAAAGAGTAAAAGAAGATAGAAAAAAAGAAAATTAAAAAACCCTAAACACAACAAAAGGCAAAAAAAAAAAAAAAAAAAAACCCAGCTCACTTCGGAAAACTGAGTCTTGGTCTAAACAAAATACGTTTCCTGTCAACATTAAGGGCTTTAAAATGTAGGGAAAAGTCCCAAACCGGGGGTGGGGGGATGGGGGTGGGGTGGGGAAGAGGGGAGGAGGGTAAATTCTAGTTAAAAAAATAAATCTATCAATGGGCCATCCAGGGTGACGCCCACCACTGATCCCTGCAGAGGAGGCAGAGGTAGGTGGATCTCTGCGAGTTTAAGACTGGCCTGAAACCAAGTTTTTTTTTTGTTGTTGTTTGTTTTTTTTTTTTTTTTTTTTTTTTGGCGGGGGTTGGGGGAGTTAAACACAGAATTTTCATGGGATCCAGAGATTCAGTTTGGGGACAAGTACCCCAAAGAAGAGAAAACAGACATCAAACCAGGGAGAGAGGCTGGTGGGACGGTTCCCGTGAGTACCGCCACCTGGTGTCCATCCCCGGTACTCACACAGTGGGAGGAGAAAACCGATTCCCCCCTTGTCTTCGGACCTCTGTGTGTGTGTGCATTACACGTGCCGCGCACACAAATAAAATATGACAGAAAAAAAAGTTTAAAGTTATAAACAGTTACACAGATTTTCATAACAGCATGTTCTGAATAACAAAAGCTGTACATTACTCAACAGCAGAGCACAAACCTGCTACAAGCTCCTTCTCCCTGCCACCACCGGGGGAGCCCCGCTGCTCTGGCTCCCGTCTCTGGGTTCAGGCGGTTCTCCTCCCTGAGTTCCTTTGAAACCGCGGTTACCGGTCCACACCTCCGTGTCCGGCTTATACTGTTAATTGACATTGCAAGATGTCACTGTTTTGGACTGAAATCGTGCAGTAGGCTCCAACAGACCGGGCTAAAAAGTCAACACGGTGAACTGGAGAGACAGCTCAGCAGTCAGGAGCACTGGCTGCTTTCCCAGAGGGTCCACTGTTGTTCTTTAAAAGATATTTATTTTATTTATATGTCGCTGTCGTTAGTCACACCTCAAGTTAGCAAGGATCATCTACACTGCTCTTCAGGAGGTCCTCAGTTCACATCCCAGCAACCCCATGGTGGCTCACCCCATCTGTAAAAGAGTTCTGACGCCCTCTTCTGGTGTGTCTGAAGACAGCTACAGACTACTCACATATAATAGTAAATCTTTAAAAAAAAAAAAAAAAAATCAGCCGGGCGTGGTGGCGCACGCCTGTAATCCCAGCACTTGGGAGGCAGAGGCAGGCGGATTTCTGAGTTCGAGGCCAGCCTGGTCTACAGAGTGAGTTCCAGGACAGCCAGGACTACACAGAGAAACCCTGTCTCGAAAACCAAAAAAAAAAAAAAAAAAAAAAAATCAAGCAGAAAGCTCTTGAATTTAAGGTGTATGCTAAGGCTAAGCCACACCACAACTAAAAACAGGGTTTTTTCCCAGTAAATAACCCAATCTTGGGGTTCACAGGTGATCACATGTCCTGAACAACCCGGCTGCCATTCCCAGCGACGACGTGGCAGCTCATACCCGCCTGTGACCGCAGTCCCAGGGCTTCTGACACCTTCACACAGATGCACATGCAGGCAAAACTCCAATGGATATAAAATAAAAATAAATCTTAAAATCGCAAAAAAAATTAGCATGGAGTCATATTATACTGTGACACCACCAAGAAAACCAAACCAAACCTCTTTGTTTAAGCAGATAAATCCAGATGAAAGAGAGATCACTGTCCAATCTCTCCCAACGGGACAGCTTTAATTGGGCGTGGTGATGAAGATCATTTTGCCTTAACCTTCCACAAACCTGCCGTCACTCCATCCACTGTGGGTCTCCTGCATCTCCCTGACCCGGCCTAACAGGAGAAGTGCTGGAGCCCTCAGACCTCCTTCTACTCTTGGGGTTTTTTGTTTGCTTGGTTTTTAGTACACTGTTGCTGTCTTCAGACACTCCAGAAGAGGGCATCAGATCCCATTACAGATATTCTGTGGTTGCTGGGATTTGAACTCAGGACTTCTGGAAGAGCAGTCAGTAGTGCTCTTAACCTCTGAGCCATGTCTCCGCCTCTGCTCTTTTTTTCACTATATTTGCTTTGTGCATACATGTGTGTTTGTCTGTGGTCATGTGTGTTTGTCACTGGTCATGTGTGTTTGCCTGTGGTTACAAGGGCTTGCCTGTGGTCACATGTTGATACTCAAGCTGGGATCAGAGGTCATTAGAGAGTTGTTTCATTCTTATCACCACATGGGACCTGGGGATTGAACTCAGATCCTTAGATTTGCCAGCAGGAGCCTTTACCCACTGAACCTCGTCACCTGGCCCTGCTGCTGCTGCTGGTGCTGGTGCTGCTGCTGCTGCTGCTGGTGCTGCTGCTACTGCTGCTGCTGCTGCTGCTGCTTCTTTCTCTGCTGCTGCTGTCTAAAGCCCTCCTGTGTCTATAGCGTCAGCCCTCACTGTTTAGCTCATCAGAACACTTCATTCTACTGCAGGGAATGACGTATCACCCAATTCTACATGTGAAAACAAAGCAAATTAAGATCTTTTGACTAAATTGCCATTTCATATGTGTTGAGCACCCCCTCCCCCAGCACAGCTTTAGCCATTTCTTTCCATGCCTGCCAGCTTTTCATATTGTTTGTGAAACATGTCTGCCAGTCATTGACACAGAAAAATAACTTGACTCAGAGCAGTGTTATGTAAGTTACTGTTATGTAAGTTATGAGGTTCGTTATTCTTTTTTTTTTTTTTTTTTTTTTTTTTTTTTTGGTTTTTCAAGACAGGGTTTCTCTGTGTACCCCTGGCTGTCCTGGAACTCACTCTGTAGACCAGGCTGGCCTCGAACTCAGAAATCCGCCTGCCTCTGCCTCCCAAGTGCTGGGATTACAGGTGTGAGCCACCACGCCTGGCTGAGGTTCGTTAATCTTAAGAAATTCCACCATTATAAGCTTCATGTAGGGCCCATCAAGTTAAACATCAGTATGAACAGTTATGTCTAAGATGGCTTGAGTCAGGCCTGATCATCGGGCAGCACCTGCGTATGAGATCACTGTGGTTTTCACGGTTTTTAGCCTTTATAAACTTGCCCTGAGAAATGTCCAGCTCGGAGCTTTGAGCTGTTGCCCTGGTCAATCAATCTTGGGGTCTGCGTTCAATAAACCATCCCAGCTTAACTGAGATTGGTGTTCGTGTGGTTTGTGGGGTAACCCCTGAAACTCGAAAATATGTGTATAAACATACATCACAGCACATTATCCTGTCATCAAACAACAAAGTGCAGACAGGTGACAGAAGGCAGATGAGTCTCAGAAACATACTGAGCAGAAGAAGCCAGGCATGAAGGTTGCTGGTGTGTGATTCCATGCACATAAAACACGCAGGACCAGTAAACTGGGTGTCAGGCTGTGCCCTGATCCTGATCACAGTGCACTACATTCTCAGAGGTGGTGGGGGTGGGGGGTCCCTTGTCTGTCTTCCTCCTTCAATGAGACAGGGTCTCATTATGTAGCATTGGCTGATCTCGAACTCACAGAGGTCTGCCTGCCTCTGCTGAGTGCTGTGGATTGGTTCTAAAGCTATTTGTGTGAATTCAGCTCCCCAAATCATCTGGGAACCTGACTGTCTGCACTGAGGGTCGGCGGCCCCAGTTGACTCTGATTGGGAAATAAGGTTGCTGGACAGGGTGGCAGAGGTGAGACTTTCAGATTCCCAGGCATAAAACACAGGGAGGGAGGGAGAGACAGAGACAGAGACAGAGAGAGAGACAGAGACAGAGAATCACCATGACTGGGAAGCAGAGAGATCACAGTTGACAGAGCAGGAGAGAAAGCATCCAGCCACATAAGAGTCAGAGAAGCCTCCCTGACTCTGAGATTCCAAGTTTACACCACCACACAGAATTTAGGAAGTGCCAGGGATCTGACCCAAGGTTCTTACATGCCAGGCGGGAGAGCTCTACCAACTGAGCTGTCCCCTCAGCCTCTGGGCTGTACTCCAAGAGGGTTAATGCCAGCTTCGCGGGGTGACACGTGCCCTGATCCCTGTTCTCTGGATTCCCGAGGCAGGAGGATTATGAGTGTAGGCCGGGTCTGTGATACTTTGTGAGTTCAAAGCCAGTTTGAGTTATACTGAAAGATCCTGTCTCAAAAACAGCAGGAGGCCTCGTCAGGTAAAGGTACTTGTCACACAAGCGTGACATCCTGAATTCTTCACTCCTGGAACCCACAGAAAGGTCAGGGAAAGTCCTGAGGCCATAGACTTGTACTCCACACACCCCATGCCAGGATCTCCACACCCATTTTTGTCTCCAGAACCATTAAAAAAATGCCAAAAAGCATAAAAAATAAGTTAATGTTATGTTACCCTATGCAAATTTCACCTCAGTAAGACAAATCACAGCAGGTACAGATGAACAGAGCTTGGGTCCACCATTATGCTCAGCACATGATCGACCACTGAACCCCTCCCCCAGCCCCAATCACGCATTTTTTTAAAAAAATATTTGGGAAGCTGAATTCACACAAATAGCATTAGAACCAATCCACGGCACTCAGCAGAGGCATGCAGACCTCTGTGAGTTCCAGACCAGCCAATGCTACATAATGAGACCCTGTCTCATTGAAGGAGGAAGACAGACAAGGGACCCCCCACCCCCACCACCTCTGAGAATGTAGTGCACTGTGATCAGGATCAGGGCACAGCCTGACACCCAGTTTACTGGTCCTGCGTGTTTTATGTGCATGGAATCACACACCAGCAGCCTTCCTGCCTGGCTCCTTCAGCTCAGTATGTTTCTGAGACTCATCTGCCTTCTGTCACGTGTCTGCACTTTGTTGTGTGATGACAGGATAATGTGTCGTGATGTGTGTTCATACACATATTGTCGACATCCAGGAGTCACCCACAAACCACACGAACACCACTCTCATTTAAGCTGGGATGGTTTATTGAACGCAGACCCCAATACAGACTGACCAGGGCAACAGCTCAAAGCTCCGAGCTGGACATTTCTCAGGGCAAGTTTATAAAGACTAAAAACCGTGAAAACCACAGTGATCTCATACACAAGTGCTACCGTTGATCGGGCCTGACTCAAGCCATTTTAGACATAACGGTTCATACTGATGTTTAACTTGATGGGTCCTACATGAAGCTTATAATGGTGCAATTTCTTAAGATTAACAAACCTCATAACATACATAACAGGCTGTGTGGTCAGCACGACCCTGCTCTGAGTCAAGTTATTTTTCTGTGTCAATGACTGGCAGACACGTTTCACAAACAATATGAAAAGCTGGCAGGCATGGAATAAATGGCTAAAGCTGTGCTGGGGGAGGGGGCGCTCAACACATATGAAATGGCAATTTAGTCAAAAGATCTTAATTTGCTTCGTTTTCATATGTAGAATTGGGTGATACGTCATTCCCTGCAGTTGAATGAAGTGTTCTGATGAGCTAAGCAGTGAGGGCTGACGTTTTAGACACAAGACACGTTTAGACAGCAGAGCAGCAGCAGCAGCAGCAGCAGCAGCAGGGCCTGGTGACGAGGTTCAGTGGGTAAAGGCTCCAGCTGGCAAGTCTAAGGATCTGAGTTCAATCCCCGGGTCCCATGTGGTGGTAAGAATGAAACAACTCTCTAATGACCTCTGACCCCAGCTTGAGTATCAGCACATGTGACCACAGGCAAGCACATGTGACCACAGACAAACACACATGACCACAGACAAACACACATGTATGCACAAAGCAAATATAGTGAAAAAAGAGCAGGGGCAGAGACATGGCTCAGAGGTTAAGAGCACTGACTGCTCTTCCAGAAGTCCTGAGTTCAAATCCCAGCAACCACAGAATATCTGTAATGGGATCTGATGCCCTCTTCTGGAGTGTCTGGAAGACAGCAACAGTGTACTAAAAACCAAGCAAACAAAAAACCCCAAGAGTAGAAGGAGGTCTGAGGGCTGCAGCACTTCTCCTGTTAGGCCGGGTCAGGGAGATGCAGGAGACCCACAGTGGATGGAGTGACGGCAGGTTTGTGGAAGGTTAAGGCAAAATGATCTTCATCACCACGCCCAATTAAAGCTGTCCCGTTGGGAGAGATTGGACAGTGATCTCTCTTTCATCTGGATTTATCTGCTTAAACAAAGAGGTTTGGTTTGGTTTTCTTGGTGGTGTCACAGTATAATATGATTCCATGCTAAATTTTTTTTGCGATTTTAAGATTTATTTTTATTTTATATCCATTGGAGTTTTGCCTGCATGTGCATCTGTGTGAAGGTGTCAGAAGCCCTGGGACTGCGGTCACAGGCGGGTATGAGCTGCCACGTCGTCGCTGGGAATGGCAGCCGGGTTGTTCAGGACATGTGATCACCTGTGAACCCCAAGATTGGGTTATTTACTGGGAAAAAACCCTGTTTTTAGTTGTGGTGTGGCTTACCCTTAGCATATGCCTTAAATTCAAGAGCTTTCTGCTTGATTTTTTTTTTTTAAGATTTACTATTATATGTGAGTAGTCTGTAGCTGTCTTCAGACACACCAGAAGAGGGCGTCAGAACTCTTTTACAGATGGTTGTGAGCCACCATGGGGTTGCTGGATGTGAACTGAGGACCTCCGGAAAGCAGTGTAGATGATCATTGCTAACTTGAGGTGTGACTAACGACAGCGACATATAAATAAAATAAATATCTTTTAAAGAACAACAGTGGACCCTCTGGGAAAGCAGCCAGTGCTCCTGACTGCTGAGCTGTCTCTCCAGTTCACCGTGTTGATTTTTTAGCCCGGTCTGTTGGAGCCTACTGCAAGATTTCAGTCCAAAACAGTGACATCTTGCAATGTCAATTAACAGTATAAGCCGGACACGGAGGTGTGGACCGGTAACCGCGGTTTCAAAGGAACTCAGGGAGGAGAACCGCCTGAACCCAGAGACGGGAGCCAGAGCAGCGGGGCTCCCCCGGTGGTGGCAGGGAGAAGGAGCTTGTAGCAGGTTTGTGCTTGCTGTTGAGTAATGTACACCTTTTGTTATTCAGAACATGCTGTTATGAAAATCTGTGTAACTGTTTATAACTTTAAACTTTTTTTTTTCTGTTATATTTTATTTGTGTGCGCGGCACGTGTATGCACACACACGCAGAGGTCGGAAGGGGGGAATCGGTTTTCTCCTCCCACTGTGTGAGTACCGGGGATGGACACCAGGTGGCGGTACTCACGGGAACCGTCCCACCAGCCTCTCTCCCTGGTTTGATGTCTGTTTTCTCTTCTTTGGGGTACTTGTCCCCAAACTGAATCTCTGGATCCCATGAAAATTCTGTGTTTAACTCCCCCCACCCCCCGCCAAAAAAAAAAAAAAATACTTGGTTTCAGGCCAGTCTTAAACTCGCAGAGATCCACCTACCTCTGCCTCCTCTGCAGGGATCAGTGGTGGGCGTCACCCTGGATGGCCCATTGATAGATTTTTTTTTTTTTAACTAGAATTTACCCTCCTCCCCTCTTCCCCACCCCACCCCCATCCCCCCACTCCCGGTTTGGGACTTTTCCCTACATTTCCATTGAATATTGTTTTAAAGCCCTTAATGTTGACAGGAAACGTATTTTGTTTAGACCAAGACTCAGTTTTCCGAAATGAGCTGGGTTTTTTTTTTTTGTTTTTTTTTTTTTGTTTTTTTTTTTTTTTTGCCTTTTGCCTTTTGCCTTTTGTTCTGTTTAGGGTTTTTTATTTTCTTTTTTCTATCTTCTTTTACTCTTTCTTTTTGGCTTGTTTGTTTATTTGTTCAAGACAGGGTTTCTCTGTGTAATCCTGGCTGTCCTGGAACTCTGTAAACCAGGCTGACCTCGAACTCACAGAGATCTGCCCGCCTCTGATGCCCCATACGTGGGATTAAAGGCGTGTGCCACTACTGCCCGGGTTTCTTTTCTTTTTTTAGGATTTATTTCTTAATTGTATATCTGTGTGAATGTCTGCCATGGTGAGCAGATACCTAAGGAGGCCAGAAGAGTGTGTTGGACTCCTCGGAGCTGGAGTCACAGTCTGTCCAATATGGACACTGGCAAGAGCCCTTGGCCTTCTGCAAGAGCAAAGTGCTTTTAAGACCTCGCTGTCTCACCAGCTCGTGTCTTTTCTTTCTTTCTTTCTCTCTTTCTTTCACTTATTTATTTTTATTTTATGTGCATTGGTGTTTTGCTTGCATATATGTCTGGTTGAGAATGTCAAATCCCCTGGAACTGGAGGTACACACAGTTGTGTGGTGTCATGTGGGTGCTGGGAATTGAACCTGGGTCGGTGCTCTCAACCACTGAGCCATCTCTCCAGCTCCTTGTTTTCTTTGTTTTTTTTTTTTTTTAATAAGGCGTGATCTAATAAAAAGCATATTTTTCATATTACTTTCTATTCATCTTAATCAATATATTGTATTGAGCTGGTCTCACACCACTGTTGTAGAATATGCTGTCCCAGCATAAATAACAGACACTGCCATCTTCTGTGACTACAAGATGTGACACAGTCAAGACTGGGCCTGCTGGGCGCTGGAGAGATGGCCCGGTGCTTAAGAGCACCGGTTCTTGCTGGGAACTGAGGTTTGGTCCCCGGGACCCACGCAGTGGCTCGCAAGCATCAGTCGCTCCAGTTCCTGGGGATCCAACACCCATGCACTTCTGACCTCTACATGCATTACACACATACACACATACAGTCCAATACATACATGCAGGCAAAATGCTCATACACGTAATAAATCATATATATATATATATATATATATATACATATATGACTGTGCGTGTGCATGTGCGTGTGTGTGTTCATGAATATTCTATCCTCACCTACCCACATTTGTGGGCCAGAGATCAATGTTGAGTGTCTTCCTTCATTCCTCTCCACTTAGTTTTTGGACAGTTTCTCACTGAACTTAGAGCGAGCCGGTTGACCAGTCTGACTGGCCGGAAAACCCCAGGCATTTTCTTATCTCCGCATCCACCCGCGGCCCTAGGGTTGCGAGGTCCAACTAACACTCACAGCTTTTTTTATCCCGAAGCTGGGGCTCCGTCCCCAGCCCTCCAGCCTTCTAAACAGAGAAACACTGTAAGTTCTCTGCAGTCCTGAGAACTTGAGGAGGGGAGGCGTACCCTGCAATGCCCCCAAACCTGCCAGTGCGACTTCCTCTCAGCTGGCCCACTTCCCAGAAGCAGCTAGCCGCCCCAAATCAGGAATGCAGAACCCTGGGGTGATTACAGCCCCCATTTGAAAGACTAGGTGAAAACCTGATCTGCACTGCCTGCCCCCCCTGCCAAAAGCAGCCGGGCTTTTTAATACACACCCCGAGGCTGAGAATAGTTTCCCAGTGATGGAGTGGGGAGTGTCCAAGACCAAGGGGCCAGCAAGGAGCAGACTCTAGAAGCTCCCACTCTTGTACGAGTAAGAGGAAAAACTCAGTAAGCCCCAGTGTAATTGATTTAATTTTGTCTTTTATTATTTACTTATTTTGTTTTTGTTGTGTTGTTTGTATTTATTTATTTATTTAGAGACAAGATTTCTCTGTATAGCCCAGGCTAGCCTCAAACTCGGAGATCCACCTGCCTCTGTCTCCTGAATGTTGGGATTGAAGGCATGCACCACCAGGTCTGTCTTAATTTTATTTATTTATATTTTAAAGATTTATTTGTTTATTATTTATATGAGTACACTGTCATTGTCTTCAGATACACCAGAAGAGGGCATCAGATCCCATTACAGAAGGTTGTGACCACTATGTCACTGCTGGGAATTGAACTCAGGACCTCTAGAAGAGCAGTCAGTGCTCTTAACTGCTGAGCCATCTCTCCAGATCTAATTTTATTTTTTTTAGATAAGGTCGTATATGTCCCTAGCTGCACTTGAACTCACATAGATACACCTGACTGTTTCCCCATTTCTAGGATTAAAGGCTTGGACCACTAAATCCAGCCAACAACTTTCATTTTTTAAATGAAAGGTAGCCGCACTGGTGTACACCTATAGTACCAGCGACCCAGGAGATATGATGGAGCCCGCCCTGGGTAACCCAGGGAAATTCTCTTCTCAATTAAAAAGCAAGTCAGATATGGTGCAGAGCCAGAGGATTTTGAGTTCAGGGCCAGCCTGGTCTACATAATAGAGCTCTGGGTTGGTAGGTTTGTTTTTATTTGAGGTTGGAGGTGGGCTGCTATTGTTGATTTTGTCTTTTAAAAAAGATGTTCTTAGGGTGGGCAGGCGGTGGTGACGCACGCCTTTAATCCCAGCACTTGGGAGGCAGAGGCAGGCGGATTTCTGAGTTCAAGGCCAGCCTGGTCTACAGAGTGAGTTCCAGGACAGCCAGAGCTACACAGAGAAACCCTGTCCCGAAAAACAAAAAACAAAAAAAGAAGAAGATGTTTTTTTAATGTTATGTGTATAAGATGTTCTTTTAATGTTATGTGTATGGATATTTTGCATATATATTATAATATATATATGCACCAAGCCATGTGAATACCTGGGGCCATGGGTCCCCATGTAACTGAAGTTACAGTTGTGAGCCTCCATGTGGTTGTTGGGACTCAAACCCAGGCCCTCTCTGGGAGCAGCCATTCCCAGAGAGAGCAGCCACTGCTCCCAAGCACGGAGCCATTTCTCTAGCGCCTGTTTTCGCCTTTTGAGGCAGGGCCTCACGTGCCTCAGGCTGGCCTCAGATTCCCTGTACAGCCAAAAGTGAGTGTGAACTTCTGAGCTTCCCACCCCACAACCTCACACCGATTATAGGTGTGCACCACCATGCCTGGTCGAGGTAGTTCTGAGATTGAACCCAAGGCTTCCTGCACACCAGGCAAGCACTCTCCTCACTGAGCTACACCCCCAAGCCCTAGCCTGTTTAAGAAAGAAAGAAGAGAAAGGAAGGAAGGAAGGAAGGAAGGAAGGAAGGAAGGAAGAAAGGAAGGAGGAGCCGGGCACTACACTCCTGCAATTCCAGCAGCTTGGAGGTTGAAGCACGAGGATCAGGAATTCAATCCTTGGCTAAATATTATCTTTATATATTTAACTGATATTTAAAATGTTCCTGAGAAGGCCTGGGGCTGTATGTAGCTCATTAGCAGCGTACTTACTGAGCGTGTGTAGGAAGGCCTTGGGCTCCACGTACAGCACGGAAAAACTTTTTTTTTTCTCTTTTAATTTTGAGAGTGCTGGAGAGATGGCTTAGCTGTTAAGAGCACTTGCTGCTCTTCCAAAAAACCTGAGTTCAATTCTTAGCGGCCATATGGTGGCTCTCAAGCGTCTATAACTCCATTTTTAAGGGCTCTGGTGCCCTCTGCTGGCCACTGCGGGCACCAGGCATGCAAACAAAATACCCATCCGCGCAAAACAAAATTAAAAAATTATTTTCAGTTCGTTTTGTGTTGTTTTGTTTGAAACAGGCTCTCTCTATGTGAACTCTCAGTGAGTTCCTGGCAGGCGTGGAGCTCCTTCCTATCTTGGAGTATGGCCTCCAACCGAGGGACCCACCCACCTCCCTCTGCCACCTCCAACTGCTGGGATTTAAAGGCCTGAGTGACCACACCCAACAAGATTTATTTTATTCTTTTTTTTTTTTAATGTAAGTACACTGTAGCTGTCTTCAGACACTCCAGAAGAGGACATCAGATCTCATTACAGATGGTTGTGTGTCACCATGTGGTTTCTGGGATTTGAACTCAGGACCTTCGGAAGAGCAGTCAGTGCTCTTAACCACTAAGCCATCTCTCCAGCCCTGATTTATTTTATTCTTAGCAATTTGTCCGTATATGGGTCTCGTGTAGGCATGCGCTCAGGTGCATGGGTGCCCTCGGAGGCCAGAAGATGGTACTGGATCTCCTAGAGCTGGAGTCACGAGTGGCTGTGAACCACACAACACGGGTCCTGGCAACTGAACTTGGGTCTTCTGCAAGTGTAGTACGTACTTCTAACCACTGAGCCATCTCTCAAGCCTCTAAAGGCATTTTCTCTTTCAATGTTTTTTTTTAATATTAACTTATTTGATGTGTATGGGTGTTTTGCCTGCATGTATGTCTTTGCACCACCTTCATTTGGTGGCCACAGAGGCCAGAAGAGGGTGTCAAATTCCCTGGAACTTAGATTTACAAAAAGTAATGGTGGCACATGCCTTTAATCCCAGCACTTGGGAGGCAGTGGCAGGCAGATTTCTGAGGCCAGCCTGGTCTACAGAGTGAGTTCCACAACAGCCAGGGATACACACAGAAACCTTGCTTCGAAAAACAAAAACAAACAAACAAAAAAAGTGACTTCAATATTATTCCTGGGCTGGAGAGATGGCTCAGCAGTTAAGAGCACTGACTGCTCTTCCAGAGGTCCTGAGTTCAATTCCCAGCAACCACATGGTGGCTCACAACCATCTGTAATGGTAGTGTTTCTGAAGACCACTGCAGTATACTCATATAAATAAAAATAAATAAATTGATAATAATCATAATATTTACAGACAGTCAAGATCTGCCAGTGTTCTCAACCACTGAGACACCCTGAAAGAGTGTTTCAGACCCATCTTATAGATGAACAAAATGAGGCTCAGAGGTATTGACCTCCTCAAGCAAATCAGAAGTGGCAATGCCTCATGCTCCCCAAGATCTCCTGCTTGGAGGGGTCCTTCCTCCACATCCTGAATGCTCACAGATGTCCTCTCACAGGGAGCTGCTGGACCATGGCAGCCCAACTGCTACTTACTGATGCCTGGATGTGTAGATTCAGCCTCCTGCCTCAGTTTCTCCTTAAGCCCAGCCTTGCCTTCACCACTGGCTTGAGTGTCTTTCCTAAGGGACATTCTGTTCACAGGACCCAGGACAGCTGAGACTCCACACATCCTCCAACTCCCTCGCCTATAAACTCCTCCCTCCACCGGCAGGGCGTGGCTACAGGGGAGGAGCGTTCTCCAGCGGGACCTGGGCAGGCGCTTCCCGCGTGCACAGCACTCTTGTTCCGCATGTTTGCCAAATCCTGAGTGACCTCTGCCCTGTGACCACAAAGCCTTTAGAAGCTCAGACGTCACTATCTGGGAAAGCTCAGTGGTGAGTGAGCTGCCTGCCATCTGAGAAAAAAACTAGGGCGCGAGCGCGAACACACACACACACACACACACACACACACAGAGAGAGAGAGAGAAAGAGAGAGAGAGAGAGAGAGAGAGAGAGAGAGAGAGAGAGAGAGAGAGCAATCAGTATGAATAGTGTCACCATAACATTTGAGGAGTTTGCAAGACTTTGGACACTTTCAGTCTGCACAGCCTCGACAGATGGACACCAAGTCTCCCTCAGGCTCCCTCCCAGTGCCTGTCTGTCCTGGATCCACTCGGTCCCTCTGTGCAGCCACTGTCAGTCACTCAAAGCGTGAGCTTGCCTTGAGTTGGTGCTACAGAGCTTCCCCAGTGGGTATTGCCACCTCCCTGGCAGCCCGAGGGGTAAATTGCTGAACACTCACTTACTAAGCTGAACTTTACCCTGCACAGCCCGTGGCCAACTGACCTCTGGTTCCCAGGGCGTCCTGGGCAAATTTGCACAGCCCTTTCTGCCCAGTCAAAGGAACTTTGGGGAGTATGCCCTGGCCAGTGTTTAACGTTCCCCGGGGAGACAAGGCAGAAAGAGGCTGAAGATGGTGGACCACGGGGCGGGGGGTGGGGGTGGGGGTAGGGAGGTGGGGGGTGCATTTGGTGTATCTCCAGAGTCAGGGTCTTCTCTGCATACCCAGGGAACAATTTTTATCTGTTGACTCTCAGAACCAATCAGGTGTTTGGAGCCTGAGGTAAGACAGCAGATCATGGCCAGGAGTGTACACCAGAGTAAAGTCATGCACCTTGTGGGTCTGACATAAAATAGAAGAGGGAAGGAGGGGTGGGTCCACGCATGCCCTTCTAGACCAGGCCTCCAGGGACCAGAAGACCTCCCACTTTTAAAAGCTCTATAACCAGGCCAGGGAGAAGATCAGTAGACCTGATGACCTGATTTCAGCTTCCCAAAGTTGTCCTCTGACCTCTGACCTTTACACGCACACCATGGTACATGTGTGTACACACATACACACAAGGAATAAATGTAAATATATTTTTAAATATTTTGGAGAAAGGCTGGGCCATGATGGTGCACATCTTTTTTTTTAAGATTTATTTATTTTATGTAAGTACACTATAGCTGTCTTCAGACACCAGAAGATGGTATCAGATCCCATTACAAATGGTCATGAGCCACCATGTGGTTGCTGGGATTTGAACTCAGGACCTCTGGAAGAGCAGTCAGTGTTCTTAACCGCTGAGCCATCTCTCCAGGCCGATAGTGCACACCTTTAATGCCAGTGCTCAGGAGGCAGAGGCAGGTGGATCTCTGAGAGTTTGAGGCCAGCCTGGTCTATGAAGAGAGTCCAGGACAGCCAGGACTATTCAGAGAAACCCTGTGAAAGAAAATAAACAACAACAAAAAATTAGTTTTGTTTTTGTTTTTTAATAGAGTCTCATTAGGTACTTCTGGCTGGTCTGGATTCATTATATTGTTATATATACCAGGATGGTCTTGAACTCAAAGTGCTTCACCTAAATACTGAGATTAAAGATCCGCCCCAGCAAAATTTCACGTACGAATGATACTTTCTAGTTTTTGTCTCTTCTTTTAACTTTTTGCTTTGATTTATGTTTAGTTGCGCGTGTCTGCTCGGCTGTATGTGGCACCACTCTAAAGGGGGCTTCTTGCCCCTCCTCTCTCTCTTGCCTCTCTTACTTTCTTAGCTTCTCCCCTACCCTCTTGGGCTCTTCCCTTCCCCTCCCCTCCCCCCTCTCTCCACATGGTCATGGCCAGCCTCTACTCTCTCCCTCTCCCTGCCTTTCTCTGCCTCTGCTGCCCTCTTAACTCCCCTCCCCATGCCCTGAATAAACTCTATTCTATGCTATACCGTCATGTGTCTGGTCCCTCTTGGGAAGGGATGTCTCCGCATGGGCCCCTGAGGCACCCCCTCCCCCACACCACTGTAGAACATGTCTTCCGCCTATTTCTCTTTTTATGATCACAACAGGCCGAAGGTGTCGGAAACTGTTCTTTTTAGGTGGCTGTCTCTCAAATGCTTGGCGCGGGCTCGGGCTGATGCCTTTGTTCTCTAGTTACAGGAAGTAAGGCTGCCTGCTAAGGGACCCCGTCTCTGCCTTCCTCTGAGATGCTGAGATAAACCTCTGACTGATTTCTTTTCTTCTTTCTTTTTTAAAGATTCATTTATTTATTTTGTTTGTGTGAGTACACTGTAGCTGTCTTCAGACACAACAGAAGAGATCCCATTGCAGATGATGGTGAGCTACCATGTGGTTGCTGGGATTTGAACTCAGGACCTCTGGAAGAGCAGTCAGCGCTCTGAACCGCGGAGCCCTGGCCTCTGCAGGCACCTGTGCTAGCGCACAGTGCCCTGGCACCCTGCCAGCCCCTTTCCTCAACACACAGGTGAGCAAGCTTTGCCCTGACTCTGTCCAGGACAGATCTTCCCAAAACAGGGTTAATACCAAACAATCACCTCAGGCAGCTTTCATGTCTCCAGTTCTCAGCACCTTCCCTGTGAAGCTCTGCGGTTCCAATGGCAGCACCTTTGCGCTGATGGGAACAGCCATGATAGCTTTAAAAGAACAGAAAAGGACTGTGGAGATGACTCAGCACTGACTGCTCTTCCGAAGGTCCTGAGTTCAAATCCCGGCAACCACATGGTGGCTCACAACCATCTGTAATGGGATCCAGTGCCCTCTTCTGGTGTGTCTGAAGACAGCGACAGTGTACTCATATACATAAAATAAATAAAATCTTTTTTTTTTGTTTTTTGTTTGTTTGTTTGTTTGTTTGTTTTTCGAGACAGGGTTTCTCTGTGTAGTTCAGGCTGTCTAGGAACTCACTCTGTAGACCAGGCTGGCATAAATAAAATCTTTAGAAGGAGAAGGAAGAGGAGGAGATCTTATAGCAACATTCTTCCTGTGACACAAATGAGCAAAGGCGAACCCACACGGGGCAAGCTGGGCGTGGTGACGTGCACCTTTGATCCCAGCTACTTAGGAGGCAGAGCCAGGTGTATCTCTGTGAGTTCGAGGCCAGCTTGGTTTACAGAACAGATCAGGCGGGCTACACAGAGAAACTCTGTCTTGGGAAAAATAAAAAAGAAGCTTACTCTTTCTTTTCTTTCTTACCCACTTGCTCCCCTTTCCCCCCTCCCTTCCCCCCTCTCTCCCGCATGGTCATGGCCGGCCTCTACTTCTCTACTCTCTCCCTTTCTCTGCCTTTCTCTGCCTCTACAACCCTCTTAAATCCCCTCCCCATGCCCTGAACAAACTCTATTCTATACTAAAAAAAAAAAAAAAAAAAAAAAAAGAGAGAGACAGTCCCACGCACGGACGTGCATTTCTGATGTTCCCTGACTTCTGCTAGCTTAACAGTGGCACCATGCCCAGACTAGCAAACTGTGCTTTGGGCACAGATTCCAGAGATCGGTCCTGTAGCAACATCACATTCTCAGTGTCTTTGTTGTAGCCCTGCATATCAGTGGGAAAATTTGGGAACAACTTAAATGCCCATCAGCTGGATAGTAATATGGTATTTCTGGACAGAAACTGTGTATAATGTTCAGACTATGATTCTGAGCCCAGCCCTGAAAATGAACAAAAACTCAGTCCTAGCGACACACGGTTGTAATCCAAGCCCTTGGGAAACAGAGACCGGAGGATTGCCACAAATTCTAGGTCAGTCTGGGTTATGTAGTGAGACTTTGTCTCAAAAATCAAACAAACAAAAACAAACAAACAATAACACCTGGGGCTAGATGTGGTGGGACACACCTTTAGTCCCAGCACTTGGAAGACAGAGGCAGCTGGATCTCTGTGAGTTAGAGACCAGCCAAGTATAATAGGACATTTGAGGCCACCCAGACTAGCCTCAGAATTGCTATGTAACTGACATTAGCGTTCAACTCCTGATCCGGTCTTCACTCCCGACAGCTGCTGTTATATACCGGTGTGTGCCACCATGCTCAATAATATTTAAATTTAAAAGGTAAAATAAAAGCCAGACAGTGGCGTTGCATGTCTTTAATCCCAGCACTTGGGAGGCAGAGGCAGGCTGATTTCTGAGTTCAAGGCCAGCCTGGTCTACAGAGTGAGTTCCAGGACAGCCAGGACTACACAGAGAAACCCTGTCTCCAAAAACAAAAACAAAAACAAAAAAGCCGGGCGGTGGTGGCTCATGCCTGTAATCCTAGTACTCTGGGAGGCAGAGGCAGGTGGATTTCTGCGTTCGAGGCCAGCCTGGTCTACAGAGTGAGTTCCAGGACAGCCAGGGCTACACAGAGAAACCCTGTCTCGAAAAAAAACAAATCCAAAAAACCAAAAATAAAATAAAATAAAATAGCCGGGCGGTGGTGGCACACGCCTGTAATCCCAGCACTTGGGAGGCAGAGGCAGGCGGATTTCTGAGTTTGAGGCCAGCCTGGTCTACAGAGTTAGTTCCAGGACAGCCAGGACTACACAGAGAAACCCTGTCTCGAAAAACCAAAACAATAAAATAAAATTAAATTAAATTAAATTAAATTAAATTTTAAAAAAAGGGATGTTGGGCTGGAGAGATGGCTCAGTGGTAAAGAGCATTGACTGCTCTTCCACAGATCTTGAGTTCAATTCCCAGCAACTACATGGTGGCTCAAAAACATCTGTATCTCGAAAAACCAAAACCAAAGACCAAAACAAACAAAACAAAACCACATCTGTAACAGGATCTGATGCCCTCTTCTGGTATGTCGGAAGACAGCTACAGTGTACTCATAAATAAAATAAATAACAAACCTTAAAAAAAAAAAAAAAAAAAAAAGGCCGGGCAGTGGTGGCGCACACCTGTAATCCTAGCACTTGGGAGGCAGAGGCAGGCGGATTTCTGAGTTCGAGGCCAGCCTGGTCTATGAGTGAGTTCCAGGACAGCCAGGACTACACAGAGAAACCCTGTCTCAAAAAACCAAAAAAAGAAAGAAAGAAAGAAAGAAAGAAAGAAAGAAAGAAAGAAAGAAAGAAAGGTCGTTGCCACAGTGAGGCACAGTATACCAATGAATGGAAATAAATTCAACTCAGTACAAGGAGCTCTGGAGAGTTTGGGTGTCATTCCGCAAGACATGCATCTCAGCATGCCCGAGGTCCTGGTCTAAAGCCTCGCCCCACACACCACACAAAGAAGCCTTGAGGTGATGTGTAAAGGCCGCCTAGAAAGTGGCCTCTGTGGGCCTGACAGCCTGGGAGAACTTCCTCCGCCTGGCACCCAGGCCCCATTAGGAGAACCCTGGCACTGGCCACCTCTTGCCAGGAGGCCATGAATAAGCAGCTAGTCCCGCCACTGCCACGGGAGAGAGTCCAAACAGGGCAGACCTTGAATTGGAAGGAAACAGAAGCATCTTTGTCTCTGCAGGACTCCTGAGTTCAAAATTTTGGCTGCACTAATGAGAACAAGAGCCAGGAGCCTGGGATGTTAATTCTCAGCCTGCCTCCTCCCTCAGAGAGTCTTACTTAGGGTTTCTATTGCTGCAATGAAATAATCAGACCAAAAAACAAGTTGGTTAGAAAAGGGTTTATTTGGCTTATACTTCCATATTCATTATTGAAGAAGTAAGGAGAGGAACCCACACAGGGCAGGAACCTGGAGACAGAGCTGATGCAGAGGCCATAGAGAGTGCTGCTTACTGGCTTGCTCCCCATAACTTGTTCAGCCTGCTTTTTTTGTTTGTTTGTTTTGGTTTTGGTTTTTTTCAAGATAGGGTTTCTCTGTGTAGCTCTGGCTATCCTGGAACTCACTCTGTAGACCAGGCTGGCCTTGAACTCAGAAATCCGCCTGCTTCTGCCTCCCAAGTGTTGGAATTACAGGCATGCGACGCCACTGCCTGGCTTTTATTTTACTTTTTTTTTTTTTTTTTTTTTTTTTTTTTTGGTTTTTCGAGACAGGGTTTCTCTGTGTAGCCCTGGCTGTCCTGGAACTCACTCTGTAGACCAGGCTGGCCTCGAACTCAGAAATCCACCTGCCTCTGCCTCCCAAGTGCTGGGATTAAAGGTGTGCGCCACCACCGCCCGGCTTTATTTTACCTTTTAAATTTAAATATTATTGGGCAAGGTGGCACACACCGATATATAATAGCAGCTGTCGGGAGTGGAGACAGGAGGCCACCACCGCCCAGCTCAGCCTGCTTTCTTATAGAACCAAGGACTATCAGGCCAGGGATGGCACCACCCACAAGGGGCTGGGCTCTCCTTTATTGATCACTAATTGGAAAAATGCTTTACAGTTGAATCTCAAGGAGGTATTTCCTTCAAGGGAGGCTCCTTGCTCTCTGATGACTCTAGTCAATACACAAGTGATCACAAGAAATTATAAAAATCTCAGCTGGGCAGCGCTGACACACACCTTCAATCCCAGCACTTGGGAGGCAGAGGCAGGCAGATCTCTATGGGTATGAGGTCAACCCGGTCTACAAAGCAAGTTCCAGGACAGCCAAGGCTACATAGTAAGTCCTTGTCTAAATCATAAAAATAGGAGCTAAGCCGGGCAGTGGTGGCCCACGCCTGTAATCCCAGCATTCGGGAGGCAGAGACAGGCGGATTTCTGAGTTCGAGGCCAGCCTGGTCTACAGAGTGAGTTCCAGGACGGCCAGGGCTACACAGAGAAACCCTGTCTCAAAAAAACAAAATAAATAAATAAAAATAGGAGCTGGAAAGATGGTTCAGTGGCCAGAGTATTATTAGCTGCTCTTCCAGAGGACCAGGGCTCAGTTTTCAGTATTCCCTGGGCAGTTCCAGAGGAGGAGATCTGCGTCTTCTTCTGGACTCGATGGCAGCTAGTGTACAAGTGGAACACAAACATACACTGGACAGCCACGCAGGAGGCCCGGGTTCGATTCCCAGCCAATACACATACATACATACATACATACATACATACATGCAGGCAAAATCACCCAAGCACATAAACTTTTTAAATGAAAATAACCTAACTTTCAATTTGTTTTAAATATGTACAGATAAGAATATAGATATACTACCAAGCTCTTAAATGGCAACTGTAGCTTCAGAGGCCAAATTCCCAGACTGTTCATGAAGATCCCCAGCCCCCAGCCCCCAGAGGCAAGAAGGCATTCAGAAACAGCTTGCTCTAGTCTCCTCTTCCATCGACTGCTCGGAGCCTCTCTTTATGCTTTATGCATTATCCTCACCTAGAGAGCGAGCTATCCGTGATTTCGTGGTCACATTCCTCATCTTGGGAGCCAGGGTGACTACACTCCTTCCCTCTTCCTCATTGTTGTCATTATAAAAAGATAAAGCGGTATTAAGATATGTTCTGCCGAGTGGTGGTGACGCACGCCTGTAATCCCAGCACTCAGGAGGCAGAGGCAGGCAGATTTCTGAGTTCGAGGCCAGCCTGGTCTACAGAGTGAGTTCCAGGACAGCCAGGACTACACAGAGAAACCCTGTCTCAAAAAAAAAACAAAAACAAACCAAAAAAAAGATATGTTCTATGTGCTATGATGAAGGCTATGTTGGTAGGGACAACCGAGCCTGTTGATGGATACCAACGGTTCTGATGGCAGAGCGTGCTGAGTCAGCTGAGTGGTCTTTTGCACTTAAGTGCTATTTTTTTCGGTGCACATTACCACTATGGTGGAATGCAAAGCCCTGTGGTGTGTATTTCGAGATCACCATGGGGGTTGAAGGCATTCGCTAGGAAATGTTACTAAGTAGGCCTTAGTAGAAGCAAAGGGAAGCTTCTTGCAGAGGACTTGTAATTGTAATTGCTGGACATGTGCATCTCACGGTGTCTATGTCCTATAAGACTCGTCTGTTTTATGGAAATAAAACTGCTAGTAAAAAGGAATTAAAATAACCTCTTTCTTAGGAATGGCGCTGTGGATCGCTGTGATGGGGCATCTGGTCGAATCTCCTGACCAGTTCTGTGGCAAAGACGGATAAAGACTAAGGACTCAATGAGGAAGCTGGATAATTGATGAGATCAATGTGCTAGAATGGAAAACCAGAAAATGAAATGGTGGAGTTTGAGGCTGAATAGACAGTATTAAAAACTACTGTGGTTGCATGTTTGCATTTGGATGGCTTGCTTGGGTACACATGATAATTTGAAAAAAGGCATCACATGGGTCCCCTTAACTGAAGGCACTGCAAGACTAACAGAACGGTTCTTCATCCTGAATTTCAAGGGCTCCTGGGACAAGCAGCCATGGAGTGAGTTGAGTGCACCTTTCTGTCTCAGGTACCGGATGGAGGCTTGAATAGAAGATGTGTCAGGAGCCGGGCGTGGTGGCACATGCCTGTAATCCCAGCACTTGGGAGGCAGAGGCAGGCGGATTTCTGAGTTCGAGGCAAGCCTGGTCTACAGAGTGAGTTCCAGGACAGCCAGGACTACACGGAAAAACCCGTCTCAAAAACAAAACAAAACAAAACAAAACAAACAAACAAACAAACAAAGATGTGTCAGATATTCACTGTATTGTCAAGAATTTTACCATTAAAGTGCATTGTAACAAAAAATATATATGTTCTATGGGGGTGTGGTGAGGTGTGGGGAAGGGGCTGTCTGGGAGGGCCTGTGCCAAGGCATCCCTAACCCCTGAGGGACCAGTCACACGACAGTATAGCACAGAATAGAGCTTATTCAGAGCATGAGGAGGGGAGTTAAGAGAGTAGTAGAGGCAGAGAAAGGCAGAGAGAGGGAGAGAGTAGAGAAGTGGAGGCGCCATGACCGCGTCGAGAGAGGGGGCAGGGAATGGGGAGAGAGGGGGTGCAGGGGCGCAAGAGGGGGTTGGGGGAGACAGAGAGAGAGAGAGAGAGAGAGAGAGAGAGAGAGAGAGAGAGAGAGAGAGAGAAGCAGCCCCTCTTACTGTGGGGATGGAGTCCAGGCAGAATACCAACACACATAGTAATGGTACCTCGCTTTTTTGAGGCAGAACCTCTCACTAGGACCTGGAGATCGCTGATCTGTCAAGGCCAGCTGGCCAGCAAGACCCAGGGATTTTCCTGTTGCAGCGCTCCCTAGCACAATACAGCCGCCACACCTAGCTTAAAAAAAATTGCATTTGTGTGTCAGTCTGTCTGTCTGCCTGTCCACCTTCAATCCCTTCTGCTACAGGGATTGAATTCAGGTTGTTTGCCATGGCAGTCAAGTGCATGTACCCATTGAGCCGTCTTGCCCGACCCCCCAGCACTTCTCACGTGGGCGTTGGAGCCCAAACAGGTACTACTATGCTTGGCGAGCACTTTCTTGACTGACCTACCTCCTTAGCGCCCAGTATTTTTTGTGTTTGGAGGTCAATAACTGAAGCAAGAAAGACGTCTGAGAAGCAAAATGTCTTTCTCTAGTTGCCACCTAGTTGCCCTCTGAGGCTGGCAAAGGCTTTATCCTGGGCCGGGTGTTAGCATTCATTCTAGGCTCCGCCCCACGGTTACCTAGCAACAGTCAGGCATGCCCGACTCAGTATAAAAGGGGCTGCTCACTCCTTCCGCTCTCTTCCCTCTCTGTCCTTTCTCTCCCAATTCCCCTTCCCCTCTCTCTCCACGTGTTCTTAGACTGCTTCTCTTCTCTCCCTCTCTATCCCTCTTCCTCCTCTCTTCTCTTCTCCTCCTCCTTCTCCTTCTCCTTCTCCTCCTCCTCCTCCTCCTCCTTCTTTTCCGCTCTCTGTCTCTCTCTCTCCCACTCTCTCTCTCTCTCTCCCTCCCTCCCTCCCCCTCAGCTCCCCTCCTCATGCCCTAAATAAACTCTATTCCATACCTGATATCTGTGTGTGTCTGGTCCCTCAGGGAAGGGATGTCTCTGCATGAGCCGGCAGAGGCGCCCCCTTCACCTCACCACAGCTCACTCTGCCAAACATGTCCTGGTTCTTCTTATAAAACACAACACCTGGTCTGGCTCCCCTGGCCCTTAATTCGGCACACCTCTTTCTAGACCTGATTTTTTTTTTTTTTTTGGACAGGATCTTGCTATGTAGTCCCTGGCTGGCTTGGAACTGGGAGACCTGCCTGCCTCTGCCTCTGTCTCTGCCTCCTAAGTAGCATAGTGGGGTTAAAATTGCACACGGTCATGTCTGGCCTTGCTTGTTTTTGAGACTGGATCTCATGCAGCCCAAGCAGTTCTCAAACTCACTGTCAGACATGAAAGACCTTGAGCTCTTTTTTGTTAATATATATATATATATATATATATATATATGATTTTTAATTTTTAAAGATTTATTTATTATCATATCTAAATTCACTGTAGCTATCTACAGATGCACCAGAGGAGGGCATCAGATCTCATTACAGATGGTTGTGAGCCACCATGTGGTTGCTGGGATTTGAACTCAGGACCTTCTGAAGCACAGTCAGTGCTCTTAACTGCTGAGCCATCTCTCCAGCCCGATTTCTCTTTTTAAAATATTTATTTATTGCCGGGCGGTGGTGGCGCACGCCTTTAATCCCAGCACTTGGGAGGCAGAGGCAGGCGGATTTCTGAGTTCGAGGCCAGCCTGGTCTACAAAGTGAGTTCCAGGACAGCCCGAACTACACAGAGAAACCCTGTCTCGAAAACACCAAAAAAAAAAAAAAAAAAAAAAAATATTTATTATATGTAAGTACACTGTAGCTGTCTTTGGAAACTCCAGAAGAGGGCATCAGATATCGTTACAGGTGGTTGCGAGCCACCATGTGGTTGCTGGGATTTGAACTCAGGAACTCCAAAAGAGCAGTCAGTGCTTTTTTTTTTTTTTTTTTTTTTTTTTTTTTTTTTGTATTTTGTTTTTTTGAGACAGGGTTTCTCTGTGTAGCTCTGGCTGTTCTGGAACTCATTCTGTAGACCAGGCTGGCCTCAAACTCAGAAATCTGCCTGCCTCTGCCTCCCAAGTGCTGGGATTACAGGCATGTGCCACCACCGCCCGGCTGCAGTCAGTACTCTTTTTTTTTTCAGTACTCTTAACTGCTGAGCCATCTCTCCAGCCCCTCCAGCCCGATTTTTAATTTTTTTAAATGTTAATTTATACGTGAGTGTTTTGACTGCATGTATGTATATACACCACAAGCATGTCTGGGGGCCACAGGGTGAATGTTGGGAGTCCTGAAACTAGAGTTATAAATGGTTATATAACAATGCCAGACCTTAGTAGCCCCCCAGACCTTAGCATAACTGACGCCATGATAAAAGTTACATCCTGTTCTTGCAACCCCCATCCATCCGCTCTCACCCCTACCTCCCCCCACACACACACACACCCTGCACACAGGCAGCAACACCTGCCAGCATCGGAACAAAGACTTAATCCATCAAAGTGCATAGTTTAAGGAAAGTCCCTGAATATGCTAACCTTGCTTTTTGCTGTCTGTAGTCCTGCTTCTGGCTAACTGTCCTTGCTTACTAAGGTGTGTTACCCACGATATGATTTTGTACTTAAAAACCCATCCTGAAAAAGGCTCCGGACTCCACTCAGGCCCCAAACATGCAGTGTAATCCTCATCTGGCTAATAAAGAATTCCCATTCGCTTAAAGCCACTTCTGTCCGAGTGGCCTTCTCATGACGGTCGTGAATCACCATGTAAGGTACTGGGAAGCGAACCCTGGTTCTGTGCAGGCACAGCAAGTGTTCTTAACTGCTGAGCCTTCTGTCTGCCTAGACCTCAGCTGTCTCTGCCTCCCGAGTGCTAGGGCTACAGGTGCTATGCTCAGTTTAAAAAAGTTATTGCGATGACTTCGATGACATCTTAAATCCCTCTTTTCTCCCGTGGAGGGCATGGTGCTTCTCTCCCGGTCTCACTGAGTCAAATCTCTGTTCCAACACAATACAGAAGAGATTTCTCTGCTTGTTACAGGGCCTCCCTGGAGGGATTCTGGGAAAGCAATTGAATGAGTGAGTTCTGATGCCTCCTGAGAACTAAAATGTCACCACAGCTCTGGGCATGTGTCACAGCTCAGAGGAACTGCCACCTTCTTCCTACATTGATCAACCAGCTGTCTTAAGCTTCTTCCCACAGCCTTGAGGAGTCTGTTTCCTCGGGATTTTCCAGTCCTGTAGACTCTGCTTACAAACTGCTGTGTCTTTTCTTTTCTTTTTTAAGAGTTATTTATTGTCATATCTAAGTACACTGTAGCTGTCTTCAGACACACCAGAAGAGAGCATCAGATTTCATTATGGATGGTTATGAGTCACCATGTGGTTGCTGGGATTTGAAACCAGGACCTTCGGAAGAGTGGTCAGTGCTCTTAACTGCTGAGCCATCTCACCAGCCCCTGCTGTGTCTTTTCATGTCCACTTTATTCCCACCATTAGAATACCCTCTTGATCTATAAGGATCGCAAATTTCCCAAAGGAGCAGAACCCCTAGGCAGGCCTGTCCCTCACAGTTGTTAAAAGCTCCTACTGGGCAGGGTTCTCAGGCCAGATCCTCTCATAAACTGCCCTTTGTCCTGAACCTTAGTCCAACCAACCGTGTTCAGGTTAGCTTAAGTCTGAGAAATCCCCCCACAGCAGGCGTGGCAGGCACACACACAGAAGGCCCTCCAAGGGACACAACTTATTTGCTGGCACCTTGTTTGACCTGTGTAGAACAAACTCCGAGTCAGCCATCCACTGGTGCCGCCCTCTTACTGAGCTCAAACGACCTGTGACTTCAGCAGTCCTATTTTTATCTGCCTTTGAGATTGAGATCGGCCTCTTAGGAGAGCCATATAAATCCCCTGGCTGCTTTTCTGTTCACTCTGCATGTCTGTCAGGCCTCTAGAATATCCCCAGCATCTGATACCCGCTGCCTTGAAATCCTCTCCTCCTCCTGCACTGCTTATCACCAGGAAACAAAACAGACAGTAATCATCAGGACTCCTCCGGGACCCTCGCTACAAAGGGGACTGTAACATTGTAACAGGGCTTGTGAGAACTCTGGGGAGTTGGTACCCCCTCCTCAAGAAGTCAGAGATAAAGTGTGTGTGTTGGGGGTGGGGGGGTGGGAACATTTAGTAACTGGAACTCAGTTCGTGATACAGTGTAACTGGGCTTTCTGCTTGGCAAGCTTTTTCCTTCTTAGCTACAAACTTGTTCTGGAGAGAAAACGCAGGAGAGTAGGTGGCCACCACAAAGCCTGAGGTCGCAGCTCTTAATTCTGGGCCCTTATGGTCTTGAACTAAGAATACAAATTAAGAGACTAAGTTTCATGCTGAGTATAAACCATCCAAATGCAGGGAGCAGAGCAGCTTCATCTGGGAGCGTTCATGCTGAAAGGCCGCGGGTGGGCATGGGGAGCCGGGTGACCGGAACTGGCCCCTTCTCTTCCTAGCATGTCCACTTGGACAAGCATCTCCAGCCTACTGGTTAGTCATGAGTAGCTCCGTGGTGCTAGGTTAGATCCCCAGCACCAACAGAAATTCGAGATGATGTCGGGGTGGCAGCCTTGGATTTGGTGAGAGGTTAGGGTTAGGGTAATAAAACTTCCTCGGGCAACGTTATCTGGCTATGACAGGTAGAGAGAGAATTTTCTCATTCTCTCAGGTTCGCCGGAATGTTGTGGAAACCTCCCCTCAGTGGATTTCAAAGGGCAACAAGTGGCCATCTTTAGACTGCTGAGAAAGCAGGTGAGAGAGGGTGGGAAGAAACCTGCCAAGCTAATCTGCTGAAGTTGCTGTAATTGTGGCACCTCTGGGCTGTCGCCCCAGCCTGCTGAGAGGAGCCACCTGAAGCTGGTATCGCTAAAGCCCTGGACTGCAGGTTTGGGGGTATCACTGTATCACTCACATTTCCAAGAAAAGGCATCCCGTGCAGTGCAGCCAAGGCCCTGGGAGCATGGAGCAGAGCTCTTCCAGTTCCCGATAGACACGCTGTCCTCTGGAATCTGCCGAGACAGCCTCCTGCTCCATCCCTCCTCAGCTGCCGGCTCCCCCAACTCCTTTTATTTTGTCCTTTTTTGTTTGTTTGTTTGTTTTTAGAAAATGGGTGCCAGGCGGTGGTGGCGCACGCCTGTAATCCCAGCACTTGGGAGGCAGAGGCAGGCGGATTTCTGAGTTTGAGGCCAGCCTGGTCTACAGAGTGAGTTCCAGGACAGCCGGGGCTACATAGAGAAACCCTGTCTCAAAAAACCAAAAAAAAAGAAAGAAAGAAAAGGAAAGAAAAGGAAAGGAAAGGAAAGGAAAGGGAAGGAAAGGAAAGGAAAGGAAAGGAAAGGAAAGGAAAGGAAAGGAAAGGAAAGGAAAGGGGTTCTTGAGACAGGCTGCCTGTCCTAGCTTCAGGGCCTATGGCTCTGTCCTGGTCTTGGTCATACAGACAGCATCTAGGTCGTTCGTACTCTTAGCCACCTCTGGTCCGAGCTGGGGGCCCTTGGTATGGCCTGGCCCAACAGATAACACAGATTCCCCAGGCTGTTACCTACTTCCAGGTCTCAGCTTTCCAGATGGAAGAACAGGGCTTTCATCTTTCCTATCAGGTAGACAGTCCCGTGTGATTGACACCCCTGGTTTCTCTGGAGACCTGTGGGCATAAGGACCTTCATGCTGTGCCCCCTAGTCTCTCAGACCCAGGCTCTCAGCATTAACCCCGCCTCCTATTCCTTTGCCTCAAGGTCCCCAGTGACTGCCTAACCTGACACGTTAAACAGGGTTCGGTGGTTTTAGGTCTGTCTCTCCAAATGCATCTCTCACTCCATCCCTTCTCCCGATAGCTGAAGTCAGTTTTGAAGAGGTGCATGAAGCTAGACATGTTCCTTTTTGTCTGTAATCCCTCACCCCAGGAAGGTAAGACAGGAGAGCCGAGTTCCAGGCCACCCTGGGCTACATAGAACCTTAGCTGATTTTACCACCACCCCCATCCCACCCCTACACACAGACACCAGGGATGCTGTTACCTTAATGGCTGCTCTCAAGACCATCCTAAAGGCAGAATGGTGGCTGCAACTCAGAGACAAAAACGTGTGTGTTCTTCCTGATGGGAAACTCGGGAGGGGCGATAGTAAGGGGCGGGGTCAATTTCTAGCAAAAGTAGAGCTGGGTGTTATCTTTCCATTTCTAACCATTTATTTGTGTGTATGATGCATGTGTGTATGCATATTTATATGTGTGCAGACACACACGTGTGTGGGGGTACATGCTCATAGGTACATGTATGTGGGAACCCGAGGTTGATGCGGAAATCAGTCTCTCTTTCCACCACCTGAACTTTGGGGCTCAAACTCAGTTGTCAGACTTTGAAACAGGCACCTTCACCCTCTGTGTCTCACCAGCCCGATTTTATTTTTGAATCAAACTGAATCAGAACCCTAATCTTGCCAAAGGCAGATGTGTACAAAAAGCTAAAGATACTTCACAGAACAAATCTGAATACCAGTATTCTGCAGGGCCCAGCAAATTGCTCTGTGGCCAAGGGTGGCTTTGAACTCCTGATCCTCCCGATTCTGCTTCCTGATCGCTGGGATTACAGGTGTGTGCCACCACCCCCGAGTTATTCCATGGCTTTTGTGTGTGCTACAGAGGTACTCTACCAACTGAACTACACGGCCAGCCCTAGGACCCACTTCCACAAAGAGGTATGTCCACATTCTCAGTTGACTAGAGGTTTCAGCCAGGTGGGTCACAGGACGTGTACCGGTCATCTTTCAGTCTAGTGTCCAGCACCCCGCACGGCCTTAAAGTCTGACATTCTGAAGTCTTGGTAATTCATTTCCTCTCTCCGTGCCTTTGAACTGCCACTGCCATACAATTGCCCAACGAGCCACACCAGTGAGAAACGACAACTGAATGCTTGTAATAAGGTAAAGGCCCTGTGCTGACTGCAGGCGACTGTGGGCAGGGCCTGCCACAGAGCCTGGGGAGACACGGAGACAGAGGCGTGTGGCAGGGCGAGGCTTGTGGAAAAGATTGTCGTCAGAGCCACAGCGGGAGGTCGACATGCTGGCTCAGGACACTGTGTGGATACCTCCGGAAAGCTTGCAACAGCAGCTGCCTGAGAGAATGTTCCACATTAGATTCTTGCCCGGTTCACTGGGTCTAGCAGACAGCTGTTTCAGTCTATCTTTATCCCTCTGGCCACATTAGTGTAAAATGAAGAGGTTGTCTGGAGCCTTCTCAGCGCCACGGTCTCAGAGTCACACAGAAAAGAAGAGCTCAGAGTGTTTGTCTGATTTTTTGCAGTTCTTATAAAACTTGGGAGAGGGCTTTGGCTTAACTGCTGAGTCATGGGACTAGAGATATTTGGTTTATTCAGCTAGCGCATGTTAGTGTAGTGCGGAAGTCACAAATCATTTTACAATTTCCTTGACGCTTCTTTGTTAAATTTAATCCCAAAGATCTTGCTGCTTCTTTTGTTTGTTTTTGGTTTTTTGAAACAGGGTTTCTCTGAATAGCCCTGGCTGTCCTGGAACTCTGTAGACCAGACTGGCCTCAACTCATAAATCTGCCTGCCTCTGCCTCTGCCTCCCAAGGGCTGCAGATCTTGCTTCTTTATCAATGGAAACCTGTTGCATGTACTATCTATCACCTTGGACTCAGTAACCCTTGGATTTTACCCAGTGCCTTGGAAACCTTGGTCAGGAGCTGCCTGGAGCAAAATGCTAAGGGTTAAGCAGCTTCCTCTAGCTGACTAGAAGATATAATAACCAGTCAGGAACATGCTGCAATCTCTTTATGAAAGACAACACAGAAAAGATAGAAACATAGGACGTTTACTCCCAGACTTACAACCCAAGAGAAACGTGGAGAAAACATACCAGAAGGAGAGGTGTTCTCTTCAGCCCTCCAGTGAAGTGTGAGCACTGCAGGAGTTGAAAGCTGATTTCCAGAGTGTTTGAGACAAGATCCACTCCCTTGGTATCTTAAGCTTGCCTCAATTTGGTGGCTGCTTTTTTTCTTTTTTATTAGTATTACATTTTGTGGTTGGGGACAGAGGTCAGAGGACAGCTTGATCAGTTATGACTGTTGGTTCCTTGGGCCTGGACCTGTCTCATGGGTTCTAAGACAGGGTTTTGTCTTGTTTTAAAATAGTTTGTTTGACTTTGTTTTTTGTTTGTTTGGTTGGTTAGTTTTTTTTTGTTTGTTTTTTGGAGACATGGTTTCTCTTTGTAACTTGTCTATCCAGGAACTAGCTCTGTAGATTAAAGACCCGCACCAGCACTGCTTGGCTGGCTATCATCACTTCTCTCTCTTCTCTTCTTTTGTTTCTTCCTTTTTTTTTTTTTTTTTTTTTTTGAGACAAGGTCTCATCGTCTTGCCCTATCTGACTTAGAATTCACTATGTAGACAAGACAGGCCTTGAACTCAGAAATCTGCCTGCCTCTGCCTCCCCATAGCTGTGGTTAAACACCAGCTTTATTTTCTTCATCAGAAGTGTAAAATGGCTCCACCCACCCCTTCAAGATGTTTGCCACATCATTGTGGAATATTACTGGTCTAGACCTTTGAGAAATGCCTCGGGACTACATAAAACCCCAAACTCTAATCACAAGTGTGGGTATCAAGAACCCAGGTAGGTTTCATCTAGGCCACAGGTAGTGGGAAAGAGGTATTAAATCTTTATAGAAAGGTACATTAATAGGGATAAAGAATAAATCCACACTGAGCGAGTACACCGGAGAAGTAAGGAAAGTTCTAGAGTAGGGTGGAGCGGCTGAGCGGGTGGCTTGCTGAGACTTCCTACAGCAAGGACAAAAAGGACAGGGTCATCTTGGCTACCTCGGCCTGAGGCTCCCTACAGCAAGGACAAAAGGACGGGGTCACCTTGGCGGATGGCACCAGAGAGCCAGGACCAGCAGCGGGGGCGCTCAGTGCGCAGGCGCAGTGTCCCATGCGCTCCCCCCCTCCCACCCCCGGCCAATTCCACGCGGGAGTGAGGCCCCCGGCCGCGTATCAACGTTTCCACACCGCCGGGGGCTCCAGCACCTCCCGGTGGGGGGGAGGCCCACCGGAGGGCCGAGTCGCGAAGGTCATCAGCAAGGTCGTGGGCCGGACGTGCGGCGCCGCAGTCACACGCAGTGCGTGTGAGACTCGGAGTACGTGCCGCGGGCTCAAGCCCTCATGCCCGCCGCGCAGCCCAGCCCCGCCCCGCCCCGCATCCGGGCTCCGTAGACCCTCGGCTGGGCCCCAGGTTCCCAGCGGGAGACTCGCCCGGCATTCCCGCTATGCCTTTGGCGGGCTAGGCCTACACCGACAGGAGAACCCCCGCCCCCTTGCCCTCTCCCCTCGTCTGGGCAGGCCTAGCGGCCGCCTCGATCACGCTCTTCTATTGGAGTGACGGCATGCTGAGCCAATGGAGAGGCGGCGCGGAGGGAGGGCGGCCCCTATAGGTGGGAAATGGGCGGGGCCTAGCGAGCAGGATAGGAAGTCAGAGTGGGAGGCGCTTATTGCTGCTCCTGTACAGGGTCGGGCTCACGTCTGTCCTTAATACTCTGTTCGGTGGCTACAGAACCCTCTTTCCTTCCTCCTCAGCGATCCGTCTACCAGGTATGGTCCGAGTCCCCATCGGGGACAGCTCGCCTACGAGCTCAGCTCAGGGTCCCGGTGGGCACGAGCACCCACTAGCCTGGGCGCGAGCCGCTGCCCTGGGAGCACTCGGGTCAGCCGCGTGGAAGGACGCAGGCTCTTGGAGGGTGGACTTGTGGGCCCATCAGTGATCACCGAGCTTCAGGGTTGCCATGTAATCGGGTTCCCAAGCGGACAACAGCAAATGCAGGCCACGGATGATCGCGGGAGTGGAGAATAGAAAAGAACTTCCTTTCTGTGTAGCTAAGTGGAAGGTTTTGGAGGGAGAAAGAGCAACTTAACCCACCCCCACCACCATGCTCATTAAATCCCTTCTCAAAATGGAAGGGCCAGAAATAAAGGATGCCCAAGAGGCAGAGCGCCACACCCTAGTAAGTCCTGTTGGGGCTGAGGCTCCTGGATCGCAATAGAGCGTCACTGGGCGGGAGTGGTCCAGCCCATCTCTGTTCTGGAATATTCCTGACCAGAGTGTCGGTTAGGTACTTAGAGTAGAGGAAATTGCAGCAGTCGCGTTGGATAATTGGGAAGCCCTCAGGAGACCTCGATGTAGTTAGGCAAGAGCTGCGGGTTTCCTGGGTGGCTACTAGCCGGCCATGAACTGACTCAAGATGCATTGAAGAAAACTTCCTGTTGGTTCTGGCCTAGGCAATGTGGTCCCTTGGCTGATTTGCTTTCGGGGTAGGCCAGAGCCAGACTGACCTATAGGTTCACTTTCCTGCCCTTGGTCGGGCGTTCAGTCCAGATAAAAGACCGAGTGGTGAGATTTTCTTCCTTTGGTTAAAGACGTTTGCTTCCTAGCCTAAAGATTCCAGCTAGATATAAAGGATGGAAGGAGGAGGGATCCACTCCTCTACAAGTTGTAAGGTCTTTGCAGTGCGCTGTGTGGCACGTGGGTGCGCCCCCGCCCCCATAAAGGAACCCGCCATGGCTATGCGCACATGAAAATCTAGCACTAGGGATGCTGAGGCTGGAGAATCACAGAGTTTGGGGCAGTCTGGCATGCACAGAATGGGTGGGTGGCTATGAGAAGACAAAGAGTGTGGTATTTAAATCCATCCTGGTCTACAAAAAAGTGCTTGGAACTTACACAGTAAATGATTCATGTTTTGGGAATGGAGATAAGAAAAGGGTTGTGGAATATTAAGTAGGTTTTGTAACATAGTAGGTTAAAAAAAAAAAGAGGATAAATATCCTTTGTCTTAGAGAAGACAAAACCGCAGAAGTAGCTTCTGTTGAAACAAAAAGCATGTCTTTGCTTCAGTGCTTACCACAAAACAGAGAATAGCTTCTAAATGCTATTTTGTCTTCATGTCTCATCCAGGTTAGTTCTAGAATCTGTTTGGTAGATTTCTTTCTTGGAATGCCTGCTGGGGAAGAAATAAGAAAGGGACTTTCTTTAAGACTTGCTGTTTGTTGGCCAATATCCTCTTCCTCTCAGGATGTTTTCTAATTAAACATCTTCTTTGGATACCATTTAAAAGTGAGACAAGGTGCCCTTTTGCATTGTCCTAACCAGAAGTCGTGGCTCTGGTCTAAATATGGCGGCGATTGGACCCAGGACCGCCCACGTGCTGAGCCCACATGTGCTGCAGGGGCCAGAGAATGGCAGTACTGGTGACCACAGGCTGAGGAGCTTGGGGTTCTGGCTTCCTGTCTCACAATTTCTTACTGGTTATCAAATTCATGTCAGCCTAATGTTGTGCTCTCGTTATGGGTGCAATTTGATGAGTTTCGGTACCCCCCCCCCAATTACATTTCCCTCCAGGTCTATTTAACCTCTGACCTTCCTTCAGTGTTCCCACATCCTTCGCTGAGGAGCCAGAACATTGTTTTATCCAGTCAGAGTTTTTATTTACTTATTATAAATATTTGCCTACTTGCCCACAGAACACTTAGCTTCAGAGGGCTATCTGCAGGAGTGGTTTTATTCATTGTGCCTTGTGGACCACATGCTTGGCGGGAAGCCCGAGCCCCTGACCTGCTGTGTAAGGAGTAGCCCTCACTCTCCAGACCCTCACTGATAAGTGACTGCCTGACTGCTAACACATAGCCCACGTGTTCTCTGTCACATCCAGGATCTCTTGGAATGAATGAACTTTCCGTGTTACTGTTTATGGGTGATGCATGAACTGTTTTTCCTCCTACAGAAGTTCACCATGTCAATTCTCAGGATCCATGCCAGAGAGATCTTTGACTCCCGTGGGAATCCCACTGTTGAGGTGGATCTGTACACCGCAAAAGGTACGCCCAGCCGCACCGTTTCCCGGTTTCCTCCACCACTGGCAGGGTAGTGAGGCCGATCTGCTTGGGCCCCTCTGTCTCAGCCCTCCACCCACTGAGATTACGGGCATCTGCCACCGTGCCTGGCCCTGCTTGTGGGTGTTTAAGACAGGATGTGGGTTGGGTAGGTCACTGGGGAAGGGAAGTAAGGGAGAGCAAGTCCTGAGCTCAAATCACAGCATTGTGGGGGAAAAAAAGCTTTTACATTAAGAAATTGGCTGGGTGTGGCAGCAAATGCCTTTAATCTCAGCCCTTGGGCATGCTGCTGCAGGAGGGAGTTTTGATAGTTTTGCCACTAGCCTGGGCTACATAGCAAGACCCTGTTTCCTCTACCCAAAAAAATGAACCAAACCAAGTCCTGCCTATGCTAATGCTAATTTCAGCATCTGTATTCAGAGATGCATGTAGTGTGTACAGTAGGAGAGAGGCCAGAGGAAGATGTGGCAGTGGGCCCGAGGAGCTGGCAGTCTGAGCTGAGTCATTGTGTGACTCAGAATTGAAGCACCAGAGCCCAGCCCTACCTACCCATTGTCCCGTCCCCCAGGAAATGAAGGATCCTGAAATCATCTGCCAGAGCCCGCTGGTGTGCTGCCACCTCTGTCTTCTCCAGGGCTGATCAGCTATGTTCTGGCAGTGTTTCATTGTGAATACCAAGAATACTAGATGGCATCAGGTGTCAGATAGCGAGGGATGGCTCCACCTGCTGGGGACATCGTACATGACACAAGGTGTCTCAGCAAGGAAAGGCTCCACCTGCTGGTGCAACTTTATCCTTAAATCTACATTTAAACAAAGTCACACAGGACGGCGGGGCATCTCACTTTAGCTCTTCTAAGTCTTAGTGCTTTCACCTGCCAATTAAGAGCAGTTTTTACAATAATTATTGTTTATATTGCCATAAGACCTACTGTGTATGTAGCTGAAGCTAATCTCATATCCTCCGTGTTGGGTGCTGAGATTAGTTGTGGGCTGCAATATTGTCCTGAGTCTCTTCTGAGCATCTGGGGAGGTGATTCGGCTAGGAAAATGTCTGCAGTGCAGACGGGAGGCTCAGGGTCCAATCCCAGCAACCATATAAAAAACCCAGACCTAGCAGTAGCACTGGAGAGACAAGACCTCAGCCAGTGCTGTCGAATTGGTAAGCTGCAGGCTCAACGAAAAAAAAATTGTGTAGGAAGCATGGTATCAACCCCCGGCTGTCACGCAGCGTCTTAGATCGAAATGAATGAGATTTTATCTATTGTCTAAGCAGCCCTGAGGTTTGGACTCTGGCCTCAGTATACAACCGAAACGAGGCTCGTGTGTGTGTGTGTGTGTGTGTGTGTGTGTGTGTGTGTGTGTCCCAGCTCTGGAGACAGAGGCCGGCAGTTGAGAGGCACCCAGTAAAATGGGAGGGAGAGTGGGGTTTAGTTTTGTACTATCCCAGTCTTTGTGCCCCACCTTTTGCATTCTCTATAGTTTGTGAATCTGCCACTGACAAGACTTCCCGCACCTGAGCAGGAACCGTGTAGGAAGCCAGGGTGGGTGGCTGACTGAGTGTTGATTCACTGACTGGGGACTTGGCTGTGAGCCATCGGTCTGGCTGGTTGGTCATTTGTGTGCTTGATTTTTTTATTTTTTATTTAAAGACAAGTCTTGCTTTGGCCCAAGTTGACCTCAGACTGGGATCCTGCTGCCTTAGCCTCCTGTGTATGGGGTTACAGACCTGTGCCATGCCTAGAGCTGAATTTCGCTCACCTCTATTCCAGGTCTCTTCCGAGCTGCGGTGCCCAGCGGTGCGTCCACTGGCATCTACGAGGCCCTAGAACTCCGAGACAATGATAAGACCCGCTTCATGGGGAAGGGTAAGGATAGGAATAGGCACGTCCTCACTCGCAGTCCCCTCTTGCCCGTCCCCTGGCATTCACCCGTAGCAGTGCTCAGCGCTACCCTCCCAGGAAAGCAAGCAGGGTAGCCTCCTGATGCCTGCCTTCCTAAGCCTGGAGGCTGGCTGCTCATCTGCTGATGTCCCTTCCTCCCAGAAGGGTCTGATGCGCCCTGCATGGGGACATGCAGGCAATTCTGTTGATTCTTCTGGTGCCCAGTTGGCATGGTCAGCCTGGGCAAACCAGCTCCCGGATCTCTGGAGAAATCTTCAACTTTGTTGTGATGCGCACCTCTATTATGTAAATGAAGTGCTTGCCCTACTAGGTGCCGGAGACAGCACAGAGTTAGGTCCTGCCCTTTTCCTTGATACAATATCAGCCCTGTGAGCTGTTACTGTAATCGATGGTGGTGACAGCAGCAACTGGGGAAAGTCCAAAGGGAGGGAAGGTTGTCTCGGGGTAAGGAACCAGCCAGCGTTAGGGAGAAGCCTGACTTCTGAACCGCTCCTGCCTCCTCTTCCTCGCTTTCTTCCCTCTGGGTCCTCTGAATCCTGTTCTCTCCTGAGTCTCTTTTTCCTTCTATCCACCTCTAACGGGCAGGCGTCTCCAGACCTGTTAAGTATGTTAATGAGTTCCTGGCACCAGCCTTGTGCACTCAGGTAACTGTGCATCGAGCGTGCAGCTGGTCTTCCCAGTGCATGGTCTTGAACTAACCGCCCTCCTGCACTCTGGGCTGGTGGCTCTTGGTGTGGCTCTAACCCCCTGGGGTGATAGGGAAGAGCACTCAGACTGGGCCAGGAAGCCCCCTTCTGGGGAAGTGAGGGGTAGGGGTTCAAGAGATTCTGTGGAGGCTCTTCGGGCTCCAGTGCTCCAGCAAGGCTGCCCAAGCCTGTGTACTGTGCTGTGTAAGTAATGTCACAATTGTTCCTTCTAGGTGTGTCCCAGGCTGTTGAGCACATCAATAACACTATTGCACCTGCTCTGGTTAGCAAGGTAGGACCCATCTCCTCGTAACTACTCTGTATCCATGCCCCCAGAGCAAGGACCAGGCCTCCTCACAGGGTAGCTTTACTGAGAGTTTGAGAAGAAGCAGGATATCCTCATGCATGAGACTAACCTGCCCGTTGCCAGTGTGTGCCTTTGCTTCTGAGAGCACCTGAAGCTGGACCAGACTGGGGTGGGGATGGGAGGGCTTGACGTGTTTCCTTGTGCTCTCGTGAGCTTTGGGGGCTCGTGGTCCAGATTTGTATGTCACGTGGGACACTGTCCATGGCTGAGGTGTGGACTTTGGGATTTATTGCTGTTAGGGTTGGATTTATTGCAGTCTGGGACTGGGGGTCATAATCTGTTGATAAGTGTGTAGACACTGCAGGCTGCAGCTTCAAACAATGGAGTGGGTGGTAGCAGGCGCCTGCAGCTTTAGTATTAGGAGATGGACAGAAGTCCGCCCCAGTGCCATCTTATTGGTGTACACATACTGTGTGCAAAGCCCTGAATTCAACACTTTCCCCGCCCAAAACTCATTTGAGGCTGGGCCAGTGTCGGGAGCTCGCCTGCCCCAGGCGTGAGGCAGACCACACTACCTCAGCTGTGAGGGAGGTGGCCCCTAGCTTTGCCCAGGATAGTGTCCCTTTGTGCTTCCTTCCCAAGGCCCCTCTGAGGGAACCACTGGCCATCGCCCCTCCCATGTTTACTATCATCGAGTTCCTCCCTCTTGAATTCACAAAGCCACCCTGCACCATCCAGTTATTGTCCCCAGCGAGCCTGTGTAGTCCTGTGAGTGGTTCTGCTCGTCCGGTCTCCAGACAGTTGCTCATTACAGCTGTCTGCGCCCTCTGCTCCAGTCTCCTGGGCTCCCCCTGTACGCCTTAATCATTGTCTCTACCTCCCCAGGCCTCCCACGAACACTCTGGGGAGGTTTACCCTCCGGGAACTTTCAGCTCAGGCAAATGCTTGTCTCCCTTCAGCGATGCTTTGCCAAGCAAAGATATGAAGTGACAATGGGTGCTTGCGTGTATACTTATGGGCCACCTGCGTGTCTGGTGGGTGGGGTGGCCAGGAAGGAGCATCAGATCCTCTGCATTAGCATAGCAGCAGGTGTTCCTGACGACTGCGCAATCTCCAGCACCTGCACATGCTGTTTGATTGAGACAGTCTGAGTTCATTGCTTTATATACTCCCCAGATTGCCATGTTTATTAATCAGGTATTGAGGTGATTCTGGAGAGCCTGTGACTGCATACATTCTCACCACACAATAGAGTTCTGTCATTTGTCTTGGCCAAGAGCTACAGCATTAGAGGTGGCCTCTGCAGACCCTGCTCACTTGAATGGACAATAAGCTTTATTATTTAATTTTTATCCAAGAACACCCTTGTTAGTGGTCATACACTGCTGCCGTGTGTGTGTGTGTGTGTGTGTGTGTGTGTGTGAGTGAGAGAGACCTTGACGGCCTAGGTAGACTGGAGTCTCTTTGTGGACCCAGGGAAACGCCAGGAGCTGTTTTAGGACAAGTCAAAGGTGGTTTTGTTTTCTCCTGCTCTGCTCTGTGGGTCTGTTCGGTCTGAGCTTCGGATTGAGCCAGTTTTTGAGGGCTCGTAGCTGAGCCCCACTCCCAGCCCCTTGGCTACACACATAGTGCACATAATTGCCTAGGAAGTGCTGCTTGGCAGGAGAGGGGTTCAGATGGTAGCCCTAGCCCTCACCTCCTGTCTCCCCGCAGAAAGTGAATGTCGTGGAGCAGGAGAAGATCGACCAGCTGATGATCGAGATGGACGGCACCGAGAATAAATGTGAGTTGCCCTGATGGAGCCTCACCCTGGTCAGAGGTGAAATCTGGCGGCTTTGTTGATTGTGTGTGCCGCGGAGGGGGGGGGGGCTGTTTTCCAGGAGGGCCAAGACCCATCTGCTCACCATTTTCACTTGATTCTAGCTAAATTTGGTGCAAATGCCATCCTGGGCGTGTCCCTGGCTGTCTGCAAAGCTGGTGCCGTGGAGAAGGGCGTGCCCCTTTACCGCCACATTGCTGACCTGGCCGGCAACCCTGAAGTCATCCTGCCCGTCCCGGTGAGTGGCATTTTGGGACTTGCTAAGTCTTGTTTCCTTTATGTTGCAGCACTAAAATACCCCAGGAAGAAGTAGCTGGGGAAAGTGTTTGGTTTGTCAGTTTCTGAGTGAGGACAGCTCATGATGTCAGGGAACTTGGGGCAGCCGTGAATCCTTGTTTTACAGTCAGAAAGCAGAAAATGAAGCCGGGCAGTGGTGCACCTTTAATCTCAGCATTTGGGAGGAGGCAGGTGGACAGCTGAACATGAGGCCAGCCTGTCTGCAGTGGCATGTGGCCCCGGGGTCACCTGTGAATTCAGAAAAGCAGCTACTCATCTCGGGTGACCCCTTGGAGGCTAGACCCAGGGACTGGCGCTGCCCATAATGGGCTGGTGTTACTCAGTCATGCTGATGGAGCTAAATAATCTAGACAGTCCCTTTCTTTCTTTTTCTTTCTTTCTTTCTTTTTTTTTGTTTTGTTTTGTTTTTGAGACAGGGTTTCTCTGTGTAGTCCTGACTGTCCTGAAACTCACTCTGTAGACCAGGCTGGCCTTGAACTCAGAAATCCGCCTGCTTCTGCCTCCCAAGTGCTGGGATTACAGGCGTGCGCCACCACGCCTGGCTGACAGTCCCTTTCTATATGCTCTTGTATTGGGTTGACAGTACTACCCGTTACAGAGTTAGAATGCCATATCCCTAGGCACCCACAAGGACCCTGTTCCTAATTGTGTATTTTTGACTCCCAGAACAGTGAGTAAGAGTATTCAGAGGAGTCCTAGTGAGCATTCAGGACTGCCCCGCCACATTGATAAGTGTCCATAGGAACCAAGTGATGGCTAGTTGAATTCCAGCGTCATGCCCCATGGTGGGCAGCCCTGGCCTCCCCGGCTGGTGCCATAGCTCCCCCCTGCTTCTCCCAGGCTTTCAATGTGATCAACGGTGGCTCTCATGCTGGCAACAAGCTGGCCATGCAAGAGTTCATGATCCTGCCCGTGGGTGCGTCCAGTTTCCGGGAAGCCATGCGCATTGGAGCGGAGGTTTACCACAACCTGAAGAACGTCATCAAGGAGAAGTATGGGAAGGACGCCACCAACGTGGGTGATGAGGGTGGATTCGCACCCAACATCCTGGAGAACAAAGAAGGTAAAGGCACTGAGGGCTGTGCTGTGCTGTCCACTTGGCCATCTCAGTGGGTGGCTTGAGGCAGGTCCCAAATCCCCCAGAGCTGGAGTGAGAGATGGTAATAGTAAGCATGTGCATGCTGGGAATTGAACCTGGATTTTCTGGAAGAGCAGCCAGTGTTCTGAGCCACTGAGCCGTCTCTCCAGCCCACAATTAATTTGATTCTATTTTAATGGTTGTGGGGCTTAGCATCTCCTTCCTTCCACTGTAGCCATAGGGATTGACTGGTTAACTCTTTACCTTTATCAGCCATCTTGCAGGTCCTTTGTGACCTCTGACCTTTATGGAATGCACTTTACAAAAAATTCACCTAGCTGGTGGGGTAGCAGGAGGCATATCTGCATATCTCTGGAGCTTGACTTGAGGTGGCCCTGGCCGAGGTCTCCCTTTTGGGTTCCCGCCTCTGTTCTATTTAAAGCCAGTCCTCAGGACAGCTGATCTCTGGTCACTGTGGCTGTATCTTTGCCATCACAGCTACCCTGGCACTAAATTTGGTGGGCCCAGTGTCCCTCACCACAGTAGGAATAAGAACACACACTGCAGGACAGAGGGCGCTCTGCTCCATTCGGCAGTCTCAGTGGTGAAGCCTGACTTCTGTTACCCACCTGTCTCGTTCCAGCACTGGAGCTGCTCAAGACTGCCATTGCGAAGGCCGGCTACACTGAGCAGGTTGTCATCGGCATGGACGTGGCGGCCTCCGAGTTCTACAGGTCTGGCAAGTATGACCTGGACTTCAAGTCTCCAGACGACCCCAGCCGGTACATCACACCCGACCAGCTGGCCGACCTGTACAAGTCCTTCATCAACGACTATCCAGGTGAGGGCCACGAGGCTTCACACCAGTTCTTCCTCTAGAGATGGGGTCAACTAACAAATCTTAGCTGGGGGAGGCAGTACACACTATGTCTTCATGCAGCGCTGGAAGAAGGGAAGTTGCAAGCTCAAGGTGTCTGTGCTACACCAACCCACACTGCAAAGACCTTGTCTCCGGCACAATTGAGAAATTCCTTTAACCCCAGCAAGAGACAGAGGCTGGAAGATAAACCCTAAGTCTTTCTGTGCATCCTAGTGACAGACTATCTCAAACGCATCAGTCTTTAAAGAGAAAAACCCATAGGCTCATAGAGAGGGGGAGAAGAGAGGTGCCCAGGACCACAGGCCAGGCTCACACTGATGGGGCGTCTCCTTTTCCTTTCCTCAGTGGTGTCCATTGAAGACCCCTTTGACCAGGACGACTGGGACGCCTGGCAGAAGTTCACAGCTAGTGCGGGCATCCAGGTGGTGGGCGATGACCTCACGGTGACCAACCCTAAGCGGATCGCCAAGGCTGCAGGCGAGAAGTCCTGCAACTGCCTTCTGCTCAAAGTCAACCAGATCGGCTCTGTGACCGAGTCTCTGCAGGCGTGAGTGGCCGGGGAGGGGTGCCTGACTGGGACAAGGGCTGCCTGGGCCTCGTTCCTTAGCTTTTCCACATAGGCACTGTACTGAACATTTGTCTCCTTGGGGAGCTTGGCCTCAGTGAGAGGATGGGCAGGAGGTCTTCAGAGGAGGGCAGGGCACTGAAGCTGGAGCTGAAGGCCATTCAGCACAGGGTCAGGTGGGTACATCACATGATCTGACTGACTCCTGCCCTTTGTTTAGGTGTAAGCTGGCCCAGTCCAACGGCTGGGGTGTCATGGTGTCCCACCGTTCTGGGGAGACTGAGGACACTTTCATCGCCGACCTGGTGGTGGGGCTCTGCACTGGGCAGGTAAGAGCTGCACACCTGGGTGCAGTTTTGGGGGTTTGCTCCTCACACTGGCTAAAGGCTAAACCGTTCGTGTTCCCTGTTACTTCTGTAGTGATGATCATGTCCTTTGTCCCTCCAGATCAAGACTGGTGCCCCTTGCCGATCTGAGCGCCTGGCCAAGTACAATCAGATCCTTAGGTAAAGACACTTTCTGGTCACAGGGAAGACATTGGGTGGACATCCTGAGCCAGGCACAGACACTGGTTGGTAGCTCTGCTGCCTTCTTGTGGTGGGAGGCAGAACAGGTTGCCTTTGAGGGTCCAGCCACACTCAGAGCTGGGTGACAGTGGGCTGTGGGTGTAGCCTCCCAGTCTGATTTCAAATGCACTGCAATGGCCCTGCTTCCACCAGCCATGGAGCAGAGCTAGCAGACATGGATGACGTCACCGCGGCCTCTTACACGGAGAGCTAACCTTGCTTTCTTTCTCTTTTCTGTTTGCCAAGAATCGAGGAGGAGCTGGGCAGCAAAGCCAAGTTTGCTGGCAGGTCCTTCAGGAACCCCCTGGCCAAGTAAGTGCAGACTGGAGACACAGGAGCCACCATGCTTAGGCCCTCTGTCCCTGATGTCATCTAGGCGGCTCAAGGCTGGCCCAGTGCTTGCCCCTCCCATGTCACTGCTTCCTTAGACGTCTACACTGACCACCAGGAACCCTGCTGGAGACCACAGCTTCGTAATCATGTGATTGGTCTGAATCATTGTTTCTGTCACCTGACTTCCTGCTAGTGTCTGGAGCCCTCGGAACTCCCGCGTCATCTCTAGGGTGCCCACCATCAAGACCCCCCCCCCCAGTGGTTTACATGCAAAAATAAAAGCCTCAGAAGCCCATGAGCGTGTTGGCATCTCGTTTGTGATGGCCTATGGGTAGAGGAGCCTGGAGGCTTCTATAAGGACGGCTGGGCCGGGAGGTGGTCAGCCAGTAGACTCCCAGTAGGAAGATTTGCAGCCAGTGTGGGAGGTGTAGGCTCCAGGGAGTTATCTTCTTTACTAGCCCAGGGCCCTGGAGGGAGTCACATTCTGGTCATTGGGTGGGAAGCTACTGAGCTAAATAAACTGCTTGCTGGCTACTGAGCCAAATCACTGCACCAAGCAAGTGATTAGGAGGTGGTGTGTGGGGCAGGAGAGATGGCTCAGCAGTCAAGAGCGCTCTTCCAGAGGTCCTGAGTTCAAATCCCAGCAACCACATGGTGGCTCACAACCATCTGTAATGGGATCTTTTTTTTTTTTTTTTTTTTTTTTTTTAAGAGGTTATTACTATATGTGAGTACACTGTAGCTATCTTCATGCACACCAGAAAAGAGTATCAGATCTCATTATGGATGGTTGTAAGCCACCATGTGGTTGCTGGGATTTGAACTCAGGACCTTCAGAAGAGCAGTCAGTGCTCTTACCCGCTGAGCCATCTCTCCAGCCCCTGTAATGGGATCTGATGCCCTCTTCTGGGGTGTCTGAAGAGAGCTACAGTGTACTCATCATATATATAAAACATTTAAAAAAAAAGTGTGTTGGCGGGCAGTGCCTCACAGTAAGGACTTGTCAGTTGTAAGAAGGGAGAGCTCATTTAATGCTTGGTGATGGTTCATCCTTTGAATCCCAGCAGAGCCAGCAGAGTGCCTTCTAAGACCACCAGAGCTGTTGCAAAACCAAGTTTCCAAGAAAAAATACTCAGACACATAAGTCAGCATGGATGTAAAACCGTAAGCAGGACCCAGGATGCAGTGTCCTCGAGGGGTCATTGTAGTTTTGTTTTGTTTTTGTTTTTCAAGACAGGGTTTCTCTGTGTAGTCCTGGAACTCACTCTGTAGACAAGGCTGGCCTCGAACTCAGAAATCCGCCTGACTCTGCCTCCCAAGTACTGGGATTACAGGCATGCATCACCACGCCTGGCTTGTATTTTTTTTTAAAGTGGGCTGACAAGTCGGCCCAGATGCCTCAGGACCTTGTAGAGAAAACACTGCCCCCCAAAGGTAAGGGTAGATGGACTGGTTGTCACATCCAAGTTTAGAGAACCCTCTTGTGGACATGCAGGTTCACTAGTCCTGTTATACCCCAGTTTCGGAGCCAAACCGCTGTGGGGCGACCTTAGCGGTGGGCTTCTGTGATTGTGTGCCCGTGTGTTTGAACCTGTCAACCAGTCAGAAATGAGTAGCAGTGTGCATGCACACAGCTGACGGTTGCCCTTCCTCACCCTCATGTGAGAGTCCAGCATTTCTCCCCGATGACCCAAGAAGTGGCTTAGTGTGTGGGGTGCATACCTACTACACATAAACCCTGATCAGTACTATAAAAGGTAGCATTACCAATAAATGATTTGAACTGCCATGGCGACATAGGTTCACAGTAACAGGTTAGTGTCTGTGTAATCAGGGACCCTACAGTCACGGTGAACACCCCTTCAGATCTAACATGCACTTCCCAAATAACAAGAACAGATGCACACCATCTACCACAGCTATCCCACACGCAGCCAGAAATAGGCCTTGCAGCTTCTGACATCTCTAGACTCTGAAGCTGGGTGCTGTAGTCCACACCTGTGATCTCAGCACTTGGGAGGCTAAGGCAGGAGAATTGCTGTGAGTTGGAGGCTGACTTGGAACGCATAGCGATGCCTTGTCTGAGTTTCAGAACTCTGTCCTCTCCTGGGATGGTCTATCACTGTGGGTCTCACCCTGGCTCACCATGACTTCTGGTTTGCCCAGTAGGCCCAGCAAATCTAGGCCATTTTAAATTATGCGTGTTTCTGTCTACGGGCCCCGCAGAGCCTGGAAGGGGATGTCAGATCCCCTGGAGCTGGAAGTTCAGGTGGCTGTGATCTGGCTTGCATGTGACTGCACATGCTCTGTAAGAACAAAGGCACTCTAAACCAGTGAGCTTCCTGCAGCCTGATTCCAGGTTCCTCCCGACTTAATACAGACATTTATTGATTACCTGATAATGGCATTTATTGTTCAATCTAGAGTGATATGAGTTTTACTGGCATGTGTGTATGTGTGCCACTTGTGTGTCTGCTGCCCATGGAGGTCAGAAAAGGGTGTTTGAACATCTGGAAGTGGAATACAGAGCCACCATGTGGGTGCTGGGAACAGGACCCAGGACCTCTGCGGGAACAGGTGCCCTTAATGGCTGAGCCATCTCCAGCGCTCATTTGTCCCTGGAGGTGAGGGCAAAAGCAAACATGTTTCCTTTCCATTGAGCCTGGCTGAGAGCTCAGGCTACTGCCTGGAAACCGCCCCATCAGCCACTGTTAGCATCTCTGCTGGCTGCATACTGATACATTTTTTGCAACAAAACCAAGTATTTGCTGTCGGTGGTTTTAGCACAGATTCCTGAGCCTCTGGCCTTAGAACAAAATTGTCTGAAGCAGTGGTTCTCCAGCTTGTCACATGAGAGTCTCCTGGTGATTCATTGTTCAGGGCGCATCCCAGAATCTCCTCCCTTCCCCCTGGAGTCCAAGGCTTCAGGATTTGTTACAAAGTCGCCCAGCTGAGTGCAGCCAAGCTTAAAAACCACTAGCAGGAAATGAATGGGGCCCAGGGTTGGCACTGACTAGGCAAGACTAGAACGTGAAGCTTTCAAGGATAAGTGGGAAGCAGCCAGGCCTCCGTGAAAGCCCCCTGGCTGGGCGGCGGGGGGAGAGGGGCGCGGGGAGGGGGGGGGGCGGTTGTTCTTAATCCAGCTGAGGCAGGAGGATGGCTAAGTCTGCAGATCTGAGCTACGGTTAGGAAGAGCTGTGCTGGGAGCCTGTGCCTTGGTGGTGGATTCTGAGCTGGACCTGTAGATGCAGCCAGTTCAGGCCTTGTGTGCAGCAGGGATCCCTACGCCTGCCTCCCCACGGGAGCCTCATTGCGGCGGTAGCCAAGGGCGCAAAGCAGCACTGTGTGGCTCTGCATTCTGACTTTGCCACTAAACAAGTAAAGCTAACAGCTCCCACCCCACCCACCCCCAAGTGCTCCTCTTATTACAGAAGCACTGTGCAGTGTTTCATAGGCTTAGGCTGCCATTCAGAATGAAACAGGCTGAACTGTATCCCATGTAAGATGATGAATGAAACCTCAGGGGTCTTTTAAACTGCAGACCGGCTCAGTAGATCTCAGTACTTCCCCTGGTACTGTGAATATATATATATCTACTACTGCCCAGTGGTGTATGAGTTAGTGTGTGTGGGGGCTTGCATATGTGTATGAGTGCATGTGTGTATGTGCATGTATGTGTGAGTGCATGTCTATGGGCATGCATGTGTGTGTTTGTGTGCATGCATGTGTGTATCTGTGCCTGTGTGTATGTGTGAATGTGCATGTGTGTGAGTGCATGTGTATAGGCATGTATGTGTGTCTGTGTGTGTTTGTGTGTGTATATACACATACATGTATGTGGGCATGCATGTGTGTATGTGCCTCTGTGTGTGTGCCTGTGTATGTGCATATGTGTGTGTGCACAAGTGCACGTATGTGGGTATGCATGTGTGTATGTGTGCCTGTGTGTATGTGTGTGCCTGTGTGTATGTGCAGTGTGTACATGCACACGTGTGTGTGTGTGTGTGTATGTGTGCCTGTGTGTGCCTGTGTGTGCATGTGTGTGTGCACACACATGTGCACACATGCATAGTTAGTTGCCATCCACATTGATTATTGCAGCATTGATGAGGACTCTAGGGACTGGAGCCAGGCTTTCCTACCTGTAATGGAAATCACATTCTGCTGAGCCTCAGGCTCAGGCCTGTCTGTGGACTTTCAAAGGTGGTAATGGGCGTGTAAGCCAGCAGAGTACTGGGCTTGCTCGAGGACTCTTCACCCTCCTCTGTGTTCTGACAGACGTGGTACCATGGGACATCCCCTCTTCCTCTGGCCAAGATGGTTTTGCTGAGCCTGGAAGCAGTGTACACATCCTCATCTCCATGGAAGGTTCTGGATTCTCCGGGTCCTGTGGGCATTTTCCTGGATCTCACTGCAGGGACATAGCAGAAATGGAGGCGTGTTCTCTTCCAATCCCGCAACCACAGAATGTGCCCTTTCTCCCAAACTTTCGTCTTTCGTTGTTTCGTTTTTGGTGCCCTCGGAATCCAGAAGGCAGCATGGTTATGCTCTGACTGATGTGGGTGCTGAGAGCCAAACCTGGGTCCTCTGGAAAAGCAGCGAGTGCTATTTTATTCTATTATTATTTTATCTAATTGTATCTAGTTTTTTGAGACAGGGTTTCTCTGTGTGGCCCTGGCTGACCTGGCACTGGCTCTGTAGACCAAGCTGGCCTTGAAGTCGCAGAGAAACGCCTGCCTCTGCCTTCTAATCGCCGGGATTAGAGGTGTGCACCACCATGGCCCGGCCTGGCCTGTTCATTGCTGAGCGATCTATCCTGGCCCCAGCCTCTGCTGTTCCCCAGGGGCGCCCCCTGCTGGCCTGAATTGGAGGCTCTGCCCTATTGTTTGAATCCTCCGTAGGATTTGCGAGTGTCCATCTGAACTGCAGTTTGACGTGTTTTTACAAATACACGGGACAGGATGGATCGCTCAGCGATTAAGAGCGCTTACCGTACTCGCAGGGAGCCAGATTTGATTCCTAGTATCCAAACGGCCAATCCCAACCACCTGTAACTCTAGTTCCAAGAAATCTGATTCCCTCTTCTGGCCTCCTCGGTGCACAGATATATATGCAGGCAAAATACACAATAATCTAAATAAAAATAAAAATTTAAATAAACCGATAGACTTGAGCAAGCGGCAGCACGGAGATGATGGGCCACTCCAGCATCCTCAGAACACTTCAGTACTCAACCCGACCTAAGTTTGCTTTCTTTGACATTCCTAGGTGTCTACACCAGGACCCTCAGACCAGAAGAGGGCCTCTGGAGCTGGGATTACGGGGTGGGGGGTGGGGGTGGGTTCTGGGCCACCCAGTGTAGATGCTGGAACTGAGCTCGGGTCCTCTGGAAGAAGAAAGAATAGTGCTTTTTTTTTTTTTTTCAATTTATTTAATGTATATGAGTACACTGTAGCTGACTTCAGATGCACCAGAAGAGGGCATCAGATCCCATTACAGATGGTTGTGAGCCACCATGTGGTTGCTGGGAATTGGACTCAGAACCTCTGGAAGAGCAGTCAGTGCTCTAAACCACTGAGCCATCTCTCTAGCCCCAAGAATAGTGCTTTTAACTGTTGAGTGATCTCTCTCCAGCTCCTTCATTTGCATTGTAAAATGATAATAAATAATATATTGTAAAATAATAATATTATATAATATAATGTAAAATAATAATAATTTACTACTACTACTAATACTATTATCAATTGCATGGGCCTTTTGGTTTGGAAAGTGAGAACCACTGCATACCCAGAGGCCAGCGATTCACCGCTGACTCTGGCACTCCGTCCCACTCCGTCCTATCTTCCCACTTGCCTTGCTTAGGGGCCTGCCCAGACTCTAAGGGTACCCGTGTTTGTATGCGCATGTGTGATTCTGTCTTTTCTTTTTTTCCTCCCTCGGGATCTTGAAACTAAAGCCAAAGCCTTGTGTTTGCTAGGCAAGAGCTCTAGCACTGAGCTAAACCCCCAAACCCAACCCCTAGTCTTTAAAACAGCACTACAGTTAGTTATTTAATTGTGTGTGGGAGGGAGTGTTCATGTGCCAGATGAAGTGTTGGATTGCTTCTCTCCTTCCACCGTGTGGATCCCCAGGATCGAACTCGGGTTGGCAGGCTTGGCAGCAAGCCCCTTTTCCCGCAGAGCCGTCTCTGCAGACCTCTCTGCAGCCCTCTGTAAGGCTTTTGAGCCGGGAAGCCTGGTCTACAGTCCCTTGCAGATGGAGAGCTTCCCAGTTCTTTGCTGTTCTGCTAAGCTCTCTACTGCCAAGCGCTCGTGGGTTCCGGTGCTCCCGGGTTTCTTCTCTGATGCCTGGCACCCAAGGTTGAGAGCAGCCCCGGACTCGGGCTCTGCTGTTCCTGTAGGCCCTGACCGCGGGGCAAATGCCGCCTTTCTCAGATTCTCCTTGCAGGCCCTCCAGGAGGCCAACCTGGCATTCTGGCTGCAGAACGGGAAGGGTTGGTAATCAGGGCCGCTGTCCATGGGGGCCAGGAATGATAGCAGACTCGTTTGCATATGTGACCTAAGACAGTAATTAAACCCAGGCGCCCCAGGGGTGAGAAGCAGGAGCATTAATTCAGGAGCAATTAAAAACCCTCTAATGTCACCGCGCAACAGCCACCACTTGTGAGACTGCCGCTGACTGATGACAGTCACCTTCCGGGCTCCCTCGTTTGGCCACCAGACAGCTGCGCAGTGTGCTCAGGCCGCAGGAGTGATAACTCTGCTGGAGCCTCGTCCCTTCTCCCGGCTCTGACCCTGTGCAAAGCCATTACTTGAAAAACAAGGTCTTGGGCTGGAGAGATGGCTCAGCGGTTAAGAGCACTGACTGCTCTTCTGAAGATCCTGAATTTAAATCCCAGCAACCACATGGTGGCTCACAACCATACGTAAAGCGATCTGACGCCCTCTTCTGGTATATCGGAAGATAGCTACAGTGTACTTAGAATTAATAATAAAAGAATCTTTAGGCCAGAGAGAGTGGAGCCAAACAGAACGAGAAGAGGTCCTGAATTCAAATTCCCAGCAACCCCAGGATGACTCACAACCATCGGTTCAGCTACAGTGTACTCATATACATAAAGTAAATAATTAAAGAAAAACAAGGTCTTAGCCGGGCGATGGTGGCACACGCCTTTAATCCCAGCACTTGGGAGGCAGAGGCAGGTGAATTTCTGAGTTCGAGGCCAGCCTGGTCTACAGAGTGAGTTCCAGGACAGCCACGGCTGCACAGAGAAACCCTGTCTTGAAAAACCAAAAACAAACAAACAAACAAACAAAAACAAAAAAAACAAAAACAAAGCCAAAAACAAAACAAAAAAACCAAGGTCTTAATGCTTTTCCCTAATGGTGGCAAAACAGATAATAGTTGCCATATTTTGATCATCAGATACGTGGTATAGCAGGTTTAGTCCCCGCACACACAGGCGCAGGCGCAGGCTTGACTGTAGCTCCAGCTGTTCTGCAGGAACAGGTGGCTTCCCGAGGTGGCTGCAATAACCCGGAAGTGTCGACCCCTTGTGGAGTCTGAGTATGCCACCCAGTTATTCCTAGCCGCGTTCCTAAAGCGAGGATGCTGGTCTCTGCTGCTTTGAGAAACACTTCGAACGTAAGTGGTCACACTACCGAAGCATAAAGACACAGAGTGGGCATACCCCGAAGCACAGACCCTCGGCCTGAGCCAGCACGCTCCCCTGCCGGGAGAGACAGACACCTAGCCGCACCGGAAAGGCCACGCGCCTGTCGTTTGTTTATTCTTCCTCTGTACAAAGCTCCGAGACTGTGTCTGCTGTGCTCGGTGCACTGGTTGCTGGACAAGAAGGGCCTGGAGCTCAGCAGACGTCTCGTGAGCAGATAAACGACCCTTCGGTCCATTCCAGGCGGCTTTAGGGCTGCCGAAGGCCAGGTCCTGTGTCCCAGAGGAAGTCTAAAGTCCCGGGGCAGAGCCAGAGAGGGAACCTTTAAGTCTTGTTTGTATGTCTCTTTGGTTGGCTCTGTGTATTATCACATGTAGCCCAAGCTAGCCGTAGACTCAGGCTAGCCTTAGACTCACTCACTAAGTAGCCGAAGGACCTGACGCATTCTTACCACAGGCTTGAGTTGAGCGGAGTGGAAGATGTGCGTCCTCAGCTTCCCGCCCCTGCGCCTGCGCCTGCAGAGGTCAGAGGAGGACCTCGGAGCCCCGGGAACTGGAGCTACAGGCAGACATGCACCACCACAGCGGGGCTAGGAGCAGGAGCCCGGTCCTCTGCCAGAGCGCCAGTGTCCTGGGGCTCGGAACCACCTCTTCTGCCCCTTGTTTTTATCTTTTTAAGACAAGGTCTAGTATGAAACCCAGGTTGGCCTCGAACTCATAATCTTCCTGTCTCCTTGTGCCAAGTGCTGAGATTGTGGTGGGGCTGCCACCATGAGTGGTGAACTCGTTGGCCTGATTTTTATCTCTGAGTTGTATCCGTTCTTTACAGGCCGGGACACCATGAGATATCTAACCTGAAAATGTTTCCTCCCGCTCTGTAAGTTCTCCTTTTGCTTTTTGATAAGCTTTTGACACGCAGACTGGATAGTTTTGATGAAGTCCAGTTAAGTTTTTTCTATAGTGATTTTAGTATCAAATATAAGACACTAGTGCCTAATCCAAGGTTTTGAAGGTCCATATAGTATGTGTGTGTATGTATGTGTGTATATGTATATACATATATATGCATATGCATGTCTTTGTGTCTATATATACATATGTGTACATATGTATTGTGCACACATGCATATGTATGTGTGCATGTTTGTGTGTTTGTATATGTGCACATATATGTGTGCATGTGTTTTGTGTATATACATACTATGCACATGTGTTTGTGTGTATGCATGTATGTATATGTATGCATGTGTATGTGTATATGTATGTATATGTGAACATGTTTTTGAATGTGCATGTGTATATGTATGTATGTATGTATGTATGTGTGTTTTTACGTATACATATGTACGTGTGTGCATGTATTTCTGTGTGTGTGTGTGTGTGTATAGACATGAACGTATGTGGGAAGAGAATGAGCCCATGGAGCAGTTACATGGTCTGCCCTGAGTTCAAAGTCATCTACTAATACAGAACCAAGATTCCCTCTCAAATTCTTGAGAGCCGGAAAGCCAATCCGAGGGATCCGAAATCCTCCAGAGTCTTCTGCTGATGCAGTTTGGGATCTCTGGTATCCTCCTTCCAGGCTGACCCGAGGAACGGTCAGGTCAGGTTTCTCCAATCAGGACTCCATCTGGCCACCAGGGGGAGTGGTGGAGCCATCCTGAACGCGGGCCTCTGTGATGGAGGCCTGCTGGCTAGCCTGCCCTGGAGCCCTTGCCAACCCTGCTCTGTAACCCCAGCAGTTGGCACAGGTCCGCCCTTCCTGGGATTGGACAGGGTCTATCTAGCCTTCGCTCGCTGGAGCTCAGAGCCGCGGTGAGGTCAATCCAAAGCTTGGAACAAAGCGAGACGAATGGAGCCGTCTTTGGATAAAGGAAAATTCCTGGACAGCATGTCCCTGTCAACACCTAGCCTGTTAGCACAGAGGTGACCGTGGGACACAAGGTGACGCTTCTTGCTTGGCTCCCTTCAGCTCTTCAGTCGGTGGGGAAGCAGCGCCCGGCTACCGTTCCCGCCAGACGGTCATTTTTGCTCTTTGAAGAGAGGGAGGGAAGGCGAGGCAGTAGCAGGAGGAGGGATCTGTGGATCCAGCTGCTCCGCCACAAACTCTGCCAGCCCCTGAAGAAGCCAGACAGCGCAGGCGCTGTGCCAACCCTGTATCCTGCCTCTGGTACAGCTGTGTTTGGGGATGCCAGCCATGTGCCGGGAGCACGTCACATGCTCCCGGAAACAAGAAGACCAGAGGTGGGCAGGCCTTTCCTGGGACTGGCCTGGCTCTCCGGAGCTGAGCAGGACAGAAGCAGTCACAAGTCCACCCGCTGGCTTTGCCCGGGCCGGTGGGCTCTGTGCCAAGGCTCTCACCTGGGGGGCCTCTCTCAGACTCAAACACACCTACAGTCAGTCTAAAGCTACACCTCGTCATCGCAGAGGCATTCAGAGAGGGACGGTCATGCCCACGGAGGCCAGGCTTCTGGGTGCCTGGCACGGGGAGGGCCAGCCCGAGGTGGACTCCCTCCTCCTTCTCCTCCTCTTCCTCCTCCTCCTCCTCTTGCTTTCCTACAGACACTGTAAGAAAACACCCCCGAGCTGACAGAAAGAAAATCGCTCAAGATAACAAAATTTGGGAGGTTTTCCTTTTCCTGCCCATGGCTGCAGACTCCTTTGAGATGACAGATGGCCGCTTCTGTTCCACTTGTGCCTAATTTTCTCCTTCCTGGAAGGAAGAGGAGCCCAGCAGGACAGCTGGAAATAGCACAGAAGGAGTAGAGGACCGTGGCTGCCCCACTGTGGTTTCTACTTCATTGAAACTGCTTTGATTCAAAAGAGAATCTCTCTGCCGGCAGCGCCCCTCCTTTCTCTGCCCCGTGCTAGGCACTCCCTCCTTCGCTAGGCTGCACCCTGCTCCCAGGGCCTGGGTTCTAAACACGACACAGCTTTATGGGGTAGAAAACAGCTGAGAGTGGGGTGCTTCTGGCTTAGACGCTTCCAGGAAGATTGCGGTGGTGCCCCCTGATGTGCAAAGGCCCTAGGCTAATGACAGCAGTGTCAGAAGAGGGTGTAGACGTGGGGTCTGCATGGTTCATGGTTTATGGTTTGTTTGTGTCATTTATGTATGACTTATTTATTTTATATGAGTACACTGTAGGGATCCTCAGACACATCAGAAAAGGGTGTCAGTTCCCATTACAGATGGTTGTGAGCCACTATGTGGTTGCTGGGATTTGAACTCAGGACCTCTGGAAGAGCAGTCAGTGCTCTTAACCACTGAGCCATCTGTCCAGCCCCTCCTGAGAGCATCTTAACGGCTTCCCACCTGTGCCTCCCACCATTCCTCTGCCCCAAAAAGCCCACACAAGCCCGATGAAGTAGTGGCTTCTACCCTGACCCATCAACACGTGGGTCTCAGAGCCAGAAGGTGAGTTCTCGGCCCACGGAGCAGTGTGGGTGATTCAGATATGTCCAGAGCCCGTTCCTCTTACCCATCTGCTGTGGGCCAGAGGCTGAGTGTGTCCTTGAACGTGGGCCCGGTGTGTTGATATCGAGGTTGTGGGAACTTTAAGAGCTGCCTCAGCGGGTAAAGGGGCTCGGCACCAAGCTGAGTTCCATTCCTGGACGCGCGCGCATGGTGGAAGGAGAGAACAGACTCCTCAAGTTGTCCTGACTTCCAGACATGAGTCTCTCTTCCCACAATCAATAAAATATAATGGGGCTGGAGAGATGGCTCAGTGGTTAAGAGCACTGACTGCTCTTCCAGAGGTCCTGAGTCCAATTCCCAGCAACCACATGGGGGCTCACAGCCATCTGTAATGGGACCCGATGCCCTCTTCTGTTGTGTCTGAAGACTGTGACAGTGAACTCACAGTGAACTTATTTATTACATAAAATAAATAAATAAATAGATCTTTAAAAATGTAATTCTGGAGGGCTGGAGAGATGGCTCGGCGGTTAAGAGCACTGGCTGCTCTTCCGTGATGCCCTCTTCTGGTGTGTCTGAAGACAGCTACAGAGTACTTAGATATAATAATAAATACATCTTTAGGCCAGAGCGAAAGGGGCCTAGCAGGAGCCAGAGCAAGTGGGCCAACTAGATTGAGCAGAGGTCCTGAATTCAAATTCCCAGCAAACCACATGATGGCTCACAACCATCAGTTCAGCTACAATGTACTCATATTGTAAGACCCGAAAGAAAAACAGGGGCACCCCATCGCCCTACGCCTTGGAAGGCGTCATCCCAATCACTCACGAGAAACAGTCTTTTTTTTTTTTTTTTTTTTTTTTTTTTCCGAGACAGGGTTTCTCTGTAGCCCTGGCTGTCCTGGAACTCACTCTGTAGACCAGGCTGGCCTCGAACTCAGAAATCTGCCTGCCTCTGCCTCCCAAATGCTGGGATTAAAGGCGTGTGCACCGCTGCGTGCTGCATGCCCTCCTGAGGTAGGATTCAGTCCCTACAACAGCTCACAGAACTCGGGAAGAACAGTAAGCTCACATCTCCTGGCTTTCACAGCAAGCTTAACTCAGGTCTTGCACACACGGATGCACCCCAGTCCCCAGCCTGATGATGGTAGGTGAATCAGTCTGCTACGTGCCTGTCTTCACTGACACTCCCGCAGCACTGGTCTACAGAAGGCCCGCGGAGTGTCTGCTCAGGAAGGGCGAACCGGCTACCTAGTGACCTCAGAGGAATGTGGATAGGCTGAGATGCGCAAAGCATCCTGGGGGCTTCCGAAGCAAGTGGTGAATCCCAAGCGGTACTCTCCTCCCAGCAGACCGTGGAAGGACGGGAATAAATATTTGTATGATGGGCTAATTATTAGCGACAGCTTTGATGTCCTCGGCCTTTGTTAGCAAATGGAATTTCGAGGTCGGCTGCGAACAAAGGCATCGCTTGGCTCCTCTTAATGAGTGCCAGAAAAACCCAACTTGTGTTTCTCCGGCCAGGGACTGATTGTCAAAGGGGCTATTGGATGATTCTCAGTGATCTGGCCAGCCTCTCCCCTGTGCATTCTCTTGCCCGGAGGATCTCTAAGCGATAGATTTTAATCTTTAGGGTGATTTTATTGCCTTTATGGGAGGCCCTTTAGAAGATGAAAATAGAAGATTCCCCCTTTTGTTTGTGCGTGTGCTGCCTGCCCCGCCCCCACCCCTGTGAGTGCGCAGAGGGCAGAAGGAGCTTGGGTGTCTTTCCCTATCAGTCTCCCATTGTATTCTCTTGAGGGAGACAGGGTTTATCATAGACCCTGAGCTAGCTGGGGCCAGTAAGCCTGGGCAATTCTCCCTTTGTCTCTTCCACAACACCAGGATTAAAGGCCTGTGCAGACACACCCAGATTTTTTTTAAAGATTTATTTATTTATTTCATGTATGTGGGTACACTGTAGTTGTCTACTCAGCAGAGGGCATCGGATCCCATTACAGATGGTTATGAGCCACCATGTGGTTGACTGGGATTTGAACTCAGGACCTCTGGAAGAGCAGTCAGTGCTCTTAACCCTTGAGCTATCTCTCCAGCCCCATGGGATTTGAACTCTTAACTGCTGAGACACCTCCCACAGTCTGTCTTTATTTTGTTTCTCTTGAAACCAAGTCTCTTTTAGCCCAGGTTGGCTTCAAACTTGGTATGTAGTTGACGGTAATCTTAGTCTCCTGGTCCTTTTGCCTTTCCCGTTGGAGTTCAGGGATTGCAGGCCAGTGTCATCACAACTGCTTTAATGGGGTGCTGGAAGTCAAATCAAGGTCCCTTATGCAGTCCACCGGCTGAGCGACATCCCAGCCCTGAAAAGGTGTTTAAAGTTTGTTTCAGCTTTTCTCTTCCTTCCTTCCTTCCTTCCTTCCTTCTTTTCCTTCCTCCCTTTCTTTTTTTTTTTTTTTTTTTTTTTTTTTTTTGTTTTGGTTTTGTTTTGTTTTGTTTTTCGAGACAGGGTTTCTCTGTGTAGTCCTGGCTGTCCTGGAACTCACTCTGTAGACCAGGCTGGCCTCGAACTCAGAAATCCGCCTGCCTCTGCCTCCCAAGTGCTGGGATTACAGGCGTGTGCCACCACGCCCGGCCCTTCCTCCCTTTCTTTGTCAGTTTGTTTGTTTGTTTGTTTGTTTGTTTTGAGACAGGGTTTCTCTATGTAGCCCTGGCTATCCTGGAACTTACTCTGTAGACCAGGCTGGCCTCGAACTCACAGAAATCTGCCTGCCTCTGCCTCCTGGGGGCTGGGATTAAAGGCGTGTGCCACCACTGCCATCTTGTTTTCCTTTTTCACACAGAGGGCTGGGAATGTAGTTTAGTTGGTAAGAATGATTGGCTAGCACACCTGAGATCTTGGCTACGGTCTCTAGCACCGCGTTCAACTGAGTGTCGGGGGATGTTCTGGTAATCCCAGCACATGGGAAGTAGAGTCTCGAGAAGTTATCTTCAGCTCTATAGGCCAGCCTATGCTACATGAGATTATGTCAAAGAATGATTGTAAAATTAATTGTAAATTAGCCTAGTTAAGAATCAGCCAAATGATCCCGTAAAGACTTTAACCTTTTAGATAAGTACTGCTAAATAATGAACTCTAAAATATAGATGAACTTTTAATGCATGGCTATATAATGATAGCAGGGTACAGGCTTAATAGTCTTGGCATTCGTCAGAAAACATAATTCTGTGACACCCAGAGAAGACTGCTTTGGACCCAGACCAAAATAATTTAATTAAACTGTGATATTCTACCAGAAAAATACCAAGAGTAAGACGTGTCTTATTGATGCAGGGTATAAATAGAGTACAGAAGCGGGATCTGGGGTGTTGGAGAGAGGCAACCAAGTCCCACTTCGGGGAAGGCTGGAGGCCTTCACAGGTCATTAGCGGTTCCCTTGTTTAGGAACCAGAAGATACACAGACATGCTCCTTGGAAACATATTTCCTCCTCCAGAGATGGCCGTGGCATCTTTTTGTTGGTCTGTGGGGTAGATTAAAATAAGCCATGGGCCGACAGTCATTCAGTTGGCATTAGTTTTTTTAATTGTTCTTTATGCTGCATATTTTTATCGCTTCGTTGAGAAATCAATCTATTCATTTTCATTACACAGAACCCAACAAAAATACGACCATGGAGAGTACGACTGCCTAGTGAGAACAAACAGAGAGCGGGAGATGAACGAGGCACTTGGCTGTCAAGACATTAAACCTAACACAGCCGGGAAGAAGGCCAGATTTTAGCTTTTAGAATACAGCATGGCATGTCTCCAGTCTCAGAACTGTGATGGCAAAGACAGGAGGGTGAAGAGTTCCGGTCCAACCTGGGCTACGTGGTAAGGCCTATCTCACACAACTCTCAGTCCTGCAAAAAAGCAAAGGCTCTTCTTACCTTAGTCAACTGTATTTGCATTAGTCCAACAAGATGAGACCGGTTATGTTCAAGAATGAGACCTTGGAGTTCTCAGACACGTGGTGGCCCAGTTCTATACGTAGGGGGCACTTAGGGAGTGTTACAGGTTCCAGGCCAGCAGGATCAACATGGTGTGTTCCAGGCCAACTGGCAGTGTAGAGAGGCGTTGGCTCAACAGACAGACAACAAACACATTTGCAACTTTGGGTCTGGCTGTGTGACTCAACTCTGGAGACTAGCATGCACAAGGCCTTGGGTCCAATCCTTAGCACAGAAAACAAAAGAAAATTGGGGTCTTACATGCTAGCTATATAGTGTAGCAGCAACGGAGGGGGACCACCTCTATGTAAACACTGGGGTCGAGCAAAAGCATCTCCTGAAGGAGGACCCAATTGAGGACTTCCTGGGAGAACAAGGATTGCCAGCCAACCAGGAACTGCTGTTTAGCAGAGACGCTTTCTTGGGCCCGATGGGGCGCAGGTGGAGGGTATCAAGGGAGCTGGCGGCAGCGCTCGGCCGGGCTTGCTGCGGTGTTTCTCACCTGCTCCCAAGGAGTCTGTGTTCTTGACTCTGAGTACCTCACCTCCCCCCAAGGGCAGGTATGACCGGTCTGGCAGGATAGGCAACAATATAGGCTATTTCTTTCTTTGGACTTACGTGTCCCCGAGTGTTGTTGTGTGCACCAGGAGTGTGGAGGAGCCCTCATAGGCCAGAAGAGGGCATCAGACACCCTGGGACTGGAGTTACAGGCAGTCATGAGCTCCCGTGTGGGTGCTGGGACTGAATCCAGGTCATCTGCGAGGGCCTTCCTCCAGCCATCTCTCCAGCCTTAGGAGACTATATTTATGTGAATATTTGGTCATTTGGAGCAATTGGAATTTTGTGTACCTTGGTATCCCCTGCCTTCCCCCTCCTGCTCTGAAACATTCTGTCATTTGGTGGTCACCTCAGCCACAAGCCATTTTTAGTTTTTTGTTTTTTTGTTTGCTGGGTTTTTTTTGGGGGAGGTAGGGGGGTTTCTGAGACAGGGTTTCTCTGTGTCCTCTTGGCTGTCCTGGAACTCACTCTGTAGACCAGGCTGGCCTCAAACTCAGAAATCTGCCTGCCTTTGCCTCCCAAGTGCTGGGATTAAAGGCATGTGCCACCACTGCCCGGCCTGCCGGGGCTGTTTTGACTCACAGGTGCTGGTCGGTTGCCTTCCCTGCTCCTCTGCATTCATCCTGTGGCTCTATGAGTCTAGGAAGCCCCACCACAAGCCCACTCAGGAAGCCGGCGCTTAGGTCAGGCTACGCGGAAGGGAGCCACGGCCCACTGTGCAGCCTATTTGGATCCGAAGCCAGTTCTCCCGGGGAGACTTTTCTTTCTTTCTTTCCTTTTTTCTTTTTTCTTTTTTCTTTTTTCTTTTTTTAAGGGCTGGAAGATCAAAACGAATTTCAAAGTGGCGCTCAGAGCTCTCTTCCCTTCCCCTTATCCTGCATGGCTGTACCCTAGAATTTTCAAGAGTCCACAGGCCCTGAGATGAAGTCATTGCTCTGACAAGCTGGTGAAACGCGTGCTTTTGTCTACTCAAACCCTGCTTTTGACCTTTTAGCGTGCCTTGTAATTTTGTGTTGAAAGCCAGACATGGAGCGGGGAGACCGGGATTGTGGTAGGCAGGCCTCTAGTAATGCGCTGCTAAGTGTGGGGACAGGACGGTTTGGCTGTCCTGTAATTAGGGTTCCATCTTGCAGTGAGCCAGTAGCTTAGACTGTGATATTATTTTTTTAGGGGGGAGAGCAGGCTTTCTAGACAGGGTTTCTCTGTGTAGCCCTGGCTGTCCTGGAACTCTGTAGATGAGACTGGCTTTGGACTCGGAAATCTGCCTGCCTCTGCCTCCCAAGTGCTGGGATGAAAGGCGTGCACCACCACTGCCTGGCGGACTGTGATATTCTCTTGTATCTCTCAGAACTTTCGCCAGGTCAGTGAGGCACCAGTGAAATGGTTTCTTCACCAAAAAACGAATTTACTTTTAGGGACTGGAGAGTTGGCTCAGCATTTGAGTGCACTTCCTGCTCTTGCAGGGGACCTGAGTTCAATCCCCAGACTGGGCCGCTCCCAGCCTTCCACGACGCCAGTTCTAGGGAACTGTCGCCCCCTTCTGGCCTCCTGGGGAACTGCCAGAGCTAAGGCTGTAGTTTAGTAAAGAATGCATGGCCAGCGTTCCCCAGATCCTGGAACTCAAAAAGGAAAGCCTCTAGTTCCTGAGCCTGCAGCTCTTTGTAGATTTTTCTACCCTGGGCTGTGTCGAGTGGTGTTCCTGTGCAGGTGGGCTGTGGCCTCTATGCCTATGTGTCAGCCTTCCCAGGGGTGCCTGAGCAGTTGGCCACAAATCTCCCTTCTCTGGTAGATCCGAGACAAACGGCTGAATTTGAATTTGCTTTTTTCCTTCCTGTTTGTGGGAATTGTTTCTCAACTCCTTGTGTGCCACAATAAAAACAGGAATTGGATCCCAGGAAAAACTCCCCTCCTTTGGCTTTCGGGCAGCATTTCCTTTTCTATTACAGCTGTTAATCACCTGTCCTGTGGTGCTGGTTGTTCTGTTGTTGCTTTGTTTTGTTTCAACCTCCATTCATCTGGGAAGAGAGAAAGTGCCTTTATCAGGTTGTCTTTAGGCACGTCTACGGGGCATCTTCTTGATTTTTGATTGACTTGGGAGGGCCCAGCCCACTGTGGGCGGTGCCCCCTTTGGACAGGTGGACTTGGGCTGTCTAGCAGGCTGAGCAAGCTACAGGGAGCGAGCCAGTAAGCCGTGGTCTTCCATGCCTTCTGCTTCAGCGCCTGCCTCCAGGCTTCCGCCTAGAGCTCCTGCCCTGCCCTTTCTATATGATAGACTGAAGCTAAATAAACCCTTTCCTCCTCAAGTTCCTTTTGGTTATGGTGTTTTATTGCAATAGAGACCCCACTGAGACAGCTGAGACTGTAGCTCAGTATCAGAACACTTGTCTAACATAGAAGTCCCCAACTCAGGATGTAAAGAAGACATCGAAGCTGGGTGGTGGTGGCGCACGACTGTAATCCCAGCACTTGGGAGGCAGAGGCAGGCGGATTTCTGAGTTCGAGGCCAGCCTGGTCTACAAAGTGAGTTCAGGACAGCCAGGGCTACACAGAGAAACCCTGTCTCGAAAAACAAAACAAAACAAAACAAAAAGACATCGAACTTCTCATCTTGTCTTCAACTTTCTTTCTTTCTTTTTTTTTTTAAGGTTTATTTAATTATTATATGTAAGTACACTGTAGCTGTCTTCAGACCAACCATTAGAGGACATCAGATCTTATTACAGATGGTTGTGATCCACCATGTGGTTGCTGGGATTTGAACACAGGACCTTCAGAAAAGCAGTCGCTACTCTTACCTGCTGAGTCATCTCTCCAGCCCCCTGTCTTCATCTTTCAAGTACTGGATACCTACCATGTGCGCATGCGGGTAGACCGTTTTGTGTGCAGTGCTGAGTGATGACGTCAGAAGAGGCGTCTCTCCACTGAGCCATCCCTCCTGCTCCTCCTCAGTCCCTTTTTGAACTTTTAATTTTGAGACAGGGGGTCATCAAGTCACCCACTCGGGCCTTGAAGTTGGGATCCTCTTGCCTCAGTCTCCCTAGCAGCTAAGGTCTGTGTGTGGGGTATTCACAATAGAAAAATAAATGAATAAATAAAGTTATTCCCCATAAAATGTGGACATAGTCCGGGCGGTGGTGGCACACACCTTTAATCCCAGCACTTGGGAGGCAGAGGCAGGCGGATTTCTGAGTTCGAGGCCAGCCTGGTCTACAGAGTGAGTTCCAGGACAGCCAGGGCTACACAGAGAAACCCTGTCTTGAAAAAAACAAAACAAAACAAACAAACAAACAAATAAATAAATAAAAAGTGAGCATAGAATTGCACGTCTTCATCAAGAGAAGGCGCAAGGGCCATCCCAGTGAGGTGGCGCAGCTCCAAACCTCATCCTGGGAGCTGAACTGTGGTCCCTGCATGAGTGTGCACACCACAGTAATAAGTTTTTGGTGTTTTTTCTTTAAGAGAGAGGAAGAGAAGTATTGAGGAGAAATAAAACCCATCTTATTTGTGTTCAAATAGGAGCAATCCAACAGAGAGAGAAAAAAAGGAAAAAACAAAAACAAAACAAAACCAATCCTGCGGGAGCTGGAGAGGGAGGGTTTCTGAGCCATGTCCTTGAGTAACGAGAGGGGACAGGAGCGAATGAGAGCAGAGGGCTGGGTTTCAATGGAGCATAGATGATTCATCCCTAATTGCAGACAGGAAGCCAGAGTGTGGATTTAGAGAAGGATGGATGGGTGGGGGCTGGAAGAGTCCCTGCAATTTCTCTGCTGATTGCGTCAATATTCACGACGAACTCGGAAAGAAATCCATCAACTGAGGGAGCGCGAACGGGAGGAAGCGGCGGGAGGGCGGGAGGGAGGTTGGAGCGGAAAGCCGAGGAGGTTGTGAAATAACCGGCTGGAAAATGAGGAAAGAAATTAGCCGGGAGAAGTGGTGTTGTGTGATTGCCAGGAGGCATTGTGGGCCCGCTTGAGGTTTGTGGTCACGCATTTGAAAGTAAAAATGGCCAGTGTCTTTGGGTGACAGGTGCAGGTGCCTTCCAGCAGAAATTGGAATTCCCATCTAAACTGTGGTTTTGCACAGGGCGTGTCAAGAGGAGGGCATCGCTAAGGGCGTGGACGAGGGGGAAGTGCACTGGGTAGACCACGGGAAGGAAAAGGGGCTGGCCGTGGGGAGGAGGACATCCATTATTTGTGTCATGATTCGAGTCTGTTAGGAGGGTGGGAATCGTCCTGTACTGGGGGAAAACCTAAGCTGGGTGCGCAGCATGCCTGGCGTCTTAAAGCACAGCAAATTCAAGGCCAGGCTGGTGCACAGGAGACCATGTTTTAAAAGGAGGGCGGGTCAGGGAGGTTGCGAGGTGCCTGTCCCTTTATCCCCACTTTCATCTCTGGCTGGAGTAAGGTAGAAAGAGAGAACCAACTGCCACAAGTCGCCCTCTGATCCTCTCTTGTGTGCTCTGGTCAGTAGGCTCTCAATAAGCAAGCATGTCACACACACACACACACACACACACAAATGCCAAAATTACTATTTTTGACTTAAAAAAAAAAAAAAAAAAAGAGGCCAGGGAACTGGCTCAGTGGGTTAAAGTGCTTATCATGTAAGTTGAAACAGTGAAAAGCCGGTTGAGACTGGATATGGTGGTGCATGCCTTCAGTCCTGATGCTCAAAAGCCAGAGGAAAACCGACCTCTTGTGAGTTCCAGGCCTTACTGATCTACACAGTGAGTTCTGTTTCAGCAAAATAAAATAAAATGAAACCCTCAAACCAAAATATAGATTCCAAGGCTAGGCACGCAGCACAGTGGTCCGATGCTTGCCCCCATGCATGAAATCCTGGATTCAATTTCCAGCACTATAGAACAAGGAAAAGCAGTGGATCCAGCACTATCGAACAAGGAGTAGCAGTGGATCCTTTTATCCCAACATTCCGGAGTTGGAGAAAGAGCAGAAGTTCAAGGTCACCTTTAGCTACCTACTGGGTCCCCGCCAGCAGTGAGCGCCACCATGGATAGTTTCAGAGAGTTTCACCCTGCTGGGCAAACACCCCAATACTGAGCTACAGCCCCAGCCCCTCTAATTGTAATTTTTTTTATTGAAAAGATTATTTTCTCTGTGTATAAATGTTTTTTCCGCATGTAGACATGTGGACCGTGTGCGTGCCTGGTGCTCTTGGAGGTTTAGTTTTATTTATTTATTTACTGTTATATCTAAGTACATTGTAGCTGTCTTCAGACGCACCAGAAGAGGGCGTCAGATCTAATTGTTGTCTGATCACAGATGGTTGTGAGCCACCATGTGGTTGCTGGGATTTGAGCTCAGGACCTTCGGGAGAGCAGTCAGTGTTCTTAACCACTGAGCCATCTCTCCAGGCCCTCTTGGAGGTTCAGAAGAGGGTGTTGGCGTACCCTGGAACTTACACAGTCGTGAGAACCCAAGTTGTCTGCAAGGGCAGCCAGTGCTCTTAACCACCGAGCCAGCACTCCAGCCTCTGTAATTATTATTGTTGTTGTTGTTGCTGTTATTTTGATCCAACAAACTGGCTGCGGGGGCTCTTTCCGAGCACGCTGCAGCCCCCCAGATTGCATAGGTCTACGGTTTGAGCATGGCTTGTCCTCTTTGAAACGCTTGTCGAAATTTGGTCTTCCAGGAGGTGGAGTTGTCAGGGGGTAATTAGGTCATCGAGGAGGGTCAATGTCCTTGAAGAAGTGTGTTGCTCTCATGGGAGGAGATGGCTAAGAAGAGGCTGCTCCTCCGGCCCGCACCCTCCCTTGCTGTGTTTCCATGATGACCTCTAAGTTCTTCCAACAAGCCCTGGCGGCTCGAGCCTTTACCAGAGGCTGAGCAGATGCAGTAGCATTCTTTTGGATTTCTGGAGTCCAGAGCTGAGAACTGTAAACAAGGCAAACCAGAGCACAGCCGATCTCTATTAGCATTGTTTTAATCTTTGTGTGTGTGTGTGTGCATGTATGCGAGAGTGTGAGCACATGTGTTTGCGTGCGCCCAAGTGTGTGCTCGCGCATGTGTGCGAGAGTATGTGTGTGCGCATGCGCTTTCGATTTCGGATGCGCATGTGCTGTAGCGTGTAGGTGGAAGTGTAGGGATAGCCCCAGGCGATAATCCTCAGCTTCCACATTGAGAGAGGTTCATCATTAATGCTTCATAAGCTGAGCTAGCTGGCCTGAGAGCTTCACAGTGTATTTCTGTCTCTGCCTCACGTGTAGGAGCTTTGGGATTGCAGATGCATGCGGCCACACCTTGCTTTGCATGGGATCTGGACTCCAGTCCTATGCTTGTGTGTAGGAGGTGCTTTTACCACGGAGCCACACCCCAACTGCAAACCTCTATTTCTAATCTAGGGCCCTACCTCAATTATTCGTTGAAAGGAACCATTCCTCCCCTCCCCTGGCCTCCACAGGAAGCTGCCCTGCCTCTCTCTGTAGAAGCTGTTGCCCTGAGACAGTTTGGTTTTGCGTACATGACAGTCTTCAGTGACCAGGACAAGGGCTGAGCTGATTGAGTTTCTCCCCCTCAGGAATTTTAACTAGGAAATGCCCGAGTCATGAGACATTTGGCAGAAGCCGCTGAAGCTGACAAGCCGCAGGCTACAGGAAAACCAGAGAAGCCAAGAGAGACCACATGAAAGGCAGGGTTCCGAGGAAGTTGAGGCCATGGGAGAGCTGGGGCTGTGGGTGGAGGAGGGCTGCCTGGGGCCGGGCCTGCTGGGGAAGGTGACTTAGTGTTACGCAGCAGGGAGTGGGGCTGTGTGCCTGCCCTTCCGGGTGCCCCAGCTTCCAGTCTCTGCTTTTCTGAGGTCAGAGTGCAGCTTCATCAGGCTCCCTGAGGGAGGACTGCGCATTGCAAGTCTGTTACTTTTTAGTGTTGTCTGTATTGGGTGGAGGTGCGCCTGTGCAGCGGCTCTTGTCCGGAGGTCAGAGGACAACCTGTGGGAACTGGCTCTCTCCTCTGCAGTATGGATCCGGGGTGGGGGGTGGGGGGTGGGGATCGAACACGGGTCTTCAGACTTGCTGGTCAGCACATTTACCCACTTGCCATCTCCCCAGTTTTCTTTTCCCTTGAAAAATGATTCCTTATCTTGTTTCCTTTAGTTTCCCCCCTTTTGTTTGTTTGTTTGTTTGTTGTTGTTGTTGTTGTTGTTTTCGAGACAGGGTGTTTCTGTGTAGCCCTGGCTGTCCTGGAACTCACTCTGTAGACCAGGCTGGTCTCGAACTCAGAAATCCGCCTACCTCTGCCTCCCAAGTGCTGGGATTAAAGGCGTGCGCCATCACCGACCGACCGGCTGTTATTCCGTTTATTTATTTATTAGTGAGGCATGGCTGCAGCAGTCGGAGGACAGCTTGTGGCACCCTGTGGGCTCAGGGGGTCGACCTCGGGTTGTTCCGCTTGGGGACAAGCGTCTTTTACTTGCTGAGACCTCTAGGCAGCCCCTCCCCTGCTGTAAGACAGGCCCTTACTATAGACCAGGCTGGCTTTGAGCCTACAGAGATCTACCTTCCTCTACCTCCCACATACTGGGATTAAGAGCACACACATCACCATGCCCAGTCAAAAATAAAACCTAAAAAGAATTATTATTAGTGATGCGGAGGGCGGGGCGGCTTGTGTACCACGGAGCGTGTGGGGATTGAGCCCCTGTGGGCTCAGTTCTTCTCTCCAGTATAAGGTAGGTTCTATGGATTGAGTTCAAGTTGTGCAGTTTACGCAGTGTACCCACCTGCTGAGGCCTCTCGCTTGCTCTCGGTGTTTATACTGAGTTAGGGTCTTGTGGACTCCAAGCTGGCCAGGGGTTTACTAAGTAGCTGAGGATGACCTTGAGCTCCTGATCCTCCTGTCTCTGTCTCCACGGTGGAGCACTAGAGCACTACCATGCCCATGGGGGCCGGGGACTGACCCCAGGGCTTTGTGCATGCTGGGTAAGCCCCCTACCCTGTGCATGCTGGGTAAGTCCCCTACCCGGTGCATGCTGGGTAAGCGCCCTACCACCTGAGCTGTGTTTCCAGGCCCGCATCCTGGTGCTCCTAACTGTATCACTCTGCCTTCTGTATTTACCTTTAAGCTATCACAAAGGATAATAATTTTAGCCCCTAGAATCCCCACTGCTCTGCCTGGCCACCTTGTTCTTTCTACCAATCTTTTACTGTCTTTTCCGTCTTTTCATCCCACAATGTCAAATAATTCGAATCCAACGGTCTGGTTTCCTGTACTCAATGGTATGTCCTTAGGCTTCCTCTGGGCCTTCGTGGGACTTGCCGGCTTGTTCTTTTTATTGTCAAATAATGTGCAATGATGTCTTTCCCAAGGACGTCTTGGGTGCTTTCAAATTAAACACTCCTCACTTTTTTTTTTTTTTTTTTTTTTTTTTGGTTTTTCGAGACAGGGTTTATGTGTGTAGCTCTGGCTGTCCTGGAACTCACTTTGTAGACCAGGCTGGCCTCGAACTCAAAGATCCACCTGCCTCTGCCTCCCAAGTGCTGGGATTAAAGGCGTGCGCCACCACCGCCCGGCTTTTTTTTTTTTTTTAGACAGGATCTTGGCATTCAGCCCTGGTTGGCCTGGAATTCGCTATGTAGGCCAGGCTGGCCTTGAACTCTTAGAGATCTGACTGCCTCTGTCTTCAAAGGCTGGAATTAAAGATGTCCACCATCACCCTGGCCAAATTACTGCCTCCTCTTCCTTTTTCTCCTCCCCCTCCTTTTTAAAAATGGTTTCGGGATTGAACCCAGGGCCTCTCATAGGCTGGGTCAACATTCTACAAATGAGCTATGTGTTTCCCCGCATAAACTCTTTTTTTTTTTTTTTTTTTTTTTTGGTTTTTCGAGACAGGGTTTCTCTGTATAGTCCTGGCTATCCTGGAACTCACTCTGTAGACCAGGCTGCCCTCGAACTCAGAAATCTGCCTGTCTCTGCCTCCCAAGTGCTGGGATTACAGGCGTGCGCCACCACCGCCTGGCACATAAACTCTTTTTTATTATAAAAATATGTTGCAAACACACACAACCCTACCCCAAAATTAACCAGATTTTGGGTCTGGAAGACTCTATGCTTCCTGTAAGATTTCAAAAATGTAGCCGGGTGGTGGTGGTGCACGCCTTTGATCCCAGCACTTGGGAAGCAGAGGCTGGCAGGATTTCTGAGTTCAAGGCCAGCCTGGTCTACAGACTGAGTTCCAGGACAGCCAGGGCTACACAGAGAGACCCTGTCTCGAAAAAAAACCCCAGAGACTCACTGAGTAAAGGCTGAGGCTCGGAGTTGTGTCCCAGAGATCCAAGAGGTAGGATGAAGAGTGCATAGGTGAACCTGTCCTTTCTACCTGGGACACTTGTGCCCATCCCCCAAATAAGTCAATAAAACGAGTGCCAGTCATGAAGACACACACTTTAGTCTTAGCACTCAGGAGGCAGAGGCGGACAGATAGATCCCCTGAGTCTGGGGCCAGCCTATTCTACAGAGAGAATTCCAGGACAGCCAGGGCGATGTGTGTGACCTTGTCTCAACCAAACAAAACCCTACAGGATTCCGTGGCTTCTCCGGCACCGGGCGCCCAGTGGCGGAGACACGCATACAAGCTGAACACCTATGCACATAAAATAAATACCATTTAAAAAATGTAAGGGGCTGCCTGGCTGAGGGCTCAGCTTGCCTAGCAGGGATGGGGCTCTGAGTTCATGCTCCAGCAGCACACGCATGCGCAGCACTGATGGGGCACCATCGGACTTGGGGTTGAGCAGAATGGAGGAGACTGGCCTAGATTTGACCAACCTTGTCTGGCAGAGCTGAGTTTTGGTGCTCTTCCCACATCAGAGAGTTGTTCTGCCCTGTCAGGTATTCAGTTAAATTCTGGACTCCTTAAACACGATCTTAGGAAATCCTGTTAAGGGGGAAGACTCCTTCTAAAGGCCCCTTTGTCTTGTTTGGCTCTTAGAGAAAGTACGGTTTGTGCACAGTTCCGAGCACCAATTATCATGCCCCTGTTATCCCTAGAAAACAACACCTTCAAGCCAAGCAATCTACCGGATGGGGGGAAATATTTATCTTTAAACACAGCTTCCCCGAGGGTGGAATTCTCCTGCTCGCTGGCTCACTCAGTTAACAGTGGACAGCTGTTTCTAACAGGAAGCGTGGAATCGCAAGGCTCCCCACCGCCCCCCTCCCCCCGAAACGAAATGGCAGGAAGACAGAGGGAGGAGGGTTCCTAATTATCAAACTTGGATTGGGGCCAAGACAATGAACCTCCTTGTCTCCGCCCCTCAGTTCCTTTCACAAGTCCTACGAGACTCTTAATAACCACAAGTGGTCAGGTGGGCTTAGGTCTCATCTAAAAGGCATCCTCGTGACTCGAGTTCAATGTGACTCAGGAGGAGAGCGAGCGGCAGGCCACCCCAGCTGAGCATGCTGGCAAACAGACCGTAAAATAAAATTCAGCAGAGTGAGCGCTTGAACGGGGAACCTCAGCTGCTCGGCGTGATCAGACGCGTACAAACAAAGGAAAGGGGTTTCTCACGCCTCTTCTAAAAAGCATTTTATTTTCAGTTTTTTTTTTTCTAGATAGGTTTCCATGAAGTCCCGTGCCGACCATCCACTCACTCTGGTGGTTGAACTAATAATCTTGCTTCCAAGTGCTGGAATCACATGCATGCTCCACCATACCTTACGTTTATGGTGTTTTAGTGTGTGTGTGTGTGTGTGTGTGTTTGCTCACATGCCTTATCGTGGTACATCTACCTATGGAGGTCAAAGGTCCCTGAGGATGTGGTCTCTCTTTTCAGCGTCTGGGTCCCAGGGTGGGTTGTGGTGGCGTGGAACCCTATTCCTTAGGCTTGGTAGCCAGTGCCTTTACCTAATGAACCATCTCACCAGCCCACATCTTCCTTTAGAAAAGCAATCTCAACCTTTCCTGAAGCAAGAACAATGAGCACACCCATCTCCCCCTCCCCCGCAGTGCAGGGCAGGGGTCACTTGTCTGGCTTTTGAGCCAGAGGGACGATAGAGGAAGGAATCCTGATGTGCAATGAATCAGGGGAAATCCCACGGTGGCTACATGGACGTCAGGCCAGCGGGCAGCGCTTGCTCTGGTTTCAACCAGAAAAAGTGCAACCGGAGGTAAAGAAAGCACATTATTGGCTTGGGTTTTCACTGCACAAACTTGGAAGCTGATTCCGCAGGAAAGACCCGGAAACCAGCTCCAGTCTGTGGCAAGTCTTGCCGAGGAGGAGTCTACTTCTGCTTCAGGCATTTTAGGGGAAAATAATTTACATGTTCCAAAGCTCGAGTACTTCTGGAAGATTAGGAAGGCTAGTTACCAGCCATATGTTCAAAGAACTTGCATTCTTTCTTTCTTTTTTAATTATAAAAATTATCCATGCTTGAGATGAAAAGGAAGGGGGAAAAATGAACAGAGCAGGCTCTAATGAAGTCAGAAGTCAGCCTTCGTTCCCTGCTCGCCTCGCGTGCATTCCGCACCCAGTGGGCTCGTTGGAAACGTTCTGTGAGGACATCTTGAAGCATGGACAGACTTGTCCTTTTATATTTATTTCCCCTGGGTAGTGTGTGTGTAGCGGGTGTATTACACGCGTGGAGGTCAGAGGACAGACAACCTCAGGCTGTCTCTCACCATGAAGGCTCTAGTTGTAAGGCTTAGAGCAGGCGCTTAACCCTGAGCCCTCTCATGGCTGGGAGAGAGCTGCACTCCTGCCTTTCCTATCGATGAACTCCATACTTGGGCTTTAAAAACAAAAACAAAAAAACGGGGCTAGAGAGATGGCTCAGTGGGTAAGGGTACTAACTGCTCTTCCGAAGGTCATGAGTTCAAATCCCAGCACCCACATGGTGGCACACAACCAGAGATCTGCCACCTTCTGGTGTCTAAAGATAGCTATAGTGTACTTACATATAATAAAATAAATCTTTAAAAAAAACAAAAAAAAAACAAAAAAAATCCATGCCTGGCTTCTATTTGCTGTCTTGGAAGAGAGAGAGAGAGAGAAAGAGAGAGAGAGAGAGAGAGAGAGAGAGAGAGAGAGAGAGAGAGAAGGAGTCACAATGAGAAGCTAGAGAGAAGACTCGGGGAAGACAGGAAGACTCAGGGCATTTACGGCTTTTGCAGAAGACCAGGGTTCAGTTCTTAGCACATGCATGGCAGCTCAGAACAACCTATAACTCCAGTTCCATGAGACTGAGTGCTCTCTTCTGACCTCCAAGAGCTCCTGCATGAATGCAGTGCACATACATAATATACTCAGGCACAGACACATATGGGTAGAATTAAATAATTTCTTAAGAAGAAAATATAATGAAACCTACCATTTTGCAAATGTCATAAATGTCCTTTCTCTCTCTTAAGAACTCTTTCAGATCTATTTATTTTTACATACACGAGTGTTCTGCCTACACATATGTATGTACACCACAGGCATACTAACATCCCTGAGGCTCACAAGAGGGTGTCAGATCTCCTGGAACTGGAGTTACAGAGGATTGTGACTGTCATGTGGGTGCTGGGAACTGGACCCAGGTCCTCTGCAAGAAGGAATGATCTTAGCCAGGCGGTGGTGGCACATGCCTGTAATCCCAGTGCTCTGGGAGGCAGAGGCAGGTAGATTTCTGAGTTCGTGGCCAGCCCGGTCTACAGAGTGAGTTCCAGGACAGCCAGGGCTATACAGAGAAACCCTGTCTCAAAAAACCAAATCCAAGCCGGGCTGTGGTGGCGCATGCCTGTAATTCCAGCACTTGGGAGGCAGAGGCAGGCAGATTTCTGAGTTCGAGGCCAGCCTGGTCTACAAAGTGAGTTCCAGGACAGCCAAGGCTACACAGAGAAACCCTGTCTCGAAAAACCAAACAAACAAACAAACAAAAAAAAAAAATCCCCCCAAAAAAAAAAAAAAAAAAAAAGAACGAATGATCTTAGCCACTGAGGCATCTCTCTGCCTCCTCATCACGACATTTTCATACACATACACCCTGTCCTTTGATTATATTTACCCAGCCCTCATCATAACCTCATGCTCTTCCAGCTGGTCCCTTTCTTCCTTCTAAATACTCTCCTGTCATATATGCATATATGTCTACTTCCATGTCATCTCTCTGTCTGTCTGTCTGTCTGTCTCTCTCTCTCTCTCTCTCTCTCTGTGTATGTGTGTGTGTGTGTGTGTGTGTGTATGTAGGATCACACCTCTGATTTGATTTCTACATGTACAAAAGTAAATTTAAAGAAGTGACACTTGGAGAGGTGGCTCAGCAGTTACGAGCGTCAGCTGTTCTCCCAGAGGATCCAGGTTTGACTCCTAGCACCCACCTGGCAGCTCACCCACACGGCGGCTCACAACGGTCTGTAACTCCAGTCTCAGGCAATTTGACAGCTTCTTCCAGCTTCTGCTGGTACCAGGCATGCAAGTGGTCCACAGACATACGTGCAGACAAAACATCTGCACATACAAAACCAAAACCAAAAAAAATCTTTAAAAAAAAAATCACTTCTTAGGTATGCGCGATGGTCCTTTTTAGTTGCGTGGGGAGTTCAAAGCCAGCTTGGGCTCAGTGATTCCAACAACGACGATGATGATAGCAACAGAGCCGGCCTGCATTATGGTTATAGAACTAATGAGAGTCTTTGGTGTTTTTAGATCCAGTAACAGCAACCGTTCCCGTTTCCTAACGCTTACTAACAAAAAAAAAAAAAAAAAAAAAAAGAGGAAAAATGTTCTAATTTCACATGAAAAAAAAAATCCCTACTAGATGTTTGCCCTCTTTAACCTTCTGCAAATTATTTAACTTCCTAAGTCCTAGTCCTTTGATCTTTAAAGTGAAGGTGATACTAACACACTTTGTGGCTGCTGTGAGGACTAAGTGGGCGAAGGAACGTATCAGGCTGGGCACGTCACTTGGGGCACAGTAAGCTTTCAATCATGGCTTCCTAGTTGTTCTTATTAGAAAGGTTATTTCATTATCAGAGTCTGAGGTTCGAGGAGGGAAGTCTGCACCGTTTGGCTCTGTGGCTGGACCACTGTTCTTGCATGGACCTTTTAAATAGGCCTAGTTTGCTAATTTTATGACCCTGTAGCATACTGTGCTTTATAATTATGTGGAATTTGGATACTTCTATCTACATGCACATCTGCATCAATAAAAAAGGCCCCAATTCCCAGCTCTTAGGCGGTAAAGGCAGGAGGATCAGAACTTCAAGGTCTGTCTGTGAGGGGGCTCAGGGAGTAAAATTCACTTGCTGTGCCAGACTGAGTTTGGATCTCTGCCTTAGGTAACTTTTTATTGTTGTGACAACACATCTCCTAGAAGAAAGAGTTTATTAGGTTTGTGGCTTCAGAGGTTTAGAGTCCATCATGGGGCAGCAAAGGCACACCTTGATCCACAGGTAGGAAGCAGAGAGGGAGCACACTGGGAGCAGAGAGAGACTTTTGAAAGTTCAAAACTCACCCCCAGTGACACACCTCCTCCAAAAAGGCCACACCTCCTAATCCTTCCCAAACAATTCAAACTAAGGACCAAGTATTCAAATATATGCATGTATGGGGGCCATTTTCACTGAAACCACCACATTCCCAGAACCCGCGTAATAGCTGGGTTTGTCCTTTGACTTCCACATTCATGGTATGCCATGCATGTATCCTAACACATAAACACATACATGCATATACAAGAAGTAAATACTTATTTATTTATTGGATTTTTAAAAAAGATTTATTTATTATATGTAAGTACACTGTAGCTGTCTTCAAATGTACCAGAAGAAGGTGTCAGATCTCATTATGGATGGTTGTGAGCCACCATGTGGTTGCTGGGATTTGAACTCAGGATCTTCGGAAGAACAATCAGTGTTCTTAACTGCTGAGCCATCTCTCCAGTCCTATTTATTGGATTTTTACTGAGAGAGAGTCTGGCTGTTCTGGAACTTACTATATAGACCAAGCGGGTCTTGATTTGCTGAGATCTACCTGCCTTTGCTTCCCTAGTGCTATGATTAAAGATATGCACTTTATGCCTGGCCAGTAAATACATATTTAAAAAAGGAATTTTGAGGCTTTCCTCCAGAACACCAGCCTGGACTACAAGAGATCCAACTAACACAAAAAGAACATACCTATATACCTAGATTTTGAGATACTCCAGCCATCTAATTAGCTTTATCTTTCATTATTCTTATGTGATGTTAATTAGCTCCATCCCTACCTACCAGGTTGAGTGCAGTTTACTCATTGAAAAATTACTGGAAAATTTAGTCAGCTATAAGAACAAATCATTAGCCGGGCGGCAGTGGTGGCACACGCCTTTAATCCCAGCACTCGGGAGGCAGAGGCAGGTGGATTTCTGAGTTTGAGGCCAGCCTGGTCTACAAAGTGAGTTCCAGGAGAGCCAAGGCTATACAGAGAAACCCTGTCTCGAAAAAAACCAAAAAAAAAAAAAAAAAAAAAGAACAAATTATTAGTTAGCTTCCCCATTTCTCCTTTTAGCCATCATTTATTATTATTATTATTATTATTATTATTATTATTATTATTTGGATTTTTGAGACAGGGTTGCTCTGGGTAGCCCAGCTGTCCTGGAACTCACTCTGTAGACTAAGCTGGCCTCAAACCCAGAAATCCACCTGCCTTGCAAGTGCTGGGATTAAAGGAATGTGCCACCACTGCCCAGCCCTTAGCCATCATTAATTTATATTTTATTTATGTATATGTTTGTGTGTGTGTGTGTTTTTTTTTTTTTTCAAGACAGGGTTTCTCTGTGTAACCCTGGCTGTCCTGGAACTCACTCTGTAGACCAGGCTGGCCTCGAACTCAGAAATCCACCTGCCTCTGCCTCCCAAGTGCTAGGATTACAGGCGTGCGCCACCACCACCCGGCCTATGTTTGTGTTTCCTAATGTGTGTATGCGCATATGTGTGTAGGTGCTGCAGAGGCCAGAAGAGTGTGGCAGAGACCCGGGGTGAAGTTCCCTGCACTCGTGAGCTGCCTGACATGGATGCTGGGAGCTGGACTCCAGACCTCTGGGGGAGCAGCAAATGTTATTAAATACTGAGCCAGCTCTCTATCCTCAAGTTCTCATTTTATTTGAAAATGAAAAAAATTTTTCTTGTTGAAAGGTGGTACCGAGGCTTAGTCGTGGGCCTTCGGGACTCAGCGGGTTAAAATGCACTTACTGCCAAGCTTAACCACTGGAACCGCAAACCTGAGGTCCGCAGAGTGTGCAGTAGAGACCCAAGACCCCTGGGAGCCTTCCTGCGATCACCACAGGAGCACTGTAGCACGCACATACCCCTTATGAAGAAAAAAAAATGTTAAATTAAAAAAACCCAACCCATTTTTTTTAAGACCTCTTGGGCCACACAGTTCAATGACAACTGTTAGTTGAAATTATTCTTAAAAGGAACTTTTGGATGCAGAAATTATAATCTGAATAGACATTCCAAAGAGAAAATTATCCCTTTATTTGAAATAGATGGGTGAATTATTTTAAGCTATGCTCTATCCCTTAATTATTCTATTATACACAGACCTTAACTCCTCTGAGAAGAGAGTGTATGGTTTAAGGACACCAATAAGCATTTACAGAATATTAACAAACTAACAATAGGCTGATGATTCGCCCTGGATTCATGCCAGAGTCTGTGAAAGGACTCAATAAACATGATATGCATTTCAAAAACTGGTAATTATAATTAAAATTCCAAACCCCATGATCCTATAAATTATATTAAGTAGAATGGGAGCGAGCCTTTGGCTTGCCCCGGACTCAAGCTTAGAGTATGCGGTACACATGGTGATTATGTCTTTGAGTATAGTGGGAGTATGGTAATACTTTTTAAAGGTGATAGTTGGCTTTTTCCTTTCCTTTTCTGTTAGCATTTTTGAGACAGAGTTTCCAAAGGTAGCTCTGACTGGCCTGAAACTCACATCTTGACCAGGTGGGCCTTAACCTTTAATTAAGCCTCTTGCCTCTGGCTCTCTAGTGCTAAGATAACAGGTAAGCGCCACCAGGCCTTGGTGAAACTATTCCATGCCTCTCCTCCCCCAACACAGCACAGATACTGTTTGTTCTCTTTAAAAAAACTCTGTCGTTATGGTTTGTTCTTATTACTTTTTAAAATATCAGATGTGTGTGTGTGTGTGTGTGTAGGTTTGTGCACATGGAGGCTAGAGGAGTGTTGGATTTCTCAGAGCTGTAGTTACAGGCAGCTTTAGCCGCCTGATGTGGGTGCTGGTAACGGAAGTGGGGTCTTCTGTAAAGAGCAGTATGTGCTCCTAAACTGTGCCATCTCTTGAGCCCTGTTATTACTTAATGAGACCTTTTATTAGTCTCATCAAATAAGCAACACAATTTCCCAATTCGCCTTTTCTTTTTCTTTTTTTCTTTTATTTTTCCAATTCAGTTTTGGTCAAACATTGTTTTTAAAACATTATGAACTACCCATCAGTACAAATACTTCGATTCCACCCTGTAGCTCCCCTTAGACCTCAAGGGATAGGAATCTGTCTCTTAAATGACAGGAAAAAGCAATTATGACTCTGGTAATAACAGGAGCAAGTGGACAGTCGCCAAGCCCACTCCTAAAACCTGTCCGTTTGAGGTAGACCATCCCGGGAGGGTCAGTCCAGGGCTGATCACTGGGAGTTATGCCTGTGGCAGGGCAGGGCAGACCAGGCACAAAGCCGCGCCTGGGGCGGGGGAGCCCATCTCCCTGATTCCGGCCGCCGCCCGGCAGGAGCATGCACCAGGGGCTCGGCCGCGCCGCCACCAAAGCTTGGCCTCTCCCCTTGCCTTGCCTTCCGCTCATTTTATTAAAAAGGAAAAAAAAAAAAAAAAAAAAAAAAGAAGAGGAAAAAAAGAGAAAAAAAAAAAGAAAATGGAAGCGCGAGCTGGAGCAAACATCCCGCCCTCAGGCCCGCCTTCCGCCTCCTATTGGCCCATCCTCCACTGGCGTCACGTCCAGACGCACCAATGGAGACGTTCGATACTGCGAGGTGGGCCGGGCCCGAGCGCGGAGTGGGCGGTGGGTCGGCGCAGCAGCCCCGCGGCTCCGCCACCATCGCGGAGGTGCCGCTGCTCCCACAGACGCTCGCGAGCCGCCCCCCGCGCTCCGCAGCCTCTCGCCCCGCCGGGCCTCGGTCCCCGCCTCCTTCCCCGCGCCTTGTCCCCTCACGCGCTCCCCACCTTGTCTCCGCCTCGTTTTCTCTCCTAGTTGTGGGGAAGGAAAAAAAATAACCTACCATCCTCCTGTGGGAGCCACTAGCCCTCTGGGAGAAAAAAAAAATCCACAAAACCAGACATGGTCTTGGGCTCCCACTGCTGAAGGCTTGGCCCACCCGAGGAGGTCGAAGTCCCGTCTGGGAAGCCCCGCAGCCCCCCCTCCCGGTGTCGCATCCCCGCGGGCCGGCTCCTTCGGCCCCGCGCCCACCACCCTCGGTCCGCCGCCGCCGGCCCCCGCGGCCTCCCACCCGGTCCCTGCACTTTCCCCGGAGCCCGGCCGCCATCCCTCCCATTGATGGTGTAGCTCCTGAGGGGAAGGTAAGTGTCCAAGTTGTCGGCGCCGCGCCGCGGGCTGCCCTGCTCGGCCCCTCATGCCGGGGTCGGGGTGCTCTGGGTGGGCGGTGGGGCTCGGCCGGGAAAGCCGAGGCGGAATGCAAAGGGTGAGAGTGGAGGCGAGCCCTCGGGGGAACCTTGGGCCGGTCGCCGCCTTTGGTCCTGTGCGGGCCAGGTGACCGTACTACGTGCCTCTTGACCCCTGCTCCCTCTTGGCTTCTTAGGCACGCTCTGGAACTAGTCTGAGGTTAAACTGTTAACATGCCACTAGCCGAGCTGCTCGAAGGTGAGAGAGGGAAGGACCCGGAGCTGTGCATTTCTTGGATATTTGTGAATGTGGGGGTCTGGGAACTGACTCATTAAAGTCTCATTTTCACATTAGGGGGAAGATTCCTCCTTTGTGTTCTCAAGTCTCTCTTGCCAGGCTCTGTGATTCCAAAATTATGGAACCAAATACCACTTGCAGCGGCATAGAATTCTGTCATGATTTAAGTTCTGCTGTCTGAAAGAGGGTGCCTTCTTTTTTATTTTATTTTTTAGGGTTATGGGAAGAAGGTAGTTTTACATCGAATGGGGTGTGTGTTGTGTTGTGGAGGGTGTATTGCAGGTTTCTCTTTGAAACTGTTTGCTTGAGAAGTTGTTGAAAGGAAAATAAAATGATTCATTGTTGAATATCCTCTTGTCTCTTTTCCAAGGTTTGCTTACTTTTTTTTTTTTTTTTTTTTTTGATTACAGACTTCAAACATTGATTTCAGCAGAATGTGCCCTTGAGGAACTGGGTGCTTTAAATGTTTCAGTATGTGCTGCTATTTTAAGGTGGCTCTGAAAAAGTAGTTTTGTATGAATCTTGAAATAGCCTTCTGCAAAGCAATTCTTAAGACAAAACAAAACAAAACAGATTAACTAGTGAGTGCGAACTTGGTGGATTACAAAACAGACATTTAGTGCAGCTCAAACGAATACATCCTAGGTTTAGATTTCAAATAGCTATTTTAATTGCTTTGCATTTAAAGAGAGACCTTTTTGTCTGGTGTACACTGGTTTCTTTAGTCTCAGTCTGATGGGGGAGGGGAGAGGGAGGATGGATCTATACAATAATAAAATCATCTTTGGCTAGATATTTCCTTCCATAGATTTGCTTGCTGAGTTAATTCCACTCTAAATTACAAACCATTTTTGATTTTGATGGCCTAGTCTGGGTGAAAGCTTGGCTTCTAATACTCTCTGTTGTTGAGGTCGAAGGGAAGAGGCAGAGGCAGAAGCAGACACACACAGAGACTCTCTCTCTCTCTCTCTCTCTCTCTCTCTCTGTCTGTCTCTCTCTCTCTCTCTCTCTCTCTCTCTCTCTCTCTCTCACACACACACACACACACACACACACACACACCCCAGGCAGAGGGTTCATTGTTCTTCCATACAGACATTCATTCTCTCTCTCTCTCTCTCCCATATTTGGGACTAGGTTTGCACAGACAAACACAGCTCTTTTGGGGAGGGAGGAGAGAGGATGGGGGATGGGAAGGTGCTTTTCTTGTTCAGTTTTCTTTCACCCATTTTCACGTCTGCTTTTTTTTTTTTGCAACCTTGCAAGTCAGACGAGTATATGGGACACTAAAGGACACTGTGGAAGGTGTTCAGAAGATTCCTGCCTCCCTCCCTGCCTTCACAACCCTGCTTGCTTTTTTCCATCTGTGTAAAGATAAACTCTGTCATGGTCTTACACTCTCTGCTTTCCATTCCTCGAAACCCCTGACTCTGTTAGGGACAGATTCTTCACTTGATTTTTATTTTGCTGAGTGTGACCAGGGCCTTTCTAAGTAGAAATAGGTTGTCTCAGTTAAAATGAGAAAGACTGTATTTGAGATTGATATGTAGCAGTATTGTGTGTGTGTGTGTGTGTGTGTGTGTAAGAGAGAGAGGGAGGGGGAGACAGAGATATTGATTTGGTTGATGGTCCTTGGTCCTTGACTTATCAATATAGTTTTTTTTCCCTCAGTAGTGTTTAAAGGAAATACCTGGTTTTCTGGTTGGGGGCTGAGGTGGAGGCCCTCTGGAATGCTGGACGGAGCTGAGGGTCCACCTGGCTCAGTCCTGCTCTGGGCCGAGAATGGAGGTTAGTGTGAATACATGTGGCTTGCAGAATAGCACCTTCTACTGGTTAATTGCTTTGCTTTGACGAGCCAGTGAAGAGGATGGGGGAGGGGATGAACGGCCGAGGCTTAATGATTTTCTTTTAAACACAGCCGCTGTGCCTTTCTGCAAATGCCACTTCCCCAGGCTGCTAATACAGATGCCCTTTGACAGGCACACTTGCATTGCAGCCTTATTATGTTATTGGCTGTGTCTTGACATTAATTTGTTCTGTTATCAGGAGTATTTTCACATTGTGACTTCCAAGGACTCCTTTGAATTGATGCTCTTTCTTTTTGTGAGAAATGTAGTTTGTCTTAAACTAGAAAACAAAATAGGGTTTATTTGCATTCCAGGTGTAAGAGAGTATATACAGCTCTTTGAGAAGTTTTTAGTGTCATTAAAAAAATAACCTTACAGACAGTAAATCCTAGCATTAGAGATTTTTCTCTGGGATTTAAACATCCACTTCCTGCCAAAGAGACTGAGAAGTTGGCTTGAGAAAAATCTCACTAAAATCAGTAGTTTTGTGTAGGTAGTTGTGCTGTATTCCAATGGTGTTTCCAATAATCATATCAATATTAATAAGCAGAAGCCTGATAGAATGACTTGTGCCTTCAATTTTTTAAAAAGAGTTATTTATTATTATACGTGAGTACACTGTAGCTGTCTTTCGACACACCAGAAGAAGGTGTTAGATCTCATTATAGATGGTTGTGAGCCACCATGTGGTTGCTGGGATTTGAACTCAGGACCTTTGGGAGAGCAGTTAGTGCTCTTAACCACTGCGATATCTCTCCAGCCTCCTTTTTTTTTTTTTTTTTTTTTAAATAAACTGGAGGCGCCGGGCGGTGGTGGCGCACGCCTTTAATTCTAGCACTTGGGAGGCAGAGGCAGGCGGATTTCTGAGTTCGAGGCCAGCCTGGTCTACAGAGCTAGTTCCAGGACAGCCAGGGCTACACAGAGAAACCCTGTCTCGAAAAACCAAAAAAAAAAAAAAAAACTGGAGGCTAGCAAAAATTTGACTGTGTATACAGATTAACACAGAAGGTTGTCCTCCTCACTCTTCTGAATTTATGTGCAATTTCATAAATAATCTGTTGATAAATGCCTCACAGGAATTTATTGTCAATCTGGGTGCAGTGACAAGTTAGAGAGGGTTGTAGCTATAAACATCTATTCTAGACTGGTCATTCATTTTTTTCCCCCGAGACAGGGTTTCTCTGTGTTGCCCTGGCTGTCCTGGAACTCACTCTGTAGACCAGGCTGGCCTCAAACTCAGAAATCCACCTGCCTCTGCCTCCCGAGTGCTGGGATTACAGGCGTGCGCCACCACAGCCTGGCAAGACTGGTCATTCTTAAGAAAACCGTTGCTAATTCATGTTAGTTCTGAAAGCGTGATGCACAGTCCCTACAGTTGAGCACCTTTTACAGTGCTGTGTGAACAGTTCAGATGTATTTATTTAGAGGAAATATACTCAGGTACCTTTCGTTCAGTGTGGGCTCTGCTCTGTCAGTGTTTTGTTGAAAACAGTGTTTTGTTGAAAACAGAGTATCCAGAAGCCAAGTTGAGCCAAAAAGGCTAACTAAATCAAGAAAGAAAATATTCCAGTGCCTTTTCACTTAGTGGGTAGTAAACCCAGTTTTTTTTTTTTTTTTTTTTTTTTTTTTTTTTTTGTTTGTTTTTGTTTTTTCGAGACAGGGTTTCTCTGTGTAGTCCTGGCTATCCTGGAACTCACTCTGTAGACCAGGCTGGCCTCGAACTCAGAAATCCGCCTGCCTCTGCCTCCCAAGTGCTATAAACCAAGTTTTTAAAAAACAAGACAGCCGGGCGTGGTGGCGCACGCCTGTAATCCCAGCACTTGGGAGGCAGAGGCAGGCGGATTTCTGAGTTCGAGGCCAGTCTGGTCTACAGAGTGAGTTCCAGGATAGCCGGGATCACACAGAGAAACCCTGTCTCGAAACAAACAAACAAACAAACAAACAAACAAACAAAAAAAAAAACAAGACAGCTGGGCAGCAGTGGCACATTCCTTTAATCCCAGCACTTGGGAGGAAGAGGCAGGCAGTTTTCTTGGTTTGAGGCCAGCCTGGTCTACAGAGTGAGTTCCAGGACAGCCAGGGCTGTACAGAGAAACCCTGTCTCAAAAAACCAAACCAAACCAACCAAACAAATAAAAAACAAGACAGTATCCACAGCCAGGTCCCTCAGTAATATACATACTATCATACTATTGAGCTGATACTGACGAGCAGGTCAGACGCTGGAAGAACAGGCGTCCTGAACATGAGGTGCGCCTAAGACCTGTGTGTGGTGAGCATTTTATGCATATCCTGAGCACCTACTGCTTTAAAATTGGTTTTGAATTTTTCACATCTTGTTCAAATCTCAGTAATCAGTAAAACATTTAAGCAGTAAAATAAGTTGTATATACTGAGTTCCCTTGGGAACAGTGTGCTTTCCTGCTAACTGTTTTTGGCAGCTACTTTTACAATTGATTTAAAGGTTAAGATAGCAGGAAATTCATTTTTTTAAGTGAATCGTTAGTGTAACCTAGCTGTGAACTTCATCTCCCCCTCCTCCCTGCACACCACTCCTCCAAATACACACAGAGGGAGAGAGAAAACTACACTGTTGTTCTGTATAGGTCTTCTGATAACGCTGTACTCTAGACTAGTCGATCATAGGATTTTAACCTCCAGAAGTTTTTCTTGAATTATGTGCAGTTATTAATTATTGGCACCCTGATAGTTATTCCACAGTTGATACTTTGCATATCCTATTTAAGAGTGATTTTTGGCAAGCATGTTAGTTTGTGCTTAGCTTGTCTAACACGATTCTAGTGTTTTTTAAGTGAGAAATGTGCATTTAAATACTCGTTACAGTATTACTAAAATCGCTTATGCAATTTCAATGAACATCTGATTACAAATAACTCAAGTACACCCACATATTTACCAGCTTGGAGTTTTGGTTGGGTTTTTAAAATGAATTAATACATACATATATACATTTTTTTGGAGGCAGGGTTAGGCTATGTAGCCCACGTGCTTCGGTCTCCGGAGTGCTGAGATTGTAAGTGTGTGTTTCCATGTTGACCTGGAATTGTGACTTATATAAATAATTTGTTGGTGTGCCAAGTAATTACGATATATTTTATGTCCTTATATTAGGTAACTAGGTCAGGTAAAACTGCTAACATAAGTTCCTTAAAATTCTTTAAATTTATTTTGAGCTTCCTGGGTGCTTTTCCAAAGGACCCAGATTCAGTTTCCAGTTTCTGCAGGTGGGTTCCTACCATCTATAACTCCATCCCTAGGGAATCTGACACCCTCTTCACACCCTCTTAGAACACTGCCCTCAGACACATGAGGAGGCAAAGCACCCAAACACATTCAATAAAAAAATAAAGCTTAAGACATTTTTTTTTTTTGTTTGTTTTTTTTCCGAGACAGGGTTTCTCTGTATAGACCTGGCTGTCCTGGAACTCACTCAGTAGACCAGGCTGGCCTCGAACTCAGAAATCCGCCTGCCTCTGCCTCCCAAGTGCTGGGATTACAGGAGTGCGCCACCACTGCCCGGCCAAGACAGTTTTTAAAAATTATTTTATTCAGGTGCGATGGCACTTGCTTTTAATCCCATGAGATGGGGGCAGAGGTTGTCCGATCTCTCTTGAGTCTGGTCTAAATAGTGAGTTCCAGGCTGGTCATGCTAGTGAGACTTTCTCTCAAAAAAATCATTTATGAACTGTGTGGGGTCATGGCAGGATACCTACTCATTTGTGTGGTCACCATGTATACATGTGGAGAGGTCAGGAACACCTTTTGGAAGTCAGTTCTTTCTGTCATGTATGTCCTCACTCTGTCAGGCTTCTTGGGCAAGCAGGCTCTGTTACCAGATGAGCCGTCCTGATGGTCCATGAAAGGTTTTCTGTTTGTGCCAGTGTAAAAAGAAAAATACTTTTTCTCTTTTTGAGGCTGGGTCTTGTGTAATCAGGCTAGTGTCAAACTCAGTATGTAGCTCAGGATGCCTATGAACTCTTGTACTTTTTGTGCCAGAATTACATCATTAGATTTGTTGTGGTGGTTGCTGTTTTGAGACAGGGTTTCTTTGTGAAGCCCTGGCTACTCTGGAATTCGCTCTGTAGTCCAGGCTGGCCTCAAACTCAAGAGATCTACCTGCCTCCCAGGGGTGGAATTAAAGGTGTGTGCTACCACCTGCCTATAATTGTTTTTAATTTGGAAAAATTTGCTAATATGTTAGCAACCATAAATAATGTCTTTTCTGTGAAATCTTTCTTTACATGCTTACATTACAAAATAGTATTTCTAGTTCATAAAACACTTGTTTTGAGGAATCACTGTAGACTATTTTGTTTTGATGTTGAAGGCATGGCCATGTCCTAATTTTAAACTAGTTATTATGTGACTTTTAAGGGCTTTGGTTAGGATGTTGTGATTGCTTGAAACATAAAACATTCAAAGTCATTTCAAATACTGGAGAAAAGTGGAACAGAAATGTAAGCTCTTAAAGGTCAATCCTCCCAGAAGAACAGAACTCTAGATTTAGCAGTACCTCTCAGCTGGGATGCTGCCAGGGGTGCTGAGCTGCTGAGCTTTAGCAACCTAATGTGTCTGTTTCCTTAGCAGAATGCTTGGAGCCTACCATCCTAGAGAAGGGCTGCGACTAGCAGTGAGGGCGCCGTTCTAAAGGGGACAGTGTTTCCACTGTTGGCTTGGATTCACCAAAAGAGAACTTGTGAGCAAGTGTGGCCATGCAGCATTTTGAGATAGTCTTCAGCTGCTGAGAGCCTCTCCTGCAAAAATTCCATGCCAGCATGCACTCACCACAACATGTAGGGGCACGTTTCTTGGCACCTCTACATGTCACCCAGTTTCCCAGAGGACTGATTTCTTACATCCTTTCCTGTGTCAGGAGTGCAGTGTGTGTGTGTGTGTGTGTGTGTGTGTGTGTGTGTGTGTGTGTGTGAGAGAGAGAGAGAGAGAGAGAGAGAGAGAGAGAGAGAGAGATCGAGATCAGGCAGTGTGGGTAGGTGGGTAGGCAGGAATGCAGGCTTGTGTTTGCATGTATAAACTGTCTACTGCACGTATAAACTGCTTGGGGCAGCTTGGGAAACCTCCCTTTGTGGCAGAACTTGGCATTGCCGGGAAGTGTGTCCACCTTAGAGCAGTTCTGATGAATGAGTAATGGGATGGAGAGGCTCTGGCTTGTAGGTTTAAGTATGTTTCATGTAGGAAAGCATCATTTAGGTATGTGTGTGTGTGTGTGTGTGTGTGTGTGTGTGTAATAATTTATTTTTATTTTATGTACATTGATGTTTTGACTGCATATGCCTTTATGAGGGAGTTGGATCCTTTGAGACAGGAGTTATAGTTATGAGCTGCCATGTGGTTGGTGGGAATTGAACCTGGGTTCTCTGAAAGAGCAGCCAGTGCTTTTAATCGCTGAGCCATCTCTCCAGCTCCCATTTAGGTATATTTTAACTGGTGGCCCTTAGTTCATTTTTCAGTGATGCTGGTGATAGAACCCAGGGCTCGGCTTGTGTTTGAGCCATGCCCTCAGTGCCTGGATACTCCTCACACCCAGACTCAGTGTCCCCAGTTGCCCCGCTCTTCTCTCGATTTCTCTTCTGTGTGGGTCACAGAAGGATTGAAGTCGTGTTAACCTGTTGTCCTGTTTTCTCTGACAGGGTTGCTACATAAAGCTAGCTGCTCAGGTTAGCCAGTCATAGTCCAGCTTTGAGTTTTAGTGGAGGAAGTGATTTTGCTCAGAGCACTGGCTAGCCAGGGCCCTCCTCCTCATTCTTTGCCCTTAACTCAGCTGTTTATCTCTGCTTCCTTTGTGTGGTTATGCTGTTTCCACTTCCACTAAGGACTCTGTCTGTAATTAAAACTTCCCAAGAGACACCTGATAGGCCCTTAGTTATTGCTAGTGTTGACTAAGGGCTTAGGCCAGGCTGCCTCATAAGCTGCCCTCAGCTCTCCAGATGGGCTACAGTCGGCTAGGTCCCCCCTCCCTGTCAGCTCACGTGCAGGGCCTGGGTAGTGAAAGCCGTTCTGTGCTGTGCGTGTGGTCTATGGAAAGGGTTGTCTCTGGTTTTTGTTAGAGCTCCATTGATTTTTTTTTTTTCCCATCTTCATTTCTGTTGACATCTTGTATGGCTGCTGTTGGCCTTTCTAGGGTATTCTACTTAATAGTTACTATGTTTTAAGAAGTTACATAGTCATCACTAATCACACACTATCTTTAGGTGAGGCTTTTTGCTGGGTTTGTTTTACCTTTTTCTTTTTCTTTGTAAATCTGTTCACCTGCATGCTTGTCTACCTGCTTGTTTTTCTAAGTCAGTGTTTCCCTAACTGGACTAAAGGCATCCTATTAAACTGCATGGCTGTAAGTATTCTGCAGCCAGATTGATTTATAATGTGTATTAGCCCATTAAAGTCTTAGAAATGGCATGGTGTGCCGGGCGTGGTGGCACACGCCTGTAATCCCAGAATTTGGGAGGCAGAGGCAGGCGGATTTCTGAGTTCGAGGCCAGCCAGGTCTACAGAGTGAGTTCCAGGACAGCCAGGACTACACAGAGAAACCTTGTCTCGAAAAAAAATAAAAAAAAAGAAATGGCATGGTGTCCAGTTGGGATTCTTTGAGACAGGGTCTCATTGTCTAGGCTAGGTGGGCCTCCAAACTCATCCTCTTGAGAATAGGATTCTCCTGCCCTTTAAAAATGTCTGTAACCTTACTGTACACTAATGTTCTGTAGGACATTCTGAGATACATGTGTAAAATTTAATAGTCTTGACCTAAGACTGGTTCTTTTTTCTCCTTAACAATGAAGTTGATTGTGTGTTAGCACAACTGTCAGCAAGATGTCTTAGAGGATAAAAGTGCTTACAAGACTACAACGCAAGTTCAATCCACAGAACTCTGCTGGAAGGAGAGAACACTCCTGGAAGTCCTCTGACTTCTCCATGTACTTTATGGCATATGCTCCCTAGTAAATACTTTCTTTTTCCCAAGATAAGGTTTCTCTGTGTAGTCCTGACTGTCTTGGAATTCACTCTGTAGACCAGACTGGCTTTGAACTCATAGAGATCTGTCTGCTTCTGCCTCCTGAGTGCTGGGATTAAAGGTGTATGCTACCATGCCTGACTAGAAATAAAAATATCTTTAAAACATAGAGGTTATGATTATTTCCTCTCTTTTGCTTTGTTGCTCTGTACTTCTTTTCTCCAGGCAGCTTACATAGTCCAAGGTGGACAAGGCCCCCCTGCTCTTTCTTTCAGTTCTACACACTGTTCTGTGGTTGTATTTGGGCACAGTATTTGTTACTTTTTATTTCATGTCTCAGTCTGATGAATCAAATCAACAGTTTCCTTTTTTTTAAAAAAAGATTTATTTATTTATTTATTTATTTATTTATGAGTACACCGTAGCTGTCTTCGGACATTCCAGAAGAGGACGTCAGATCTCATTACAGATGGGCATGAGCCACCATGTGGTTGCTGGGATTTGAACTCAGGACCTTGGAAGAGCAGTCAGTACTCTTACCTGCTGAGCCATCTCTCCAGCCCCCAGCAGTTTACTTTTACCCCTCTCTTATGTAGATTTCTTACTAGTGAGAGTTCAATCACTTCACTTTCTACAACTGCAGTAAGTCTATAGGCATTGGCAAGAATCTTTCAACATACAAAATTCTTGGCTTTGCCATTGATTAGGTTAAGCCTAAAGATATGTAGAGATGAAGACAGTCTTCTAGAAACTAATGTTTATATTGACCATTGATACTAACTGAGCAGATAAGTTATTTTAGGGACAAGCTACCCTAGAGCTGTATTGCTGTATGTATTGCTATATGTAGAGTGCTTCAAAAACGTGGTCGGAGCACAGTGCATGAGAATGGCTTAGCTGAGCTGCTTCTGTACAAGAATTTCTTTCTTTCTTTTTTTTTTTTTTGATTTTTTTTGAGTCAGGGTTTCTCTTTGTAGCTCTGGCTGTCCTGGAACTCACTTTGTAGACCAGGCTGGCCTCGAACTCAGAGATCCACCTGCCTCTGCCTCCCAAGTGCTGGGATTACAGGCATGCACCACCACCGCCCGGCTTGTACAAGGATTTCTTGAGGTTTGCAGTTAAGAGGTTAGCTAGGACTGGAGGATCTGCTTCCAGTTTGTCTCAAGTTGGTTTGGGCAGGGAACCTCCAGTGCTGGCCACATGGGCTTCTCCACAGTGTTACCTGAGTGGCCGCATGATACAGTATTTGACTTTGAGCTTGGGAACACAAGCCTGCCTTTCCCTTTTTGTGACTTAGTCTTCTTAGATATCACTCCACACCCGTTTTCACATTTCTTTGAGCAGTGTATAGCCTTGACTGACTTGCAGCTGGCTATAGACCAGGCTAGTCTCCAGCTTATGGAGATGCACCTGCTTCTGCCTCCTGAGTGCTGGATTAAATGCCTGTGCCATTATGTTTGACAAGCATGGTCTCTTCTATATTGTACTAGTTAGAATCAGGTCCTTAAGTTAAGTCCTTCTCCAGGGAGTGAAGGGACTGGGGAGATGGTCTCACCAGATGATCTTTAAAGGGTCCCAGGTTCAATTCTCAGCACCCACATGGTGGGCAGTAACAGCCTGTAACCCCAGTGTTCGAGAAGATCTGGTGCCCGATGCTGGTCCCTGCGGGCATTGCATGCATATGCTGTACAGACATACTCAGGAAAAACAAGTGAAAATGAAAATCTCAAAACAGTTTTACAAATTGCCAGTTTAATTTTAAACTACCATAGGAATTCAGAGGAGAGAGTTATGGTAGGTTAGATGGCTTTTTTCTCCTTGGATAGTTACTGTGAGGCACTTGCCTTATAGTAACTGGAACTAGTTATTGCTGATTCTCAGGAGAGTAACCCAGCTAAAACCTCTCACTAGTCATTTTCCTCTACCCTTGCCTTGTTGAAGCATTATTTATTTTGTTCCTGGATTATTTGTTTATGTCTGTGGTGTGTGTGTGTGTTTGCATGTGTTGTGGGCTTGCACACATTGGTGTGCATGTGGCTGGAGGCCAGAGGTGCTTCCCTTGATTGCTCTCTGTGTATTACTAGGGCATACCCTCTCCCTGAGCCCAGAGCTAGCTGATTTAGCTAGGCTAGCCAGGCTAGCTAGTCATCCAGCTTCACCAGCTTTTTATATGCCTGTGGAGGGTCAAGCAGAGAGCTAACTCATGTTGTTCTGACGTCCGCATGCACATACAGGCTCCTAAACACGCTTCCCTCCTCCTCCTCCTATCTCCCTACCCCCAACCAAACCAAACCAACCGGTACGGTTTCCTCATTCCTACTTCCTAGTACCTTTTCTTTTTTTTTCCCCTGAGGGTTTCTCAGTGTTGCCCTGGCTGACCTGGAATTTGCTTTGTAGACCAGACTGGCTTTGGAGAGATCTACCTGCCTCTGCCTCCTGCCTCAGTCAGGGTTTCTATTCCTGCACAAAACATCATGACTAAGAAGCAAGTTGGGGAGGAAAGGGTTTATTCTGCTTACATTTCCACATTTCTGTTCATCACCAAATGAGGTCAGGACTGGAACTCAAGCAGGTCAGGAAGCAGGAGCTGATGCAGAGGCCATGGAGGGATGTTACTGGCTTGCTTCCCCTGGCTTCCTCAGCTTGCTTGCTTATAGAACCCAGGACTACCAGCCCAGGGATGGCCCCACCCACAATGTGTCATCCACCCTTGATCACTAATTGAGAAAATGCCTTACAGCTGGGCCTCATGGAGGCATTTTCTCAAGGGAGGCTCCTTTCTCTGTGATAACTCCAGCCTGTGTCAAGTTGACACACACACACACACACACACACACACACAAAAAAAAAAAAAAAAAAAAAAACAACAAACAGCCAGTACACCTCCCAAGTCCTGCTTTAAAGGCACATGCCACCACACTGGGGTCCTACTACCCATTCTTGAGTTCTTTAACCTTCTGGCCATTTTATCACTTTATGTTTTCTTAATGTTTATTTTATATTAAAAGTTGTATTTTAGCTCAGTATAGTGGCATACACATGGAATCCTAGCATGTGGTAGACAAAGCAGGAAAATTGATGCCAGTTTGAGACCCACCCTGGTCTTCATAATGAGTTCTAGGCCAGCCAAGGCCATCATAACAAGATCCTGCTTCAAAAAAATAAACTGACCAAACCAAACCAAACCTCAAACCAGGCAAAACATTGTATTTTGGTGTTAAGTGTTTCCTCCCACTAGATTATAAACCCTTAAAGGCAGAGTTTTCTTTGAATTATGTCAGTCTACAGACTCATATTTAAAATTAGGTGTGTTCGAGTTGCTTGAATCAAGAATGGGACAAATGCTGTCAATTGAGCTACATTAGACCTCTCTCTAATTTATATATTATTTATTTATTTTTTTATTTATATGAGTACACTGTAGCTGTTTTCAGACACATTCCAGAAGAGGGCATCAGATCCCATTACGGATGGTTGTGAGCCACCATGCGGTTGCTGGGATTTGAACCTTCGGGATAGCAGTCAGTGTTCTTAACTGCTGAGCCATCTCACCAGCCCCAACTTTTCTTCTCATAGCTCATATACCTTTGGTTTTACAAGATAAGATATTTAACTTTTCATAGACTTACTTGTTTTTTTGTTTTTTGTTCCTGAGACAGGGTTTCCCTGTGTAGCCCTGGCTGTCCTGGAACTCACTCTGTAGACCAGGCTGGCCTCGAACTCAGGAATCCGCCTGCCTCTGCCTCCCAAGTGCTGGGATTACAGGCGTGCGCCACCACTGCCCAGCTTCATAGACTTCTTTACCCTAGCATATATATAAATTCTGGACAGTTATGGAGTTGTCATAAATTTCACTTTTACTTTTGTTTGTAAATTGTCAACTTTGATCCTTGCAAGGTTCTGAATTTGCAATGAGGTTCTAATTTCTAAGGAAATTTATTTGTTTATTTAGAGACAGTCTCATTTTGTATTCCAAGCTGGCCTGGAACTTGCTAGGTAGATCTGGTTGGTTTTGAACTCCCGATTCCAATCTATTTTTCTATGGCTCCAAGGCTTTCCTAAAACCATGTGTTAAGGACTGGAAAAGGGGCCGGGCGTGGTGGCGCATGCCTGTAATCCCAGTACTTGGGAGACAGGGGCAGGCGGATTTCTGAGTTTGAGGCCAGCCTGGTCTACAGAGTGAGTTCCAGGACAGCCAGGACTACACAGAGAAACCCTGTCTCCAAAAACCAAAAACCAAAAACCAAAAAAAAAAAAAAAAAAAAAAAAAAAAAAGACTGGAAAAGGGCTTAGTCATTAAGAGCACTTACTGCTCTTTCAGAGGACTTGAGCTTGGTTCTAAGTGCCCACATTGGAAAGCTCACAAATGATGTAACATCAGCTCCAGGGAACTCAGTGCCCTCTTCTGGATTCCATGGGTCCCTGTACTTGTGAGCTGTGTGTGTGTGTGTGTGTGTGTGTGTGTGTGTGCGTGTGCAAGCTCATGTGCTAGAATATACCTTTATTTAACCTCTGCACTTGGGAGGTGGAGGCAGACTGTTTTTTGTGAGTTTGAGGCTAGCCTGGTTTATAGACACAGTGAGTTCTAGGACAGCCAGGGCTATGTAAAGACACCCTGTCTCAAAAACAACCACCACCACAACAATTCTTTCAGTAAGTATCTTGAAAAACATTCCTGTATTTAGAAACTTGTCATAATCTGGCTGAAAACTGAGGTAAAGTTATTTACAGGCACTGGTAACATCTGTTTGCACGTGAAGAGTTATAGTCCTTGCTCAGAAAGGTTTCTGTGTTTGTCCAATGCTGTTCCAGAACCAACCTGGTCATTTACCTGAGTTTAATTTGAGAGTTTGGGAGGCAGAGACAGGTGGATCTCTGTGAACTCAAGGCCAGCCTGCTCTTGATTGTAAGTTCCAGGCAAGCTGACATATACAGGCAAAAACACTCAATACACATAAAATAAAACATTTAAAAAGTTTAAAAATATGATACTGGTCATAGCAATTCTCTTTTTAGCAGGCATCGTGTTTAGGGGAGGGAACAGAGAGGGAGGATCCCTAACCTTTCTTACTTATGTATTATGTCATATGCAACCTGAGCTAATTAAAATACATGATAAAAACCTGTCCTTTAAATTTTTTTTTGTTTTGGTTAGGTCTTTGCTCTTCCCTTTCTATGTGCTTTAGTGACATAAGACTTTTAATTCATGTATGAAATGGTGCCTATGAAATAACCAAGATATAAATTGCACCCTTTGCAGCTGTTCCTATGATGAATTTCTCCATAATGGAACGATAAGGCTTATATACAATTGGGTCTCCGTGAGGAGGTCCTCTTGAGAGGTGCAGTGCTGTGGTTTAGGGAAGAGATGCTTTCTGGGTGGAGGAGTCAGGGAGGATCTGGTGTAAGAGGTGGTGTCTAATCTGTGTTCTGAAGGATTGGCAGTATTTGGACATGTGGTAAGTAGCTAAGAGGATTTTAGGCAGGAAATTGCATGGAGCAAAGGCACAGAGGCCAGAATTCAGGGAGATGCTGAGTACCTGAGTACTTTGGCTGCTTCTGTGATAAGGATTATCAAATTGTTGTTTTTTTTTTTTTTTCTCTTCCATCTCTCAAATTCTTTTAAAATGTCTTGTAGATTCTGGTAGATGTAGTTCTTTCAACCTAGATTATTTATTTATTTATTTTGGTTTTCGAGACAGGGTTTCTCTATGTAGCTCCGGCTGTCCTGGAACTCTGTAGACCAGGCTGGCCTTGAACTCAGAAATCCGCATGACTCTGCCTCCCAAGTGCTGGGATTAAAGGCGTGTGCCGCCACCACCACCCGGCTCACTTATATAGACTTATATAGACTAGGCTAACCTCAAGTTAGCAAGTTAACTGCTCTTCCAAAGGTCTTGAGTTCAGATCCCAGCAAACACATGGTGGCTCACAACCATCAGTAATGAGATCTGATGCCCTCTTCTGGTGTGTCAGACAGCTACAGTGTACTTACATATAGTAATAAATAAATCTTTGGGCTGGAGTGGGCAGAGGTTCTGAGTTCAATTCCCAGCAACCACATGGTGGCTCGCAACCATCTGTACATCTACAGTGTATTCATATACAAAAAATAAATAAGTCTTGAAAAAAGGAACTGAATTGGAAAATATTAAAACTTGAAATATTAAATGGGGATGTAGTAACATTGGTAAAGTGCTTGCCTAATATCCATGAGGTACTGTATGGCACACCCAGTACCAAACAAAAAACAAAAACACCAACCTAAAAAAAAAATACATAGGCTGGGCGTGGTGGCGCACACCTGTAATCCCAGCACTTGGGAGGCAGAGGCAGGCGGATTTCTGAGTTCGAGGCCAGCGTGGTCTACAGAGTGAGTTCCAGGACAGCCAGGGCTACACAGAGAAACCCTGTCTCGAAAAACCAAAAAACAACAACAAAAAAAATTAAATAAAAGGCAAAAATCAAAGCTAATATGTTTAAATATGCACAAAAACCATCTGAATAGTTTTCCAGGAATGAACACACCTATTTTTAATTACAAAGGTATGATTATAATGAATACATATTATATAACCATAATTTGTACATAATTTGAAAATGTGAAGTTATTAAATAAAGTGATCACTACAGAGTGAGTTCCAGGACAGCCAGGGCTATACAGAGAAACCCTGTCTTGAAAAAAACCTAAAAAAAAAAAAAAGTCTATATAAGTGAGAGGCCGGCCCTGCCTACTTTCTGCTTGGGCTCTCTCCTTCCTGATCCTCTGAGAGCAGCAAGCAGCTGTGTGCTCACTCCCATCACGTGGACCAGGATGGACTCTACCTTCTCCGACTGTGAGCCCACCTACATCCTCCGCTGAGCTGCTGCTTGTTAGATTTCTGTGGCAGGACTGTGAGAAATTTAGCCAGCACAACAGCCATTGCTTGATTATACTACACATAAACATGGCCGAGCCTGTGGTCTTCTCTCTCCAAGCTCATTCAGAGTAACAGCTCCAGGTGGGGACTGAGGTGCCCAAGCCTTTTCTGGTTTCCAGTCGGAGGCTTTTCTTGATAGAGAGGGCAGCCAGCCTGGCTGGGTTCTGAAATGGAGTTATGTGTGACAACTGCTTTGGAATCTTGAAGGTGCTTTGGTACTGGATAGGGAGTGGGTGGGGAGAGATTTTTTTAAAAAAAATAATTTATAGTTGAAACTGATTTTCAACTGCTCGAGGTGTTAGAAAGTCCTGAACTTTTTCTGAAAGTAAGGAAGGTTTCTGAGATGAGAAGATTTAAAAAAAATAGGGTAAGTGGTTTAAAATTAGCTTTTTTAAAAAAGCACAGTGACTAAGTCCCTTGTACTCTAGCCTATTTATTTATTTATTTATTTATATTAAAATTTGAGATTTTTTAGTCCTTAGTAAAGTGTTTGTTTCTAGAGAGTTGACTAAACTGCCCCACTTCAACAGCAGCTGTCTGCCCGCATGCGGTCCCTGTGAGCCACACAGATGCCTTGTGTGCAAGATAGTTTGTAAGTAGTTTGTCTGGTTATTGGAGTCAACTGTCTCCTCTAGCATCAGCTCCTGTGTCATGGCGTCTTCCAGCAGCTCTTGTTAACTGCTCAGTGATCCTGTAGCACTCCACACTGTGTATGCCTCTGATCAAGATTGTCACACTCTGATGTCAGTGCCAGGTGTAGTGGTGCACACCACACCTGTAGTCCCAGGGCCTGGGAGACAGGCAGAGAGAGCTCTGTGAATTCAAGGCTAGCCTGGTCTATATAGTGAATTCCAAAATGGCCAGAGCTACATAGTGAAACCCTGTCTCTAGGAATAAAAGAAAAAAAGTTGTTTTGTCGAGTCCTGTCAGAAATGGTTTCCTTGGCCAGGCGGTGGTGGCGTACGCCTTTAATCCCAGCACTTGGGAGGCAGAGGCAGGTGGATTTCTGAGTTCGAGCCCAGCCTGGTGAACAGAGTGAGTTCCAGGACAGCCAGGACTATACAGAGAAACCCAAAAAAGAAATGGTTTCTTGTTAGCTGATGGAACCAAGCATCTAACCCCCTCTCCTTTGTTGTGTATAGACTTAAATATGTAGTTACCAATTCTTTTTATTAGTAAAATATCCTTAAAATTGTGTGTCTTGACTTTTTTTGTGTGATTTTATTTTTTTCTATTTGAGCTATTTATTTATTTATTTATTTGGTTCCCCCCCCCCCCCCCCGAGACAGGGTTTCTATGTGTAGCCCTGGCTGTCCTGGAACTCACTCTGTAGACCAGGCTGGCCTTGAACCCAGAAATCCACCTGCTTCTGCCTCCCAAGTGCTGGGATTAAAGGCCTGAACCACCACCGCCCGGCTGGTTTATTTATTTTTAAAAAGAACTTTTTATTTTATGATTAAGTGTATGTATACCCGGGTGTGTGTGTGTGTGTTTGTATGTACGTGTGGTACAGCTCTCCTGCAGGCCAGAGCCCTTGGAGCCCCTGGAGCTTTGAGCCTGGAAGCATGTGTGTGCTAGGCAAGCTGCCTACTACTGAGAGGACCCCAGAGCATGTCAGGGCTTTGCGTCTTGTCCTTTGTAGTGCCATGCCAGCCTCCTCAGTTGTACCAGTTTTACTCTGTGTGCTGCCATGGTGGGTTCTCATTTTGTTTTGTTTCGGTGTTTGTGTATGTGGGAGTATTTATGTATTCATTTGGGGGTGTCCACATTTGCATATAGGTGTTTGTGTACATATTCGATTGTGTGATGTGGAGGCCAGATGTCAACTTCAGTGTTTTCCTTAATTGTTTTATTTATTATTTTTTAAAATCTCATTTCATGTGTATGAGTGTCTTGGCTGCATGTATATCCTTACACCATGTGTATGCTTGGTGTCCTGGATGTCGTAAGAGGGTGTAAGATCCCCTGGAGTGGAGTTACAGATGGTTGTGAGCCACCATGTCAGTGCTGAGAATTGACTTTAGGTCTTCCGGAAGAGCAGCTGGTACTCTTAACTACCGAGCCATTTCTCCAGCTCCTCTTTTATTTATTTCTTTGAAGCAGGGTTTATTAAAAGATCATATTATTTATTTATTTTTATTTTATTTTATTAAATATTTATTTCATGGTGTGAGTACATTGTCTTCTCTACAGACATACCAGAAGAGGGCATCAAATCCCATTATAGATGGTTGTGAGTCACCATGTGGTTGCTGGGAATTGAACTCAGGACCTCTGGAAGTGTAGTCAGTGCTATTAATCGCTGAACCATCTTTCCAGCCCTGTATTTTTTAGTTTTAAAAAAGATTTGCCGGCGCACGCCTTTAATCCCAGCACTTGGGAGGCAGAGACAGGTGGATTTCTGAGTTCGAGGCCAGCCTGGTCTACAGAGTGAGTTCCAGGACAGCCAGGGCTAAACAGAGAAACCCTGTCTCGAAAAACAAAAACAAAACAAACAAACAAAAAAAACCAAGAAAAACAAACAAAAAAGATTCAGTGTGTGTGTCTGTGTGTGCTTATGTGCATATGTGCATGCACATGCTCTCTTGCATAAATGTATTTATGTACACTGTTTGCATGGAGTGCCCAGAGGCCAGAAGAGCATGTAGATCCTCTGGACCTGGAGTTACAGACAAAATTGTGAGCCACCTGACGTGGGTGCTGGGCATTGAACCTTGGTCTTCTGGAAGAGCAACAAAAGTGCTTTTAACCACCAAACCATCCCTCCAGCCCTCATTAATAGATTTTAATGTAGATCACCTTTTTTATGGGATGGCATTTTATTGACTGAACCACCTCCCTAGCCTGTATATTTTAGATACAGGGTCTCAATATGTAGAACAGGCTGGCCTGAACTCAGAGATCACTTGCTTCTGCCTCCTGAATGCTGGGATTACAGATGTGCCTGCTCCACTTTGTCCAGCTTGCTGTTTTTGAGACAGTTGTATAATATGTCTAAATCTGCCCTGGAACTCACTGGGTAGTTCCAGTTTGTCAAGAACCCATGTGAGTTCTTCTGCTTCAATCTTCTAAGTGCCAGAGTACTGATGCGAGCCTTGAAAAACAACAACAACAACAACAACAACAATTGTGTGTTTTGAGACAGTCATATAGCCCAGGGTGGCCTTCAACTTGCTATGTAGCTGGGATTAAACCTTGACTAGCTGATCCTCTAGCCTTCACCTCTTAATGTCTGGGATTACAAGTGTGTGTGTGTGTGTGTGTGTGTGTGTGTGTGTGTGTCTTGGAAGTCGTTTTTGATTGGCTGATTGTTCTTTATTGACATCTTTTATCCTGTTACCAGTTTTCTTGTGTGTAAGACCTTTTTTCTATCCAAGTCCTTTGTTCTTTTAGCTGTGGTTTTGATTAAGCTGGATTATTGGTGTCCCCCCCCTCTTCCTCCAGTCCTTCCATCCTTTTCTTTCTTTAAAGGTAAATGTTTTATTTGTTCATTTTTACATTTGAAGTACTCTTCGCTGCCACCCAAGGTCTGAGAGAGACTTGTGTTACCTACCCACTGCCTAAAGCGGACAAAGTGCGCGCTTCTCGGTTACCGGCTGCTCCTTCCCTGGGCTTTTGTCGTTATCAGTGCTCATTAGGCTGACTTGAGTCTCTACCAGCCTGATACACAGGTTCACAATTGAATGCCAACATAGAGACGGCTTTGGTGCTTGTCTAAAGCTTTGACAGCTGTGCTACTGAGGATGAGGATATCTTGAGCACTTCCTGAAAAGCAGTGTTACTATTCATTGTCTTTGGCCACGGCGATGAGTTGTATGTGAAGCAGTGTCTTGAATGTACTGCAGGATTTGTTGGGGGACAGGAAAGGGATGTGGCTTTTACTTATACACTCTTCCGCCTTACCTCTTCATAGGAAGATTGAGGATGATTCTGATTTACACTGGGGTCATTGGTATGATTAAAGAGTTGCTGCAGCATAGTATTTAACTACATTTGTACGTGTCTCTGTTTGTACTTGGAGGCTGTTCACTTGCTCAGAGATATATCCACAAATAAAAATAGTTGGCCAAAATGAAAAGACACTTCTATGTAATATGCCCATTTGAGGTTGACTCTCAGAGATAGCATTTTGCTAGATGTGCTGTTGATTAGAGATGAGAAAAATCATTTAAAAATTATTTATTTTATGTGTGGTGAGTGTTTTGCCTGCAAGTATGTGTGTGTATTACATGCATGTAGTGCTTGTGGAGTCCAGAAGAGAGTGTTGGGTTGCCTGGAGCTGGGATTCAGATGGTTCTGAGCTGCCAGGTGGGTGTTAGGAATCCAGCCGTGGTCGTCTGCAAGAGTGGCAAGTGCTCCTAACCACTGAGCCCTCTCCAGCCAGCCAGCAAACGGGCCACTGTACATATTGTGTATTATTGAAGATTCACTGTCCTCAGCATGACAGCTCCTGCGAGTTAGAAAGAGAAGCTTGTAGGCCTCCTAGTGGACATGCAAGGGTGCAGAGTCCATGTCCACCTGGGGTAGGGTTGGTGTGCGGGCCTGTGCTCTGCTTTCTTAGCCGCTACATGACATGAGGACAGTAGTATATAAGCTACTACTTATATAGCAATGAAGTGGCTGGAGAGATGGCCCAGTGACCCTAGGTGTCCTCTCTCACTGCTCTCTAGCAGTTTTAGAGGCAGGATCTCACTGAATTTGGAGCTCACTGACTGGGCTGATCAGTCTTCTGGTCTCTCTTTGGTCATGTTGGGGTTACAGATGTGTGTCTGGCACCTGGAGATCTAAAACCATACTTGTGTGGCAAGCACACCACCAACTGATCCATCTTCCCAGATGTAATTAAAAAAATATTATTATGTTATTTATTTTTCTCACATAAAGGTGCTAGGAACTGAACCTAGGTCCTCTGCAAGAACAGTATGAACTCTTCTCAGCCACCTCTTCAGTTTCCTTATTGTCTATTATGATTGTGTGTTTGAGCGTCTATGTCATCATGCACATGTGGAGGTTAGAGGACAACTTTGTAAGGTTGGCTCTGTCCTTCCAACTTTAGGTTAGCTCTGGGGATCAAACTCAACTTACCAGGCTTGCTTGCATATGCTGTTAGCTTTCTGGGCCATCCCACTGGTCTCTCCTCAGACTTCTTCTTCTTCTTCTTCTTCTTCTTTTTTTTTTTCTTATGACCAAAGATAGCAAAGAAAGCTGGGGGTAGGGTTCATATATTTCATTCTGGCCTTCAGCTTTTACTTCCATTTCCTGAGTGCTAGGATTATATATTTGCACCTCCCTGGAACTTTCAGTGTATGTGGTTCTAGGAACTGGATCCAGGGTTTTCTTTACACCTAGACAACTGCTGTAGTACAGCCGAGCTGTAGTCCAGCCCCCTCCTTTTTGAGACCATGTTTCATGTACTCCATGGTGACTCCAGGGATCTTCTCTCTCTGGGGTTGTAGATGCCTCCTGCCCTGGCTGGCTTTCTAAAAGGTATCCTATTCTAGCATGCATTCGGCTCTGTGTTCCATTTCCAGCACTGGCAGAGGAACAGCAAAGCATTTTAGAAGAGTGATAAAGAAAGCTTTGTCTGTCTCTGCCAACATCTCCAGGTATGTTTTTAGTCCCAGAACTCTGTAAATGTATTGTTTGTGGAGAAGTATGGTGAGAGATGATGCTATTAATAGATTGAATTAGAAATGGGAATAGGTAAAAATTCTTCCTGTTGCCTCTGTCAGGCCCATAAACATACAGAGAGCTAGAGTTAGCCTGTAGCTGAAAGACTTTGGGTTTGGGATTCAGTGAGGACACGGAGGTATATTGATATTTGGATGAGAGACTTATTAATGGAGTTATTAGCTCCATAGATCTTTTGATGGCACCATGGTGGGGTTCTGAGGAGAGATCTGGCCTACATGACAATGAGGACTCTTCTGTACCACATGATTGGTCTATGGTATACATGTGCAATCGGGTCGTCTCTGACTTCAGACTGGCAGGGGAGGAAGTCTGTTAGCCTGGGGTCTGTATGTAGACTTATCTGTAAGGGCGGGGAGAGCAAGAGCCTGGAAAATAAAGGTACTCCTGCCTGACCACAGTGTGGCCTGAGAGATTGCAGACTCCCACCCTAGTTAAGCCTGAAAAAGGAAGCACCAAAGGCCCTCTCCTCCCGCTTTCCTTCTAGGAGTCGAGAGTCAAGATTAATTTGTAATTTGAGTACCTAGTGGATACTTAATTGTATGTGTGTGTGTATGTATGTATGTATGTATGTATGTATGTATGTATGTATTTGAGGCAGGTTTTCTCTGTGTATCCCTGGTTATCCTGGAGCTCATTTTGTAGACCAGGCTGGCCTGGAACTCAGAGATCCACCTGCCTCTGCCTCCCAAATGTCACCACTACCCAGCTTAAATTTTGTTTTATTTATTTATTTACTGCTTTGAACTACTATGAATTCAGGAGGAGAGCTGTCTGGTTAATTGCTTAGTCTCATGAGGTGTTCATATACTTTTGTTGTTGTTGTTGTGTTTGTTTGTTTGTTTGTTTGTTTTCTTTTCCTGAGACAGGGTTTCTCTGTATAGCCCTGGCTGTCCTGGAACTCACTTTGTAGACCAGGCTGGCCTCGAACTCAGAAATCCGCCTGCCTCTGCCTCCCAAGTACTAGGATTAAAGGCGTGCGCCACCGCCGCCGCTGCCCGGCTGTTCATGTACATTTTCTCACTTTTGTTTAGGATATTTGGGGTAGTGTGCCTTCCTTCTGATTTAAGTGAGCATATTTTTATCACTTTTTAGAAGAGTGGGTGTAAGTGCTCATAAATTCCTCACACCTGCAAGTCCATTTTTGCTTGCATCTTGTTCTTACAAGTTTCCAGGATGCTGATTGCCAGCCTTGCTGGTGTGAGAATGACTTTGAAATCCAAGGCATCGTTTAAGGTGATCAAGTGACTGTGGAGGATGGAAATGTGAAGGCTGCAAAACATTTTCAGAGTACCACATGCTGTCAGTGTACTGGCTGCCGAGCTCCGAGCCTTGGGGATTCTCCAGTTTTTGATGCAGCTGTCATGCCTGCCGGCCCTGGCCCTGTCTGTGCTTCTCGCCATAGCAGTTCACTTTATGCTTCTGTATGAAAATAGATCCTTGCTTTTTATGTTCTCACCCTTCACAGCTTCTTCAGACCCTCTCAAACTTGAGACAGATGCTTGGTGTAAGACACCTCTACAAAGCAGTTGATGTCTAGAGGGGGCGCTGACGGCCTGAATGTTGTTAAAGGAAAGGGCAGAGGTGTCTGGCCTATCTGCACTCAGTATCCGAAGGAAGACGGAAGATGCCTGCTTCCGTTAGCAAGAACTTCAGTGACATTCAGTTGCATCCCCGACTTTAGTTATTTATTTTTTAATTTTTTATAGTTTTATGCTTTATTATTAGAAGAGTAAAATGAGAAAAGGAAGAAAATAGAGAGATGAGGGATGGCCATGACCACATGGAAGAGAAAAGGAGAGAGAGAGAGAGAGAGAGAGAGAGAGAGAGAGAGAGAGAAATAAAGAGCGAGATGAGAGAGAGGGATAAGAGGCATCTCCAACTTTATGAGGTATTCTGGTCTGTGTAGTGACAGTTGTCTTCTGGCAGGTGATTGTTTAGGTGTAACCATGTATGTATGTACATATGTATGTACGTACGTACGTACGTATGTATGTATGTATGTATGAATGAATTACTGGAACCATATCACAGTCATCATGAGATCTATTTATACAGAGTTGATTGTGGAGGACTTTAGCCTCCTGCCTATATATGGCATAACTGAAAAAGCAATGGTAGTCACAGGATGGAATTGCTCACAGAAAGTTCTGCTGTTCTTGTTCTGTCGAATTGGAGGTCAGTGCTTGGAACTTTTGGTTTGAGTGGTCATTATAAGAAGGGTCTGTAAGCTGGGCAGTGATGGTGGCACTTGGGAGAAGGCAGGCCAATCTCTGAGTCTGAGGCCATTGAGGCCAGCCTGGTCTGCAGAGGGAGGTCCAGGACAGCTTGGACTGCACAGAGAAACCCTGTGTCGAAAAACTAAGAGTGTAAGAGGAAGAAGGGCCTGTGAAGTAATGGTAAGTATGCTTAGCCAATCACACAGCTGATGAGTGTTTCTCAGAGAAAGTTATATATATGTACTCGGTCATACGACCTCAGTGGTGTGAGAAGTTGGTGAGAAGGCGCCTTTCCGTTGGTCTTTCTGTATGAAGCTCCCTGTGTTCTGATGAGGATGTTCAGATCTGTAATTCTGGCATGTGCTCCATGTCCGTTTAATTTTAGGTGGGTTTACTCCCTCTGTTTTTACCCTGCTTGGCTTTTAAAGAGTGGCAGATTGAAACAACTTTTTTTCTTCTAGTGTGTTTCCACAGGAATTGTATATTTAACTTAAAAAAAGATTCAGGAGAACTATCTTTCTATGGGTTTATTATATTAATTGTGAGAAGGTGTTTATCCTTTGAGGAGGGTGGGTCAGGTGATCAGCATGAAATAACTGCTGTTGCCACAAAAGCCTTTAATTTCCGTCTGTGTCTTCAGGGAGGTTTCCAAGTACCCCTCTTTCTGAGGCTGAATGTGGTGGAGCACATCTATAATCCTAGCACTTGGGAGGTAGAAGCAGGAGGATCAGGAATTTAAAATTATCCTTAGCTACAGAGCAAGTTAGAGGCCACTTGGGCACCATGTGACCCTGTCTCAAAAAAGCAAAGCAAACACATTTTCCCCCTTAAACCTCCCCTTCAATGAGGTTCCCTCGAGCTGCACTGCACTCCTGGGGATTATGCTTGGCTTCCTGTGCCTGGGAGCACATAAGTCCAGTCCTAGTTTTGGTACTTACATCTGTAGTTCCTGAGAAAACCTGCTGGACACTGAATGATGTTTGGTTTAGCCTTCAGTCCAGGACCAGTCAGGTTACAGGTATTGGATATGTAGCTTTCAAATTAATACTGAATGTAGCAGATGATATAAAAATAAAAGTACCTTTGGTCTCAAAACAGAAAAGGAAAGGCCTGCAGGAATGCAGCATTGAATGCTGTCCGGAACAGAGACAGCAGATAGCTGCTTAGCATCACATGTCAGTGCAGCTTAATTTCATAGTGACTTTATATATCATTCACTCATTCATTCATTCATTCATTCATTCATGGTTTTTCAAGACAGGGTCTCACTGTGCATTCCTGGCTGTTCTGGAACTCACTCTGTAGCCAGGCTGGCCTTGAACTAGATCTGCCTGTCTCTGCATCCTGAGTGCTGGGATTAAAGGTGTGTGCCACTACAGCCTATCTGATACTTTTTTAATTAAAGATTTGCTTATGTATTTTATTCAAATGGGTGTTTTGCCTGAATGTATGTCTTACACACCAGAAGAAGGCATCAAATTACATGAGAATTACATGAGACTACAGTTATAGATGGTTGTGAGCCACCCTATGGGTGCTGGAAATCGAGCTCCCAACCTTAGGAAGAATACCAGTGCTTTTAACTGTTGAGCCATCTTCCCAGCCTTGAGGTGATTGTTGATTAAAGAAATGGACTAATGACTCCTTAGGAAGCTAAGAATAGGTGAATACTATTTGAACAGAAGACTGGGAGAACAGGTTAGGACAGTCAAGCATGTGTCAGCCTGAGGCAGGAGAGTTACAGAGCCAAGCAAAGAGAGCCTACAACCAGGAACAGAGAGACATGAATTAGGTGGACCAGGTCAGAGGGACTGGAATGCTAGCCACAAGTTCTGTTGGCGTCCAAGTGAATGAGGGAGAGGTGATAGAATAAGGATTCGCCAGAGCTTGGGGGTGGAAATCAGCCTTCTGGTTTGTGGCTGAGTTTACAGCGGGTCAGGAAATGGCCGAGCAGGTGTCGCGAGTGATGTGTGGTGTGCTGCAGTTGTTCTCTGCCCTGCTCCTGCTGGCCAGACAGCAGGTCAGAAGGAGAAAAGGACAGATTGGCTAGAGACATCTCACCAGTGCTCCTTTAGTAATGTCATTTATGCAAAGTCAGCTCAGAATTACAGTTTTATCTTGTCTTAGCTGTGTGTGATTCTGTTTTCTCTTGTCTCTCATTCCAAAGACCCTGTGTGTTTATACCTGTGTCCCTCGCCTGCTTCTGACTCTTTCTCTGTTGTTTACTCATCAAGCCACAGTTCGGGGCATTTCATCTAATGACCTTTCCTTTGTGGGCACCTCTCAGGGTGTGCTCTCTGATGGGGCCTTTATGTCCTGTGACATTTCCTGTCATGCTGCACTGGTGAGAAGCAGCTGCTACTTGTGAACTCCGAGAACACTGGGAGTACCTGTAAAGTAAGTGATGAGCAAGCATGAGCACTTGAGTTAAGATCCCCGGCATTCACGTAAAAGCTGGACGTGGTGGCTCCTGTCTGTAACGCCAGCTCTTCGGGTGGACGGTGGTAGTGAGTGTGCGTGTATGTAGGAGAGCAGAGGCTTGCTGGGATTTCATGAAGAGAAATCTGGTTTCAACATGCACGCGTGAGCAAGTATTCATGTGTTTACACCTCCCTCACATATTTTAAATTAATAATACAGGAAAGCTATATAGCAAAGAATATATTTATTTATAGGAGGTGTGCATGTTTGTTTGTATATTGTGACTCAATGAAGAGATAGCTTATAAAATAGCATTTGCTTCGCTCAGAATTCATTTTGAATAGGAAAGTTTATGGTTTGCTTCTTAGATTAAACAAATTATAAGATGAGGTGGACGGTGCTTGCTGAGAGAAGGCAGCAGTGCAGAGTGTGGCTGTGCTGCTCTTAGTTGGTTATTAAGAGAGTGCTATTGGAGGAGGCCTTAGGCTGGTTGAGGAACTGTGCAGAGATCTGGGATCGACCATTGCAGGCAGAGGGAGATGAGTGCTGCCGTCTGTAGGCGGAGCTTGCTGCTGCTCTCAAGGAGCAGTAGAAAGAGCAGCAGTACTGAGAGAGGCAGGCAGGGGCCAGGGCACAGGTCCCTCTGGACTACTTTAATCCTTCTGGCTATCATTCTGCACATAATGGGAAGCCATTAAAAAGTTTCATCACTGCCAGGATCACACTTCTAGGTTAAAAAGAGCTCTTTGGCCACTGTAGTTATACTGCTGCCAAGAAGGGTGGAAGTGAGGAGAGACTGCCCTGGAGGTCTTCATGGTAATCTGGGTGAGACAGCAATGGGCCTTGGGTTAGGGTGATGGCTGGGCAAGTAGAGGCTGCCAAGAGTGGTTGGATTTGGGTGTTGTGATTTGATGTATCCTGAGAGTTGCAAGTCTTACTACCAGTTACTAGTAGCTCAAGGGAAAGTGAATCAGTGTTGAACATGCCTTTCTGTTAAGAATGTTTTGTACATTCTATAGCTTTGAAATTTCTTAGCTTGAGAGTGGAAGGAGGAAAGGCAAGGACCAGAACATTGCTGTATCATGAATTCATCTGCTAATGCAATGTTCCTCAGCCTCTGGGCTGGAACCTCTATAGGGGTCACAAACCAGACATTCTGCCTATCAGATGTTTACATTATGATTCACAACAGTAGCAAAATCATAGTTGTGAGGAAGCAACAAAATATGGTTGAGGGTCATCACAAGTGAGAAGAGCTGTATTAAATTGTGTAAATTTCTCATCTGTAATGGCCATTTCTTTAATGTAAAAGGTATGTCTGTAGACTGTATGATTGGATAAGTAATATGCTGAATTTGGCATTTAGTGTAATTGTGTTCCACTAGACCTGTTTAATACTAACTGTGAAATAGGCTGCAGCAGAAATAAGGCAGGCCGTGGGTGCCTATCTGCTGTTATGGAAATCCACTGACAGCTCTGGCTGTGCTCAGCTGCTCCTCATTGTCACACTTTATGGTTCATTCAAAAGCTGTGTGTTAAATGACATCCCTTCTGTAGTGGTGTCTGAAGGCGCTACAAACAGTGAGGTTGTATTGTGAGAAAATGTCTGTTCACTTCACATTAATGGTGGCTGTTGTAGAGGTCATGGTTTCTCTTGGGTCTGTCCCCAGATTTAGAGGGGATGTAGGGAAAGACCTTGAGTAATGCTCTTGAGCTTGCAGAACTACACTGGATGCTATGAGCGATGGACTCTGATGGCCACAGGTTTTTGTTGCCTTATCTAGAGAGACACATTGAGTTAGCCCAGGTAGTTTATAAAGGGGAGCTGTCAAAAGTGGGCGAAGGTATGTTTGACCGTTAAATTGAAGTGATCCTTCCTCCTTTCTCATCCTTCCTCTTTCTTGTCTTCTCAGAGTTGGTTTTGGGAGTATGAAATGTTAACTTTGTCCCCTTCTCCTTACAAATTATTAAGTCATAGTATTAATTGGGAGGAGAGGTGGTTTCAGGGCCTTGTAAGATAGAACTTTTAGAAGCTTCCTTCCGATAGTTGTTTAAAGCTTGAGAATGAAGACTTAGAAACCTTAGTAGCATGCTTTATTAATCTGATGAATACTGTGAATCTCTTTTCAAAAAAATATATGTGATATCCAATTAAAAATTTGTCATTACTAAGTAGCCAATACCTGCCAGACATAGTTTATAGTGATAAGATAGACTAATGACCAAAAGTAGGGAAGAGGGCTTATGGCTCTCAGCAGGTAAAGGAGTTGATTTTGCAAGTCTAGCAACCTGAGTTTAATCCTTGAAACCACTGGAAAGGTTTTGAGAACCAAGTTCACAGAGTTGTCCTCTGGCTTCCACATGTTTGCCATGGTACAAGAATACGCACACACATATCATATATATGATAATTAGAATAAAAACCCATTATAAAATAGGGAGTAAAACTTCAAATAGTAGTCCAAGCAAACACAAACTCTGAAGGTTGGCTTGCTGGAGCTTATATTCTGATGAACTTAGAAAGCAAAAAACAATAAGTTAGAATATTTTTTGGTATATAGGAATTTGGTAAGCATTATAAAAATAGAGTATATTAGAAAGTTTGGAAGTAGGAGAAAGTTCTTCTAGAAAGAATAATATTTATCAAAAGGTGAAATGGTATGGGAGTTGGTCCTGCCTACTCATTGAAGATTGAACACTCAGACGAACGGAAGTCCTAAGGAAGGCACAGAGAAGAAAACTTACCAGGGCAGAATGAGCGAGGGGAAGATTGGGTATCAGTTTCCAAGTACCAGAGTGCTATTGTCACGGATCTGGAGGCCAGAAGTCTGAAATCCAGATGTCTGCAGAGTTGATTGTATTTGGAGGCCAAGGCAGGCAGGAGCCTGTCCCGTGCTTCTCTGCATCCTCCTGGCACACCTCGACTGTTGTCTTCCGTCTCCTTTTTGTCAGAACAATTAGTACTGTGCTTATGGCTCACTCCTTCCTGCCAGAGGGTCTCACCTTGACATATTTATAGAGTAAGGACAGCGTCTCTGAAGTAGGACACACAGGAGCTCAGGGTCAAGACTCCTTTGAAGGTCTTTGCCATCTGACCTGCTGTAAATATAAGACAGATACAAAATATAGTATGTACTGGGAAGGTGGTAGGAGCTGGCAGGTACGTTTCTGGTGTCCCTGGGGCCAGTTAAAAGGACAGACGTGTAATTTGTATTTTAAAAGGAACAGTAGGCATAAAGAGAGCCTGTGGTAATAACACACCATGTGTAGACTGCTTGTGGCACATACCAAGGTGGTGGTAGTGTGTTTGGAGATGGGTTTGACTTTTGAATGCATTTAAAAGACAGTAATGGTAAATTCTGATGAACTTTTAATATAGGGTGGGGCAAGAGGGAAGAGGAGTCAAAGTAAGTCTCAGGCTTCAGTATTCAGCTATTGCAAGTCACAGACTGACCTGGAGTGGGCTGCCCTCAGATGACCCTGAACAGGTTTAATATTTTTATTTTTAAATTGGTGGAATCTGGAATTCAAATGAGAAACATGGATGGGGAGATATGCAACTGGGTGTCCATGACAAATATCATTAAAACTGGGAAACTGGAAGATATTAGTTACAACTGGTGTATAGAGGTGTCCAAAAATAAGTCATTGGAATATTAAAATCAACAACAGAAATTAAGATAAGATTAACAAAAGGAGAAAACCAAAAGATTGTAGACTATCATCTTTCAAAGTCATACAAAGACTGCTAAATGAGGACAGATTTTTACTAAGAATTGGATTAAGGGATTGGATATAGTACTGTGTGGGATTCAGAGATAATCGTTTCAATATTAATCTCAGTAGAGTGCTTGGATTAACAACTTTATTAGGGTAGGGTAGCGGTGGCGCACACCTTTAGTCTAGCATTCAGGAGGCACACTTTGAGGCCAGCCTGGTCTAGAGAGTGTTCCAGGACAACCAAGGCTACACAGAAACCCTGTCTTAGAAAACAACACAACAGCAGCCGGGTGGTGGCGGTGGCGGCGCACACCTGTAATCCCAGCACTCTGGGAGGCAGAGGCAGGTGGATTTCTGAGTTCGAGGCCAGCCTGGTCTACAGAGTGAGTTCCAGAACAGCCAGGGCTATACAGAGAAAGAACCCTGTCTTGAAAAAAACAAATCAAAAAAAAAAAAAAAAAAAAAAAAAAGAGAGAGAGAGAGAGAGAGAAAACAACACAGCACAACAGAACACAACACAACACGAACAGTATTGGGAAGTAAGGCAGCACTTGCCAGGCAAGCGTGGATCCCTGAGGCTGGGCCTCTATAACTCACCTAAAGCTGGTGTAATATAAGCACGCTTACAGTGACATGGGAGGCAGAGACCACCAAAGCGCTCCAGCCATCTGGCCTGGTCTGTGTGTGCGGCAGTGAGCAGCCAACCAACAACCCACAGCGCTTGTCAGGGCTCTGGCATTTATATACCCTCTGAAAAGTCTCCAAAATTCCAAACGCCACACACTTGCAGACACTATTTGCAAATAGAGCAGGAGCTAGTCAGTTGCTGTGGGCAGTCTGAAGCAGCCCCATATCCTACAGTTGGGATGAAAACAAAAACATATTCGTATTTCTGTACTTTTTAAAGAAACCAAGGGGCCGGAGAGATGGATTGGCGGTTAAGAGCGCTGATTGCTCTTCCCAAGGTCCTGAGTTCAAATCCCAGCAACCACATGGTGGTTCACAACCATCCATAAAGAGACCTGACACCCTCTTTTGGGATGTCTGAAGACAGCTACAGTGTACTCACATACAATAAATAAATAAATCTTTAAAAAAAAAAAAAAAGAAACCAAAATTCCAGAATTCTCACTACACTGCTTGGCACTGGGCCTGCCATACAGAGTGGTTTGTATATGCAGTGACCCTCATAGGAGAGAACTAAATTTTCTTTTGTGAGCAGCTATCAATTGGAGATGGCTTCTGGGTTAGAGGTGGCAGCCTGTGCGCACTTCTCCTTTCAGTTCCAGGGCCCCATTGCTGAGACCCCTGCAGGCTCTGTGTAGGCAGGCTCTGTACATACTGCCGCAGGCAGGCTCCTCAAGCTCCTCGGCCCTGCTGTGCTGAGAAGGCATTGTTGAGCTGGTGTCTTCCAACCCCTCTGCTCTTACACTGTTTCTGCCTGCTCTCTCTGCCACAGGATTCCCTAAGCCCTGAGGGAGGGGTTTGACTGAGACATCCCATTTAGGACTGAATGGTTCAAGGGTTCTTGGTCTTACTTTCTGCTTATTGTCCAGTTGTTGGTCTGTGTATTCGTTCCATCTAATGTAAGAGGAAGCTTTTCTGATAATGGTTAAGCAAGACACTAACCTATGAGTTTAGCAGAATATTGTCAGGAGTCATTTTTTTTGCCATGTTCCTTTAGCAGAGCAGTAGTATTTGGTCTTCCCGTAGGTCCCTCACCTGTCTAGCTGGTCTCAGGTTCTTGGCCACCTGAACAGTCAGGGATGGGTTCTAATCACATGCAGTGGACCTTAAATCTAATCAGATAGTGGTTGGCTACCCCACAAACTTTGTGCCAAGATTGCTCCAGCTATCTTGTAGGCAGGTCACCATTGTAGATCAGAGGGTTTATAGCTGGGTTGTTGTTGTTGATGGTGGTGCGCTCTCACACTAGGGTGTGTGTGTGTGTGTGTGTGTGTGTGTGTGAGAGAGAGAGAGAGAGAGACAGAGAGACAGAGAGAGACAGACAGACAGAGAGAGACAGACAGACAGAGAGAGACAGACAGACACACACACAGAGACAGAGACAGAGAAGAAAGTGCACACTTATGCCATGACTTGCATGTGGAGGTCAGGGGACAGTGTTATGGTAGCGGTCCTTTCCATTCTGTGTGGGTTCTGGAGACTGAGCTTACATTGTCATGCTTATATGGCCAGCACCATTACCCACTGAACCGCTTGGCCAGCTTGAGAAAGGTATTTCATCATTTTGAAACTGGGAGGAGGGATACCCAGAAGATGTAGAGTTGACCGTGGCACCTGAAATGGTTGTCGAGGAAGGCTTGCACTTGGGCTGCAGACTTGACTCTGTCTTCCTAAGTACCACACACATTATGTCTTCCCACATCCTGTTTTAATGTGGGTGTTAATGACTGTGCCAGTGTGGAGCAGGGTGTGGGCAGGTGAAGTGACGGGGAAGTCTGCAGAAGAAGAGCAGAGTCTTCACGAATTTGCCTCAGGTGATACAAGATGAATGCCAAAGATGATAGTAATTTTTTTCTTTTAAGGGTTCTCAGTCTGTGGGTGTCGACCCCTTGGGGGGTGTGTGTCGAATGACCTTTTCACAAGGGTAGAATACTAGATGTCCTGCATATCAGATATTTGCATTACAATTCATAACAGCAACACTAAAGTTTCGAAGCATCAACAAGCATGATTTTATGGCTGGGGTCACCACAACATTGCGAACTGTATTGAAGGGTCGAAGCCTTAGGAAGGTTGAGAACCACTGTTCTAAGGATCTGAGGACAGTAGAAACGTAAGCACCCTTCTGTGTAAGGCTTGTTGCCTGGCATAGAAATTTACCTTTCTATTTGATGTAGGGAAAATCAGTTCTTCACCTGATTCTTGTTTTTTGTTATGTTGGGGTGCTCTTGTGATGCCGTTGTTCTCTCGGGTCAGGTAACCTAAATTACTGGAGTGCTGTCTACTGTGGAGTACTTCAAGGATGCTATTGCAGGATTCACAGTCCAAGGGGCTTGAGTTGATCATGCATGCGTGCTCTTAGCCACCGAGCTGTTTTTCCAGCTCCCATAGTCTGTACCTTTTCTTTTTTTTCTTTTCTTTTTCTTTCTTTCTTTCTTTTTTTTTTCTTTTCTTTTCTTTTCTTTTTTTTTTTTTTTGGTTTTTTCGAGACAGGGTTTCTCTGTGTAGCTCCAGCTGTCCTGGAACTCACTCAGTAGACCAGGCTGGCCTCGAACTCAGAAATCCACTGTGGGGCACATTGCTATAACTGCACTCGAGAGACAGAGGATGAAGATTATGAGTTTGAGGCTTGAGATTAGTTCTGTCTCAAAGGGGCAAAATTATATCATGACCAAAGATACAGGGATTAGATAGACAGTTAACAATTGAATTCTACTCTTCTGGAATAATGACATGATTTTTAGGAAAAGCAGGTGAGGGTTGGATTTTTCAAGAATTAGAATAATACCAATGAACAAACAAATTCCATGTGTATCTCCTTGAGATGAGATGGTTCTCATCTCTGTGGGAGAGCAACTCTTACTTTTTGAAGTCATTAAAGTGAATTAACTTGTATATAGGTTGTAAATAATTTGCCAAATGAAGAGAGAAATTGGGGACTTGCAGAAGCAGTGAGTATAAGCCAGAGAAAGGAAAGTGGTGTCTGAGAGAGACTGGCAAAACACAGGATTAAGGAATTTTCTGTTCTCTTGGGCCCCTGGAACAGGCTGGTCTGCAGGGCTAAGGATTGCTAGGGTGCTATTTGTTGAAGAGGGTCTAGTGATCGGTATGTTGTGTCTGTGTTGTGGTGAGTCACAGAAATAGGACCTCATAAAGCCTCTGTTCTTGTCTCTGTTACCCTGCATGATAATGTTGGGAGGAATTCTGAATAGATGGGACTTTAGGGATGAGGAAGGGTCACTACGGGTAAGCCTTCCTTGTTCTTTGGCTATCTTCTTGACTTCTGATGACACTGACACTAAGTGTGTGGGCTATTCTGTAACCTGCTTTAAACAAAACATATTTCTTTAGTCTGAGAAGTGATTGTATATGTTCATTTAGGAAGCTAGAAAACATGCTTAGAATAAAGAAGGGCTGGGGAGATGATCCTCCCCTCCTCAGGCAGAGTGTGTGTTTGAGGGCTGGAGTTCAGATTCCCAGTGCCCGTGTGGAATACGTGTGGGCTGTTGTAGTGGCTTGCTGTAATCCTAGCATGGGGAGGCACGGATGGAGTCTTCAGAGCAAGCTGTCTAGACTAGCTGAGTCAGCAAGCTGTAGGTCTAAGCCAGAGATCCTGTCCCATTGTATCAGCTGGTGAGTGGTTGTGGAAGCTATCTAAGGTTGACCTTTGGCTTTCACACCATTTGCATCTCTCTCTCTCTCTCTCTCTCTCTCTCTCTCTCTCTCTCTCTCTCTCTCTCTCTCTCTCTCTCTAACCAAAACCAAAACCAAAACCAAAACCAAAACCAAAACCAAAAAAGCTCACTAAATTAGGCAGCCATAGGCCAAGAGAGGTGGTGGCACACAGCTTTAATCCCAACTCTAAGAAGACAGAGGCAGGTGGATCTCTTGAGTTTGAGGCCAGTTTGGTCTGTATAGCAAGTTCAAAGCTGGGTAGTCTTCATAATGAGAACTTTTCTTCAAAAATAAAACAAAACAAAACAACAAAACCCCCCAAAACAAACAAACAAAAGCACAGATAATTAATGTTAGGTATTAGTGATAAATTCTTTTTTTTTTTTTTGGTTTTTCGAGACAGGGTTTCTCTGTGTAGCCCTGGCTGTCCTGGAACTCACTCTGTAGACCAGGCTGGCCTCGAACTCAGAAATCCACCTGCCTCTGCCTCCCAAGTGCTGGGATTACAGGCGTGCGCCACCACCGCCCGGCTAGTGATAAATTCTTCGAGACTTTTTTTTTTTTTTGGATTAAAGGCGTGCGCCACCACGCCTGGCTCTCTTCGAGACTTTTTTTTTACATGGAAAGTACATATGTATATTTGAGTCAGTGTGTTATGTATCCCCTGGTAGCTTGGAAAGAAGTATAAATATACTTTTAAAATAGAAACACACTAGATACATTTTTGAGTTAGTGTGTTCAGTACAATAAGAACATTAACATCTTTCACATTGTTAAATGTGCTTTGAGCATTGTAATGATATGTGCTCTTTTATTGTACGGTTTTGCTGTACTTTGCTGGCAGAATTCAGTATCACTGAGCGTTTCTGGTATCCGCTGTTTTCCCTGCAGTTGTGTTTTGTGTCTTTAAGTTAACATGGCTTATGATGGATGTATAGTGCGTTGGGGCAGAAGGAGCTGACAGTTGACAGCAGCAAAGGCTCTCTTGACTCCTGATCTGATAGAGCTCTGCTTCAGCAACACGGTTGTGGACACACATGTTACTGTTTCATCTGTAATCCTCAGATTTGCGTTTCCCCTGCCAGAGAAGGGCAGAGGTTGACCACGATAGCCTGGATCTCTGTGCTTCCTAGATCACCTTTCTATTGGATGTGCCTAATGCTTAACAGTTGGAATTCATTTTGTCTTGTTTATAGTAAAATATTCCTTGTTTGGTTTTGGTTTTTTTGAGACAGCCAAAACCCTTAGCTGTACTGTAACTCATTCTATATATCAGGCTAGCCTTAAACTCACAGACATCCACCTGCCTCTGCTTCCTGAGTACCGGGATTAAAGGCGTGTACTACCTGCCTGGCCTAGCAAGATATTCTTATTTTTCTTTCTAAAACAAAATGAGTGGCTAGCCACTGAGTCTCCCCACCCCAGATTAACAAACTGAGTGCTTCCATGGCTTGAGAGTCAAGACAGTGGCACAGAGTGCTTACATTGTGTTGTGGGAAGTCCTTGAGAGCTGTGTATGTGTTTTGCAGAATGCTTTGGTTGAAAATATTTACACAGAAAATGAGTTTGTGGTATGAACACATTGGAATAACGATTTTATCACCCCTAAAATAAATTTCAGTGTCTACAGCATCCAAGGACTCCTAAAAGTTGATGCTAAAGATAGGACTGCATAGGAAAGACGACTGATCCTTTTTTTTTATTCGATATATTCTTTATTTACATTTTAGATGATTTTCCCCTTTCCTGGCTCCCTGCCCCCCAAAAGTCCCATATGCCCTTTTCCCTCCCCTGCCCCCCCCCTTAAAAACGTCATTTCTTCAGAGCACTTCTCTGGGATGACATTTGTTAACTCGTTTATTATTTTCATAGGCCTTCCCTATGCACACTAGAAAGCAAGCCAGTCTTTCTTCTCATGGACCCACCAGTGCCCAGTGAATAGGGATTTGCAGGTGAATGAATGACTTATGTTAGACCTGCTTTTTATCTAGGAGGATCATTTTTCAGACATATAAAACAAATGAAGCATTATTTGGGTTGTTCATTGGTGCAGAGAGATAATGTGGAAGCCTGCTTCTCCCAGAGAACGATTTCTTCTTCTACCATCTCAGTTCTTCTGTGTCTCTGCAGTTAACGTACCATGGGCCTGGAACTCTCGGAGATCCACCTGTCTCTCCTCCGAAGTGCTGGGAATGAAAGGTGCATAGCACCATACCTGGCTACTTTTGTTATTGACACACACACACACACACACACACATACACACACACACACACACACCCGTTTCTCTATATAGCTCTAGCTGTCCTGGAACTCACTCTGTAGACCATGCTGGCCTCGAGCTCAGAAATCCGCCTGCCTCTGCCTCTGGGATTACAGGCGTGCGCCACCACTGCCCAGCCAGCCTGGCTACTTTTTTTTTTTTTTTTTTAATTACTTATTTTTATCTTACACATGTGAGCGTCTTGCCTGCATGCATGTGTGTTCACCATGTGGGTAGTCCTTTTGGGGTGCCTGCTGGATCCCCTGGAGCTGGAGCTAGAGTTGGTTTTGAACTGATGGTTCCCAGTGGGTGGTGGATGGTCCTCTGTAAGAGCAGGGGGTGCTTTTAACAGCCTAGCTTTTTCTCCAGCTCCCTTTTCTAAGTGGGAGAAAACAACAACAACGACAAACAAATAAGCAAAACCCCACTTTAAAAAATAAAGAAATGAGGCCGGGCGGTGGTGGCGCATGCCTGTAATCCCAGCACTTGGGAGGTGGAGGCAGGCGGATTTCTGAGTTCGAGGCCAGCCTGGTCTACCGAGTGAGTTCCAGGACAGCCAGGGCTACACAGAGAAACCCTGTCTCGAAAAACAAAAAACAAAACAAAACAAAAAAAACAAAAAAACAAAACAAAACAAAACAAAAAAAGGCTTCTTGGTACTGTGCCCATCCTAGCCTCCCAACTGATGGGTTCAGACAAGCCTCCTGTTTAGACTACCTCACTAGTAGCTAGCACTACCAACTGTGCTCCTGTGGCCTGCTGTCTAAGTCTTGATTCTGAAATAGTAAAACTTATTCTGGTGCTACTTTGCACTATCTAGAACAATATTGCACTAGAAAGACAAGATGTGTTTTCACTTTAGCAGCATACACACTAAAACTTGGAACAATGTACAGAAGAGTACCGTTGCCCTGTGCAAAGATGACATACAAAGTCAGGAAACATTAAAGAAAGTGAAAGATGAGCTTTAACACGAACCATATATGCAAGTTTTATTTTCTAGTAGCCACATTTTAAAATAAAAAGGTGTAAGAGGTGGGCAGTGGTGACTTATGGGAGTCAGAAGCAGGCGGATTTCTTTGAGTTCAAGACCAGCCTGGTCTACAGAGCTAGTAACAGGACAGTCAGGGCTACACAAAAGAACCCTATTCAAAATAAAAAAAATAAATTAAAAAAAAAAAGGTTATGCATTCTCTCTCTTTCTCTCTCTCTCTCTCTCTCTCTCTCTCTCACACACACACACACACACACACACACACACACACACACAAACCTAGTATTTTATATCCAGAATATTATAGTTCTAACCATAGAATTAAAACAATTAGGAGCCATAGAGCTTAAGCACTTCTAGGTCCTTTAATAATTAAAAATACAAAAAATAGCCGGGCGATGGTGGCGCACGCCTTTAATCCCAGCACTTGGGAGGCAGAGGCAGGCGAATTTCTGAGTTCGAGGCCAGCCTGGTCTACAAAGTGAGTTCCAGGACAGCCCGAACTACACAGAGAAACCCTGTCTCGGGAAAAAAAAAATACAAAAAATAAAAACAGGAGGCAGAGAGTAATTGCATCTGCACTATTACATTAGCTGCTCTAGGGGAGAAGATCTGAAGCCCACATGGCCATGTGTGAGCATTTGTTAAATCCTAATGGCTGATGCACTGCCTCACAGTGTTCTCAAACAGTCATTTATCTCTATGTCGTTAAGAAAGTAAGGATAGATAAAAATTGATGTGAAGGATTAAAATGTGAAGAAAATAATTATCTGCTTTGTTATAAGTGCTGAAGGGGACATTGCCTGGTTGTTACTTATTTATTCCATTGACTAGTAAATTTCAGAAAAATGGCTATTTTCAATATCTGCTTTGTGTGGATAAAACTTCTTATGAAAGATACACCATCTGGATACAATTTAATCCAATTCAAGCTTATTGCTATCGTCTTTCAACAAATGGAGTATTTCTTGAACATCTCTGTTTAGACAGATGTTTGATTTGTAGATTTTTACATTGAGGTGTCAAATAGTAACATTTTTGGAGTTTAAGAATTTTAAGGCCCTCTTGAGGTAATTCCATCAACAAAATTTCTTTTATTATTTATTAGATACTGTATTAAAGGTGAAGACCAGATGTTCACTTAGTGTAAATTAGCTGTTTTCTGAAGCAATTTCTTTTTCTTTTTCTTTTTCCTTTTCCTTTTTCCTTTTCCTTTTTCTTTTCTTTTTCTTTTTCTTTTTCTTTTTCTTTTTCTTTTTCTTTTTCTTTTTCTTTTTCTTTTTCTTTTTCTTTTTCTTTTTCTTTTTCTTTTTCTTTTTCTTTTTCTTCTAAACCCTGTTTTTCCCCCCAGACTGAAAGCTTCAAGGCCAAAATAGTATTCTTACCCCCCCAAAATAAATAAATAAATAAAATAAATAAAAATAAAGGGCAAGGCATACAGTCTTATTAAATCTTTTGCTTGATGCTTGCTAAATTTAATTTAAAGATATTTTTCTGTATGTAGGAATGACTGATTATTGTGTCTCAGAGAGACAGATGACAGACAGACAGACAGACAGACAGAGGCTGTGCACGTGGAGGCCATAAGTCAAACTTGGGTGTTGTTTCTCAGGAGATGTCCATCCCCCCCACTTTTAAAATTTAATTAAAAAATATTATTGTGTGTCTGAGCATGCACTTGTGTGGGTGCAGTACCAGTGGAGGCCAGACTGGGGTGTTGGATTCCTTAGAGCTGGAGTTCGAGATCACTTTGAGCCTCCTGATACAGGTTCTGGGGACTGATCTTGGTCCCTTCGGAAGAGCAGCAAGCATTCTTAACCACAGAGTTCAGTGTCACCCCTGCTTTTTTGAGACAAGAAAACTCACCGGGCCTAGGGTTTGCCAATTGGTTAGGCTGACCGACTAGGAATCTCCAAGGATCTGTCCGTCTCTACTTCCCGAGCACTGGAGTTTGTGTTTTACCAAGTTTTTTACTTTTCAGTATTGGGGATCAAACTCAAGTCCTCATGTTTGCTTAGACAACAGGCGCTTTAGAGTGTCCAGCCCTTGAGATGACTTTATTTTATTTATTTTTAATTTTTTATTTATTTATTTTTGTTTTTTTTGTTTTGTTTTTGTTTTTGTTTTTGTTTTTTTGTTTTTTGTTTTTTTGTTTTTTGTTTTTCGAGACAGGGTTTCTCTATATAGCCTTGGCTGTCCTGGAACTCACTCTGTAGACCAGGCTGGCCTCGAACTCAGAAATTCGCCTGCCTCTGCCTCCCAAGTGCTGGGATTACAGGCTTTTTTCTTTTCTTTTCTTTTCTTTTCTTTTCTTTTCTTTTCTTTTCTTTTCTTTTCTTTTCTTTTCTTTTCTTTTCTCTTCTCTTCTCTTCTCTTCTCTTCTCTTCTCTTCTCTTCTCTTCTCTTCTCTTCTCCTTCTCTTCCCCTTCCCCCCCTTCCCCTTCCCTTCCCTCCCCTTCCCCTTCCCCCCCTTCCCCTTCCCCCCCTTCCCCTTCCCCTTCCCCTTCCCCTTCCCCTTCCCCCCCTTCCCCTTCCCCTTCCCCTTCCCCTTCCCCCCCTTCCCCTTCCCTTCCCTTCCCCTTCCCCTTCCCCCCCTTCCCCTTCCCCTTCCCCTTCCCCTTCCCCCTTCCCCTCCCCTTCCCCTTCCCCTTCCCCTTCCCCTTCCCCTTCCCCTTCCCCTTCCCCTTCCCCTTCCCCTTCCCCTTCCCCTTCCCCTTCCCCTTCCCCTTCCCCTTCCCCTTCCCCTTCCCCTTCCCCTTCCCCTTCCCCTTCCCCTTCCCCTTCCCCTTCCCCTTCCCCTTCCCCTTCCCCTTCCCCTTCCCCTTCCCCTTCCCTTCTCTTTTCTTTTTTGAGACGACTTTATTCTTAACTTTTTAATTATCTCATAATATTTGTCGATACATTTTTTTTTCCTGAGACTGGTTTTCTGTGTAGCCTTGGAACTCACTCTTTTGACTGGGCTGGCCTCAAACTCACAGAGAGCCACCTGCCTCTGCCTCCTGAGTGCGTGGATCAAAGGCAGGTGCCTCCATGCCCAACATAGTTGTTGCTATTTTTCTGGTAAAGCATGGCAATCCTGCAATTGTGTATTGTGGCAGTTTACTTTGTGTTGGGCCCTGTTAGTTAGTGGCAAGGGAGGGAAGGCTTACTCCAACTCGTTCAGTGCGCTTGGGCGTTTGTGTTGGGTCAGCTCAGATCACGGCCAGATGTGTGATGGAAGTAGTTTACATCACAGTTGACAAGGAAACTGGGAAGAAGCTGGGGCTAGATAAACTGTTCAAGGCTTGGCTTGCTTCTTGGATCCATTTTGGTTGCTAGACCTTCCTCCTAAAGTTTCTACAACCTCCCAAGTAACCTCCAGCTGGAAACAAGTTCAGAACAGAAGCCTGTCAGGTGGGGCATTTCAGAGTCAAAATAGTAGCAGTATGGGGTGTATAACAGTCAGATCAGGGTAATTGACATTTTCCTCTGCTCACACATGGATTGTTTCTTCTCCTTCTCCTTCTCCTTCTCCTTCTCCTTCTCCTTCTCCTTCTCCTTCTCCTTCTCCTTCTCCTTCTCCTTCTCCTTCTCCTTCTCCTTCTCCTTCTCCTTCTCCTTCTTCTCCTTCTCCTTCTCCTCTTCCTCCTCTTCCTCCTCTTCCTCCCCCTCCCCCTCCTTCTTCTTTGGATTTTTGGATTTGGTTTTTTTCAAGACAGGGTTTCTCTCTATAGCCCTGGCTGTCCTGGAACTGACTCTGTAGACCAGGCTGGCCTCGAACTCAGAAATTCGCCTGCCTCTGCCTCCCAGAGTGCTGGGATTATAGGCGTGCGCCACGACCACCCAGCTACATGGATTGTATGTTTGGGAAACTCTGGCTCTTTTTGTAAGTATAAATGGAAGATCCCCTACTCTGCTGTGCTGTTGACTACTAACTCGTTTCTCCTATAGATTGAGCTTTACACTTTGAAGTTTAGTATTTTATATTAAATCCTTAAGAGTCTTTTTAAAATTTTTTAAAGATTTATTTAATTATTTTATGTGTATGAGTGTTTTGCCTGCTTGTGTGTATGTACACCACATGTGTGCTTTGTGTCTATGAGAGAAGAGAGTATCAGATTCCCTGGGACTGGAGTGGGTGCTATGCAGCAGACCTGAGTCCTTCAGGAAAGCAGCCAACTCTACGTGCCCCTTGTCTGTTTTAGTACCCGTTTTGCAACCCCTGCCATTCTCCTCTTCCTTATCTCTAGCAATCACTATTTCTGTTTTTGTAAGATCAACTTTTTTTGGCTCCTGTAACATGCTGCATTTGTCTTTCTGTGCTTGGTTTACTGCACTTAATATAGTATAATAATCTCCTCTAGTTCGATCTGTGTTGTTGCAAATGACAGGATTTCAGTTTTTAAATGGCTAAGTAGCATTCTTTATGCATGTGCACATTTGTTTTAATCCATTCATCTGTCACGGGTTGAGCCCATATGTTGACTCTTGTGAACAGTGCTGTAATAAGCATGAGAACTTCCTCCACCCTTTGTGAAACAAGGTTTTGCTCGGCAGCCCAGGCAGTCCTAGGAGTATTGGTGTGTGTACCCCGTTCCTGGCTAGCTGTAGTATGTTAGAATGCACCCTTTTATTATATCCTTGCAATTTCCATATAGCTGCTTGCTTCTTTTTTTTTCTTTTTTTTCTTCGATATATTCTTTTTTTTTATTGGGATATATTCTATACTTACATTTCATTTCCCTTTTCCTGGTTCCCTGCCCCCCAAAGGTCCCACATGCCCTTTTCTCTCCCTCTGTCCCCCTATCCACCCCTTCCCACTTCCCTGTTCTGGTATTACCCTACACTGATGCTTTGAGCCTTTCCAGAACCAGGGTCCACTCCTTCCTACTTGTCGGACATCATTTGGTATGTGGATTGTGTCTTTGGTGTCCCAAGATTCTAGGCTAATAATAGCATCATTAGCTGCTTGCTTCTTGTCACTGTGATCCTTCCATGTTCTTCATAAGGTGTCAGTGGAGGACTATGAAGACATCTCATGTGTAGGAGAGTTTAAGTGAACCAGAAGGCACTTCCTGTGTCTGTCCTGTTACCATTTAGATTTGGCCAAAATATCTGGTACTTCTACACTGTAGGACATGCATGTAGGAGTGATGTTTTCTGGATGATGGTCTGTGTCTTTCCTGTGTCAGGTACTGTATCTGGTGACAGCATGTGCTTAAGCATCATGATGACATTTTGAAGTGTCAGTGTTGGAGACATTGTTTGCCAGACAACATTGCTCTGAACACGTGTTTTCATTTCTCTTGGGTGTGTACCTAGAAGGGAGATGGTAGATTTATGCCAGGCCTCTTCATTAGTATTTTGAGGAACTGCCAAACAATTTTTCAGAGTGACTCACACCATTGACAGAGACTAGTTTCACCTAGGAAGAGAGAGTCTCAGTTGGGAAATTGCCTCTGTCAGATCGGCCTATGGGAGTGTCTGTGTCTCCTTTCTTGATTACTGATGGGTATGGCCGTCCTGTGTGGGTGCTACCACTCTTGGGCAGGCTTGGGCTCCATAAGAAAGCAAGCTGAAGAGTCAGCAGTCACTGTTCTTCAGTGATCTCTGCTCTAAGCTCCTTTATTGAGTTCATGACTTGACTTCTTTGGATGGAAGAAGCCAAATAAACTAAACCCCTTTCTCTCTCAGGTTTTGATGAGTGTTTTATCACCACCCAAAGCAAACCAGGACAACCATGCTATAGCCCTTCCAACAGTGGGTGACTACATCTAATATCTGTGACTTGTCTGTTGGGCAGACAAGTCCTACTGAGGACTTAACTGCAGTTCTGATTATCTGCATGCACACCTACATACTCAGGACCTCTGGAAGATTATCTGGTGCCCTTAAATGCTAAGCCACTCTTCAGCCCTGCCTATCTTTTTTTTTTTTTTTTTTAATTATCACAGAAGTTTGTTTAGCAAAAAGTTTTATATGAAAATGTACACGACCCAATTCTCTATCACTGACAGAGAGGTCCTTGGGGAGGGATGTGGACAGCACTGCACAGCCATTGTTTAGACGATTTCCGAGGCTTCTGACATGATGCTGCTGTTTCCTGTGTGACCACCGTTCTGATGTCACTCTCTTGTCCACTGTTATTCCGTCTCCACACACTCACCATTCACAGATTCATAAAGGTATCAAAGCCCTGGAGCATTCCGTGTACAGTCTGCCACTGTTTAACTTTGGTGATAGCCCCATCCATAAGCTTCTTACCTTCTAGAGGGCGGGCCTTGCTCATGGTGACTCCTCAGCAGACTTGGCATGATGGCAAAGTAGTCATTTGATATTTTTAAGAATATAAGTCTGGGCTTGAGAGATGGCTCAGTGGTTAAGAGCACTGACTGTTTGTTCTTCCAGAGGTCTTGAGTTCAATTCCCAGTACCCACATGGTGGCTCACAACCATCTGTAATGGGATTCGATGCCCTCTTCTGGGGTGTCTGGAGTGTGTGTGTGTGTGTGGGGGGGAGCAAGGTAAAAGGTAAAAAAAAGAACAAGGTAGTAAACATTACTCCCTCCAACTCTTACTTACTTAAATTTTCAGGTTTCATTTCTGCTGTGCTTTGAAATTGTCCGAAAGACTCACTTATTTAAGGTTTGCTCTGTGGTTGTGGGACCCAGTGGAAGGAAGTTGGATTATTGAGGACATGTAGGACAGTAATATTGGGACACTAGCCCTGTCGTCTCTCTGCTTCCTAGCTACTGTAAATGAATAGCTCTTTTCTGCCACACTCTCACCATGATGTCCCGTTTGCCGTGAAACTGTGAGCCCAAATGAACCTTTTCCCCTTGAGTGCTGATGGCCTCAAGTATTTTGTCATAGTGGTGGGGAGTTGACTGATAGTTTAGAGATAATTTCCCTGGGGAGCCACTCCTGAACCCCAGTGCTAGCACTTGCTTCACTGTATCATCACTGCTCACCCATGCTCCCATCATGGAAGTGCAGTCACAGGGAGTGGGCCTGGTCCATGGTTGACAAAGGGATGCATAGATGACTGCTGATATAAAGCAGGTGAGAACACATTTAACTTTAAAACAGTTCGCTGTAAGGGTTCAGTGGTCCTGGGCATTGCTGGCTGTTTGTGCTTTGCTTCCTGCTTTCTAGATGGCACTAGAGCAGCACCCTGCAGAGAGCCTCACATTCTTCTTGTTGTATACATTTCCCTTTAGGGTAGTGGCTCTCAACCTTCGTAATGCTCATGCTGTGGTGACCCCCAAATATAAAATTATCTTTTGTTGCCACTTCATACTGTAATTTTGATACTGTTACGAATCCTAATGTAAACCTCTGGTGTAATGTAAATCTCTGGTGTACAGAATATTTGATATGTAACCCACAGGTTGAGAACCACTACCCTAAAGATAGGACAGGTGAAACTTGTCTGCCTTCTTAGCCAGGTCTGAGTTCAGAAGAGAACACCTCTGGAAGACTGAGAAGGGAGCTTCAGTGTCACTGAGAAGTACAGAACTCTGGAAACAGGCTCCTAAAATAGGTGTCTGTCTGCTGGAGGTAGAGATCTGTTTTTACTCAATTAACTAGTACCTTTCCTTCTTCAGTTATAGGGTGGATACTTTAAATACTGTATAGAAAATGTCATGGATAGGTTTTAGGAAGGACCTCTTGGAGGGCAGTGCTGGCGCACACCTTTAATGCCTTTGGGAGGCAGAGGCAGAGGCAGTCAGATTTCTGAGTTGGAGGCTGGCCTGGTCTACAGAGTGAGTTCCAGGACAGCCAGGGCTACACAGAGAAACCCTGTCTCAAAAACAAAACAAAAAAACAAACAAACAAACAAAAAAACCCCCAAAAACAAACAAACAAACAAAAAAACAGGAGGAGGAGGAGGAAGGAAGATCCTCTTATTTTCCTGTGTCTGTCTGTCTGAGATGCAGTGTATGTGCTGATGTCAGAGGACAGTTTGTGGGCATTCTTTCCATAGTGAGGGTCCTGCAGATTGAACTGTGGTGTTAGGGTTTGTGGTAGGCTCCTTTACCTGCTGAGCCATTGTCATACTGGTCCAAGGTCCTCTTATTTCTGACCTGAGAGTAGATTGCATCCTGTACTTTTCCAGGGATGCACAGACCTAGACTGAATCTAGATTGCTTCTGTGGTTGGCTTTTACTGAGGTCAGTCTCCTGTGGGGTTCTAGATACAGTTCTCTGTGTGTGTGCTCTTTAAACCTGCTGGAGTTTGCAGACAGATTTCAGTCAGTGTTTGCTTTATTCAGCTTTTTGTGCCTAGGTTTTGGCTAGCTGAAAGATTATGCCAGTGTTTTAATATTTCTTTTTGGAGGGCAGAGGCATAACTAAGCTTTCAAAGGCAAAATAAGAATTTTTCACAAGTCTGGGTCATGCAGGCAATTTGGACTTCTGGTCTTTATTTACGCAGCCTAGTTTCTCCATGGTCTTGTGAAAAAAGAGGCAAAAAAGATGTGGTTTTCTAACAAAGACAACAAACAGCATTTGGATAAGTGTTCTGGGGAAATGAGAAGTGTTAAATTGTGCAGCCATTTTGAATGAGTTTCTTTTCGTGACTCTGCACTATCAGAAGAAAGCTGTCCTGGGCCCACCCAGAAGTAGGTTGACGCTGTGGTGTACATTTGCAGTCCAGCTGCTTCTTAGGTTGAGGCGGGAAGATTGTTTGAGACCAAAGGTTTAGAACCAGACTGGGGAACACAGCAAGATCCTGCCTCAAGCAAACATCCGACCCCTTCCGAATGGCAAAGGTTAGCAAAGCTGACATCATGGGGGAAGGGAGGATGGATCTTGACTTTGGTGAACAGTTGGAGACTGTTTTGGCTGTTTTTGTTGGCTGCAAACTAACCATTCCTGGTTAGTTGAGGAAGGAAATAAAAATTTAAAAATTGCTTCCATGAAAATTGTGAAAGTTGTTATAGGTGCTACAATATTCTAGAAATCAAGCAGAGATTTGAGTATTTGTGTTACAATACTGTGTTCCATGCTGACTTACCATTTTCACCCTGTTAACACACATCTTGAATACCTGTGTGAGCAGTGTCTTCTCACCAAAGTTTGTGGGAGACTCACAGACCAGTCAAGACATTCTCCCTGGTCCCAAGGAGCTCTTCCGAGGGAAGATGGTGACCCTGTGTTCCATGCATGCTTTTGTGATGAGGCTGAAACAGATTGGTAAAGGACTGGGTGAGGTGCTGCTGTGAAAGTCAGAGGAAAGTTTACCTGAATCTTAATGATTTTTAAAATTATATTTACTTACTTTGTATATTTCTGTGTATGTGCTTGGACAGGGGTGCCATGGCTCATGTGGAGGTCAGGAAACAGTTTACAGGAGGTGGTTCTCTTCTTCTACCTTGAGGATCCTGGGGAATTGAACTCAGGTTGTCAGGCTGTTCACCGCATCTTAGGCCATGCTCTGAATCTTGAAATTTGACTATTAGGATGGATGCTTGTATGTGCATGTGAAAGTTGTTGAGCAAAGAGAAGTCATAGAGCAGACATGGCTCAGCAACAGCAGTTGTTGATCTTGCAGAGGACCTGAATTTGGTTCCCAGAACCTACCTAGTGGCTCACAACCCTCCATAACTCCAGTTGTAGGGCATCTGCAGTGGGGGGTGGGGGGGGCGACTTCCCAGGGCACAAAGCATGAACAGGACACACAAATACACATCATGCATATTTTCAGATAAAACACTCATGCATGTAAATTAATCTAAAAAACAAACGAGCAAACAGAAACCAAAGTTGTAGAAATGGGAGACTGGGTGAAAGGTATGAACCTAACCTTTCTAATGGGTAGCAGGAATGCACTGCAGCAGAAGGGGATACCGTAGAGCGAAAAATCAATTGGATTTGATAGTTGTTGGAACAATTGTTACTCTTAACCTGGGGCCATAAAGCTTGGGTAGTTAGGGGTATGAAATGCATTAAGAATTTGGGAATCCAAGAAGAGACTGATTTTAGAGATTTATAAGCCTGATTTTTTATGTGTGTGTGTGTGTAGCATATATGGACATGAGTGTGTAATTGTGTGCCTATGGAGGCTGGGGAAGTCATTCTCTGTGTTACCGCCTTGAGACAGGGTCTGGAATTGAACTGGAAGCTCATTGCTTTGATTAGGCTGGCCAGCCAGTGTGTTCTTGGCATCTGCCTGTCCATTTCTGGGCTTACAGGTACATGTCTGACTTTTTATGTGTGTAATGGGGAGTCAGATTTAGATTCTTGTCCTTGCACAGTAAGTGGCTTTGGAAAGAAGTCAAAGATTTTGAGACTAGAGCTAGGTGAAGCTTAAAACAAAGAAGCTTGTGCAAGGCGTGTGTGTGAGTGCTTCTATGAGTCTGTGTTCTGTGTGCATGCAGGACTAGAGGGAGGCTGGGAGAGGGCATCAGATCTTTGGAAGTAGAATTTTTGTTCTCCTGAGGTTTTGTTTGATATTCCTCCATACCAGTTTCTAGACGGTGGTGACTGATCAATGATACTTAAGAATTAAAAGGGATTTGACTCATGGTAGTGCTTTTCTTTATGGTTAATGATTTGGGATAGTGTGTGTTTAGTTATGGACTGAGCGTGCTGACATTTTGTACAGGCTGACCTTGAGCTCTGGAGCTCATCTCCCCTCCTCAGCCCCCAAAACAGCTGGGACTCCAGATGAGATTACAAGCTAATTTTGCCAGCTCCTCATTCCTGCAAGGCAGGCATTTTACTTGGCTTTTATCTTGATCATTCATTCATTCATTCGTTCGTTCATTCCAGACAGGGTTTCTTTGTGTAGTCTTGGAGGTTCTTGGATTCATTGAGATCCATTTGCCTCTGCCTCTCAAGTGCTGGGATCAAAGGCGAGCACCACCACAGCCCGTCCTCCCTCCCTCCCTTCCCCCCCTCCCTCCCTTCCTTTCTCTGTTCCTGTTTTGTCTTTGGCACATCTTCCCCTAGTGGAAAGGAATTTTTTTTTTTGTTTTTTTTTTGTTTTGTTTTGTTTTGTTTTTTTTTTTCGAGACAGGGTTTCTCTGTGTAGTCCTAGCTGTCTGGGAACTCACTCTGTAGACCAGGCTGGCCTCGAACTCAGAAATCCGCCTGCCTCTGCCTCCCAAGTGCTGGGATTAAAGGCGTGCGCCACCACTGCCCGGCTGGAAAGGAATATTCTTGTTTGAATTTGTGTCAACAGAGGTGCCTGGCTCATTTCATTTGTCTGCAATTGGTCTTTTTCTTGTTACACTTTTCCATCCTTGTCTTTGAAAGGGTAATGCTTATTTCTGTGTTATATTAGTAAACTCTGAAGTATGGAGTTGGCTTTAATAGTTTTCTTACATAAAGGAGTTTTACTTTAATGTGTCAGAAAGAGGTAATAATTGACATTAAAATACTAATATTAATTTTTAAGGGAAAACATAATATTTCACTGACTCGATACTTTTTGTCTTTTTTGGAAACGATTTTTCTTTCATACCAGAAGAGGGCATTGGATCCCATTACAGATGGTTGTGAGCCACCATGTAGTTGCTTAGAATTGAACTCAGGGGGTTGGTATTTAGCTCAGTTGTAGAGCCCTTGCCTAGCAAGTACAAGGCCCTGGGTTCGGTCCTCAGTTTTGTTAAAAAAAAAAAAAAAAAAAAAAGAATTGAACTCAGGGTGTCTGGAAGAACAGTCGGTGCTCTTAACCACTGAGCCATCTCTCCAGCCCCTACTTTTTGCTTTTTTTGACCCTCTCTGTTTAGTGTCTTGACATTCAGGTGAAAGGATAACTTCATTTGCTAATTGACAGAATCAAGGCTTGAGTGCTTGCCTGACATAAGGGCAACCTTGGCTTCAAAACCCGAAAACAGCTGGGGGTGGTGGTTTTACACCTTTAATCCTAGCGCTCAGAAGCAGAGGCAGTCGGATTTCTGAGTTTGAGGCCACTGTGGTGTACAAGTGGGTTCCAGGACAGCCAAGGCTACACAAAGAAACACAGAGGAGAAACAATAACAACAAAACCTAAAAGGAGCCAGGTGCGGTGATGCAAGCCTTTAATACCAGCAGTCAGGAGGCAGTCTGAGGCTTCTGAGTTAGCAGCCAGCCTGATCTACTTCCCCAGTTCCAGGCTAGTCAAACACACAGATGTGCACACAGACACACCCCTACCCTCACATCCAAGCAACAAAATGAAGAGAGGGGAAGAGATGGCAGACAAACAGCTCGTTTAAGATCCAAAACAGAGCTGGGCGGTGGTGGCACATGCCTTTAATCCCAGCACTTGGGAGGCAGGTGGATTTTTGAGTTCGAGGCCAGCCTGGTCTACAGAGTGAGTTCCAGGACAGCCAGGGCTACACAGAGAAACCCTGTCTCGAAAAAACCAAAAAAAAAAAAAAAAAAAAAAAAGAAAGAAAAAAAAGATATGGATATGAAAACAATTAACCTATTGATATTTGTCACAGAAATAGTCACAGAGCTGAAAAGTCTTTACGTTTATCAAAATCAGTGTAAATTATTGTCCTGCTTTGTATGAACACAGGGATGCTTTGACTGTTTGTTGATACCGCTTTATCAGCATCACCAGAGCCAGGCTTGTTCCCCTGGGTCAGGGTGAAACATCCTCTCTGTGTTCCTAGCAAGAGGGTCCTTTGAAATGGCCGACCTTGCAGCTCACACAGCCTCTGCCCTGTGTGCCTTGCCTAGAACAGCATTTTGGACACCTTTGGAATTAGATCTGTAAAGTGTGGTTCATGCCAAAATAATATCTTGAAATTTTTATCATAATGTTGCTTTTTAAAGTCTTAAATGTCCTCTATTTAACATGAAATTCTTTTGTATGAACCTTCTTTCATATGCTAGCTTTCACCAGACTGCAGAATTGCCTGATTTGACTTTCTAATGTAACAGTAATGAATCTTCTGGGAAGCCTAACGATTGAACACACACATTCTGCAACTCCATTGTAAAATATTCAGTCAGTACTGTCAGATGTTACTGATTAAAAACGAAAAAGGAATGGGGAGAGGTGCTGGAGTGCAAAACAAGCACCTCCCCCAAACATGCATTAAGGCTTAAAACCAAGCATGTTCTCTTGGGGATTCTGGCCTTTTAGACATCATGATGTGCTAAACCGATTAGATACCTTCAGTAGTAATACCTTAATAAAATCATGAGGTGGGGTGGAGGTAGTGTTTGCTTTGGAAAGCCAGAATTAGGGCATATGATAATATTTCACTTTGACATGTTTATTCTGAAATCCTGCTTGGGAAAAACAAAACCCGCTCCTTTGCACAAGCAGACATATTACTCTGTGTATTATGCGTGAGCACCCAGCACTGTCAAATATTTGCTTGTCAGTCAGTCTGGCACATACAAATACCAGAGCTCAAACGTTTAATGGGGAACTTTGAGATATGTGTGTTCCTGAGACACTTGGGTTCTCACTGGACAGCCAGAGCATCAAGAGAAAGGCTTTTCCACATGTAAGTAATTTATACTAGGTATTTGTAATTGTGGCAGTGTGTGTGTTTGGCTTATCTGTGTGAAAGAAATTGAACAACAGGATTTAATAATTAAGGATTTATTAGTTAAAACCAAATGTTGTAATGAGCCAGATGCTGCTGCATTAGAACAGCTATTTGAATTAGCATTTTTAAATAAGAGAGAATTGTGTTTCAATTTTCAGTGTCTTGACTCTGATGAGTGAACATTTTAAAATCCACCAGGTAAAGGTAGATTTCTTTTAATTTCAGCCAAAAGAACTCTCATATAAAAATACCAGAATAAGTGAGTCAAAACCTCTGACTTTTACATTTCTTGCTTTGAGTACTATTAATAATCTTAACTGGCCCATGAAAATAAATGATTCCAGATATGCAGAATATAAAGAATTAACCTTGCTTTTGACTGAAAAAAGTGTAAATAACTCAAGTAGAAGAAACAGCAGTAAGTAAGGGTAATGGGAAAGTGTATTTTTATTGTGTTTTTAAATTTTTCCCTCCTTTTGTTAGAGGGAAGCATCCTTAATAATAGCTTGAGTGGTTTGATGCAACACCAGAAGGGAGCTCCCTGGAGAGACCATGACAGTGGAGGGCCATCTCTTGAGTCATTTACAGAGCTTCATGCGGAAGCACAGCTTGCATTTTTAATGGAAGATGATTGTGTTTCATAAACAGACCTTTAAAAACTGAAATAATATTGAACCTTCCTCATTCAGGCCTATTAAAATAACATAATATACATCTCTTTTTAATAGCCCAGGGCTGCCGATTATTATTATTATTGTTGTTGTTGTTACTACTATTATTAAACTATTCAGTTTAATAATAGGTTTCTTTGCGTATTTGAGTAAAATACTTTTGGAAAGTAGTTTGTATAATTATGAAAGCAAAATATACAGTGATTTAGTTTGGCACTTTTCTTTTGTAATTTCTTATTTATGTGTATTTTTGCATGTCAGTGCACATGCATGTGAGTGTCCTCAGAAGCCAGAAGATAGTGTCAGAGACCATGCAGCTGCAGTTACAGGCAAGTTATGAGCCCTGTCAGCATGGGTCGCAGGAACTGAGTATGGGTCCTCTGCAGGAGCAGCAGACAGTCTGTATCTCCCAGTTTGGTACTCTAAATTATTGTCAGCACAAACGATCTGGAATGATTTTGTTTGTTTGCTTTTTTGGTGCCATCGGTTTCTTATAAAGGAAATGGGTTTGGTTACTTGAAATAGTGCAGTATAGGAAAGGAGACTGAGTTGACAGCAGGGCTCAGGAGACTTGGTGGTCCAGCGTGCTCTGCAGAGCACCCCTTACATTGCCCTTCCGTAAGTTGTGTGCAGTTGCTTTGGACTTTCCTGAATTACTGCTCCTTACTTGTGTTGGATAGACTTCTGTGATCCTGAACTGCCCTTGAAAGGGTCCTGGAAATACTGTCATCTAGTTCTTCCCTGTCTCTCAGTATTAGGAGACAGTGTGAAATGTACCGTCGGTCCCTCCCCCCTTCTTCTGCAAAATCTTCTTAAAGGTATAAGGATTAGAAATAAGGGGGCTGGCCAGGCAGTGGTGGCACAACACCTTCTATCCCAGCACTCGGGAGGCAGGGGCAGGGGCAGGGGCAGGGGCAGGGGCAGGGGCAGGGGCAGGGGCAGGGGCAGGGGCAGGGGCAGGGGCAGGGGCAGGGGCAGGGGCAGGCAGATCTCTGAGTTTGAGACTAGTCTTGTCTACACAGTAAGTTCAGGACAGCTCTCCAGACATTCTTATAATCTGAGTTCTGTCCCTCGATCCCACATAAGGAGAGACCCCAGAGTTGTCCTCTGACCTTCAAATGTCTCTGTGTTGCGGGCCCCCCCCCCCCATCATGAACAAACATAGATTTTGCTTTTCTTAGAGAAAAGCCACATATAAAGTTCAGCTTTGGCCGGGAAGTGGTGGTGCATGCCTGTAATCCCAGCACTCTGGGAGGCAGAGGCAAGCGGATTTCTGAGTTCGAGGCCAGCCTTGTCTACAGAGTGAGTTCCAGGACAGCCAGGGCTATACAGAGAAACCCTGTCTCGAAAAAACCAAATCCAAAAAACAACAAATAAAGTTCAGCTTCATACTTTTTTCTTTGGAAAGACATTTTTTTAAGCTCATGTAAAGAGCAGCCCAGCAAACAGTGGAGGAACCTGAGTCCAATGTCTGGGTGAAAATGCTGCTTTTGCTGCTTCTGACTAATGGACAAATAGGTTACTTTATCTCTGTGTCTTCTTCATATGTAGAATGGGATAATAATGGTGACTCCTGTTAGTCTACGTTAGGTCCTACTACATAATTAGGAACTATGTGAATTTTACCTTTTGTTATTTTGAACTAGTCTTCTAAAATTTTAGACCATCCTTAAAGTAACATCAAGAGCATAAAGTGTTTCAGATCCGTGGCATTTATTTATTTGTTTGTTTGTTTATTTATTTATTTATTTACTTATTTATTTGAGCTTGGTAGTGATCTGGTATATGACTAAATGATGTAATCATTAGTAACCCCTATGGATCCACCCCCTTTTTATTGTTTGTTTGTTTTTTTGAGACAGGGTTTCTATGTGTAGCCCTGGCTATCCTGGAACTCACTCTGTAGACCAGGCTGGCCTCGAACTCAGAAATCCACCTGCCTCTGCCTCCCAAGTGCTGGGATTACAGGCGTGTGTCACCACGCCCGGCTCCACCCCCTTTTTAAAAGAAAGGATTCCTAATGATTTGGTGTGAAAATACAAAATATAAAGGAAGGACTTCCTGAGGTTGCCTGGAGAGTTAATACCAGTCTCTGGTGTTTCTGTGGGAATAAGCAGAGGAAGCCTTGGAGGACAACAGATGGGATATTCTGCATGCTTTTCATTTGGTGTTGAGAAGCACTCATCATGCTTGACCACGTTTGGTGGGTGTCTTTAGAAACTTTGGAAAATGGGATTTGTTCTTTTTGACTTCCATCTGGGAAGTTTCTAAGTAAGTTCAGGTAGTGTAAACTTGCTTTTTGTAAGAACATTGTTCTTGTTACCATAGCTGGCTGCTGATCTTTGCGGGGCAGTTCTTTGAGATCCTGCCTCTTGGGGAAGGCCTCCCCGCTGCCTGGCAAAAGCATGCTGTTTCTGCAGGTGGAGGAGAGATCCTTCTCTCACTTAACTTTTTGTTGTGGCTGTAGGAGAAAGTACTACAGAAAAGCCAGAGCCAGAGAGTTGGTGCTGTTGATATCACTAGAAGAGCTAAGCTGACCATGTCTGATTTAATTTCTAAAAAGAAAAAGGAAAAACTGCTCTCTCCAACTGTTAGTGGAGAGAGATAATTTCTCCAGGACAAGTAGGAAATGAACAAAGTTTGGTTCTGGGATCTTTCCACTTGATGTTTCTTCATCAGGTCGTAGGACCTCTTTGCTGGCCTTCGTTGGCACACATCTGCCAGGTGCTTGCATCAAGTGCTCAGTGCAGTGACTGTACCTGTCTGAGTCTCCAGCTCTCAGCCGTCACTTGACCTACTGAAGAGACTTTAAGGGTCATACTCCCAAGATCACTATACTTTAATAAATAGTAGTGGGTACCCTTTAAAATAGGCTCACTGTGTGCCAGGCTTATTAGGCTTCTTGACATTATGTTAAAGAAGTTTACCATAGTAACAACACTACGGAGCTATATGTGCTGGTGCATGTCTTTAACCCAGCACTTGCGATGCAGAGGTAGGTGGATGTCTGAAGTTAGAGGCCAGCATGGTCTCTAGTAAGTTCCAGGACAGCCAGGGCTGTGTAGAGAGTCCATGTCTTAAGGAAACAAAACAAATGGCACCGTGAGCAAAGTAGGTTCCTGAGATGGAGATGGTGAATAAAGGAGACAGTGCTGTAAAATGCTGAAACAGGGGCTCACAGCACCACATGCAGAAGCCACAGCCCACGTGCTGACTTTGTGTGGCTACCCTTCACTGAGCATGGATTTGAATGGGAGAGTTCAGCTAGTTGAAGTGAAATGCCAGGAGAGGAGCCATGCCAGTGCTGATGTCATGGTACTGGGTAGGGAACAGGAAGAGAGGTGCAGGGGGTTTGCTCTTTTTCTCTTTAGGTTGGCCCACACTGCTTCAAATCAGCCTTTCACAACTGACTGCTTTCCATGTTTTTACCCTTCCTTCTATTCTTGTAAATGCGTGGTTAAAGGATTGATTCTTGCCAGCAAAGACTGTAGTGGCAATTTTGGAATTTTGGTTTCTTAAAAACACACAGGAATATATATTATAAGAATATGTTTTTTTGTTTTAATCCCAGGTGTGGGATGTGGGGCTGCTTCAGACTGTCCACAGCAGCTGACTAGGATCTGCCTTGTGCTCTAGCAGGGGCATGATTTTGTCAAACACAGATAGTTTCTAGGATTGTGTGATGTTTGGAATTCTGGGGACTTTTTAGATGGTAATATAAATGCTAGCCAGGGCCCTGAGAAGCAGTGTGGGTTGCTGGTTGTTGTTGGTCATGTTTTGTTAAGTACTTGCATGAAAACAACAACAACAACAACAAGAAATTAGAGGGGGCTGGAGAGATGGCTCAGGGGTAAAGAGTACTTACTGACTGCTCTTCCAGAGGTTCTGAGTTCAAATCCCAGCAACCACATGCTGGCTCACAACCATCTGTAATGGAATCTGATGCCCTTTTCTGGGGTATCTGAAGACAGCTACAGTGTATTCATATAAAATGAAAATAAATAAATCTTTAGAAAAAAGAAAGAAGAAATGAGATATTCTGATAGCAAGATAGCAAAGGTCAAAACTCGAGGCTCCTAAGCAGTAGGAAGTAGTTTAATGATGTCACCCCCCCACCCCCCTTTATCTCTCCTGTGTAGTTGAAAGGGTGGAGGCCGGGCAGTGGTGGCGCACGCCTGTAATCCCTGCACTTGGGAGGCAGAGGCAGGTGAATTTCTGAGTTCAAAGCCAGCCTGGTCTACAAAGTGAGTTCCAGGACAGCCAGGGCTACACAGAGAAACCCTGTCTCGAAAAAGCAAACAAACAAACAAAAAACAAAAGAGAGAGAGAGAGACAGAGACAGAGAGACAGAGACAGAGAGAGAAAGGGTGGAAGAAGGAAGAACCCACAAACTAGTCAAAGACAGTTACAGAAATGGCTCAGAATGGAAGAGTATTTGCCTTGCTAGTCCAATGACCTGGATTTGATCCATAAAATCAATGTTGGACTCCCAAAAGTTTTCCTCTGACCGCCCCCCCCCCACACACACAAACGGAGTAAGAAATAAGTTTAAAAAATTTAAATGAACACATTTTAGAGCATGAAAGAAAAATAATTTTGTTGTGACAATGCCAGTTTTTTCCGTCTGCACTTAAGTATTTAGTTTTTTTGTTTTTTTGTTTTTTGTTTTTTGTTTTTTTTTTTTGGTTTTTCGAGACAGGGTTTCTCTGTGTAGTCCTGGCTGTCCTGGAACTCACTTTGTAGACCAGGCTGGCCTCGAACTCAGAAATCCGCCTGCCTCTGCCTCCCAAGTGCTGGGATTACAGGCGTGCGCCACCACCGCCCGGCTTTTTTTTTTTTTTTTTTTTTTTGGTTTTTCGAGACAGGGTTTCCCTGTATAGCCCTGGCTGTCCTGGAACTCACTCTGTAGGCCAGGCTGGCCTCGAACTCAGAGATCCGCCTGCCTCTGCCTCCCAAGTGCTGGGATTAAAGGCGTGAGCCACCACCGCCCGGCATTTAGTTTTTCTTTATCAGAAACGAGAGCAGAACAACCATCGCCTCCTATGTACAAGCCAGAGAACTCTGGGAAGATAGTCTCCTGTTTCTTACTTGGCACTTAAAAATGACCTTTTCTTGGGAGGCAGCAGATCTCTGAGTTCAAGGCCAGCCTCCTCTACAGAGTGAATTCTAGGACAGCCAGGACTACATAGTAAGACCCCGTCTCAGAAAAACAACCACCACCGCCACTTCTTCCTCTCCCCTCCTCTCCCTTCCCATTTGCTGTGTAGACCAGGCTAGCCTCAAACTTACCTTTTTGCTTTAAGAAATCTTTATTTTAGGATACTTAGAAACCAGAGCTAATATTTGTGATTTCTTTCGGTACAGAGACCAGTAAAGACCCTGTTGAAAAGCTGGGTGGGCCGTTGCAGGTGTGGTTGCTCAGTGGTTAGTATGCTGTTGATGATTTTACCTCTTTTTCTTTTGGAGAATTTTATACATGTATGCAGTGAAATAAACCTACCTCTCAATTTCTCCCTCCAGTTCCTTGCAACACATCTCTTAATCCTCTGTCCTCTCCCTGTGCCAAGCCTGCCCAAGGCTGAGTCCAGTTAGTGCTGCCCATGTGTACCCTGCTGTGGAGCCATTCCCTGGATGGGGCAGGCAACCCTTGGCTTGATTTCTTCCTCCCCAGCAGCTGTCCGGCGCTGATAGCTCTTGAGTCTGGGAGAAAGTCTGGAGATTATCTGCTGCTGTGCTGCTGTCTGGCTTGATCTCGTGCCAGGTCTCCTGCAGCACGGTTTCATGAGTTCATGATTGCAGTAGCACAGAGTAGCCATGCTGTGCTCCAGAGAGGCTCCTCCTCTTCCTGTGGCTCTTAAATTCTTCCCTCCGCCTCCTCCTAAATGGTTCCTTGCCCTTGGTGATGGTAGCATAAAAATAGATGTCCCGCTTAGGGTTGAACATTCAATATTTTATTCTTAAAGCACTTTAGTAATTATGCATCTCACTGTTGACTGCTGACCACTGCTGAAAGAACTTTGTCTGACCATGCTGAGTGTAGCCTAGCTGTCGGTAGTCAGGACTAGGCACACTTGGGGGAGGTTTGATGAGATTCTTGACAACAACACATTCTCTGATAATCTTTTATATAGTGATTAATTTTGGGAGCTGTGGCTGTTTCCTTTATAAATCTTTTTTTTTTGTTTGTTTGTTTGTTTGTTTTGGTTTTTTGACACAGGGTTTCTCTGTGTAGCCCTGGCTGTCCTGGAACTCACTCTGTAGACCAGGTTGGCCTTGAACTCAGAAATCCGCCTGCCTCTGCCTCCCAAGTGCTGGGATTAAAGGCATGTGCCACCACTGCCCGGCTTCCTTTATAAATCTTGGTGATCACCATAGAAGAGAGATGTGGGAGGAACTGTCCTTAGAAGGTGCACACTTTTTTGTAGTTCAGTTTATGTTCTACTATTATTTAAAATGTTTGCTGTTTTCTTCTCTGTCATCTTTTTCTTTTTCCTTTCTCTTCCTGTGCTACTGTTGTTTTTCAGCATAAATATTTTTACTAACAATCCTCATCAAGAACCAAAAGATTTTAAGTAGCATTTACTTAATTATATTATGCATGTACTGGAGAATGAAAACATGTATATGCATATATCAATCAGAAGCATTTAAATTCAGTTTTGAGAAATACTGATTAAATTATTAGTCTCCTTTTTGGGAAAATGTCTGGATAGTTGGGAAACCTTGTGGAAAATTGGTATGACATTTTTCCTGGTAATGCTTTCTGTCTGCTCTGTAAAGCTTTTGGCAGTTAGAGGAGATGCAGAGACTCTAGCCCTCTTGGGGACTTCCCTGCGGTCCTGACTGTGATGCATTGTGGTTGCTACAGTTACAGTGACTGTGCCGCAGGGGACACGTACCGAGTTCTGTCTCACAGGAGGCCTGCCGCTTGCTGCACCTCTCCTTTTCTCAGCAGTTTGTCAAAGGCATGCTTGGATGTTTGCTGTCTATACTCTGTGTGCTGTCATGCTAGAGGAAAGCAGCGTCCCAAGATTCTGTACCTAAGTAGCAGTTTGCTTTCCGTGTCTTCAGGAATTGGTACTTAGTGTGATCCATCAATAGGTGACACTGTGTCTTTGTTTTAATTCTGGTTTTAAAAGCACTGCTATGTGTTTCATGTTAGTGGCAAGAGTATGGTTGTATCTGGTAGACAGAACAAAAGGAAGGCAGAAAAAGAGGGGTGTGGGAGGGATGATGGGGAACTGCAGAACAGAGCCGGGCAGTGCGGCAGGGCGTCACTCCCGTGAGCCTGTGGCACTGAGCCCCTCAGAGGTGAGTGTTTTCCTCTTCTGATTCCTGATCAAAAACTGAGTTTCCCTCTCCTCATCTTTCCCTCTCAGCTTTTGGGAGGAGAGAGTCTATTGAAGGCACAAAACAATAGAACATTGTAGTATTTACTTGGTGTGTTTAGTAGCTCTGAAAGGGAGCAGAGTAGGTTTGCATGGACGGCTCACTCCTGTACTTTCAGTAGAGCAGGAGGGTCATGAGCTTGAAGCCAGCCTGGGCTACATAGTGAGACCATGTCTTGTAAACAAACAAGGAATTTAATTTTTCAGTGTTATTCTGGAAAAAAAAAGTATACTTTCCCTGGTAAGAACTAGTAGAGACCCTAGTCAAGATTACAGAGAGCTGAAACTCACACTCGCTGTGTGTGCATAAGAATTAGCAGTGTTAGCTGTTCTTTGTGGGAGTTAATTGCTGTCTGTGTGAGTGTCAGAACTTCTTTCTTTAGTTACTCTCTTTTTGGATCTGTCTGTGGCATTTGCTAGAAGCAGAACTCAGTGACAGAATGTTGAAACTGAGGCGAGGGATACTGCTGCCCCTAGTGGTGATGGGGATGCTGAGGCAGGGACAGTGGTGAGCGGTGGGCCACCTGGTGGGTGGAGGTAACCTCTTGAAAGGAAGGACATAAAGATCTGAGTTTAGTTAGATCCATTCCACAGCACAAGCCTTTGACGGTGGCCTGAGTGGTCAGGAAGGCGCGGATCGAGCCTAGGCACGTTTCTGCTTGGCTCTTGTAAATGACCCGGTTTAGACACTCAGCAGCAGTGCCGGTCAGAGGCAGCAGCTTACATGTGCATGCTGTGCCGTGCTGGACCTTGCCTCATCTGCTCCAGCAGCATCCATGCAGGGAATCCCTACTGACTACGGTTTGTTCTAGTTCTCTAAGTACAGCCTTCTCTTAGCATCCTCGTTCATCTTCTGGTCTTTGTCGTTCTGTAATCTGTTTTTCATGGCAGCATATGTGAGCGGCTTCTTAGAAATGTGGGTCACGGCATTCTCTTAAAGACCTTTGTTTCTCATCCCATTTGGAGCACAGGTTATATTTCTTGCCATACCCTTAGCCTGGTTCTGGCTTTTCTAAGCTTCTCACAAAACCCCTGGTTGGCGCCCACCTTGCACTCGGCTGCAGTTAAATAGGTGTCTACCCTGCAGTGTGAGGAACTGACTGACAAACCAGGCCTCACTTCAGTGCACTGCTTTTATTGTAACTCCTGTCTGAAGTCCTTCACCACTGGGCTCTTGGTTTGGTTTTCTGTCTTATGCTTTAGACTCCATTTCAGTCTTGGTCCACAGGAAAGCTCTCCAGGCCACAGTCTGAAGTGAAGTTGTCATCTTGTTACTCTGCCTGGTTTTTCTTCAGTTATATTGATTGCTTATGTAAGTGTATATTGTTTTCCCACAATATATGCTACCTATGCCTGTAAATTCCATTAAACTTTAGCTACAGTTGAATTCTTGTAGCAGGAAAAGTTCTCAACATGCTCAGCTCCCTAGACAAACACAACAAGCTGACACTGCTGCTGTGTAATTGTGTTAGAGTTGTAGGAAGTGGTTTGGAACTCTGGGGCTGGGCTTTTAATCCTCACATCACTTGCTATGTGACCTTGGATGTGTTACTTTTAAACTTCTTCACCTCTTTTTCTTGTCTAAAAGGTCTAGTAGTAGTAATTGCTGTTCTGTTGGTTTTGTGGGACGAGGGTGATGTTTCAAGGAGCAGAAGAATAAATGTCGGAAGACAGAGTGAACGCGGGGGCCCCCACAGTGCTCCGCATCTTCATTAAACATTGGCTGCCATTATCACCAGCATCTTTTTTCCCCTGGCCCTGAATTGCCTGATTAGAGAATCATTTGTTGACCGGGCTGTGGTCATGCACACTTTTAATCCCAGCACTTGGGAGGCAGAGGCAGGCGGATTTCTGAGTTCTAGGCCAGCTTGGTCTACAGAGTGAGTTCCATGACAGCCAGGGCTACACAGAGAAACCCTGTCTCAAATTCATCGTCCAACCTTAAAACAAGAGAATCATTTGTTTTGTTAGTTTCTCTTCTACAGTGTGTATGCTCTGACATTTTATTACAGAACACTTTGATCAAGATCAACACAGTAATTACTTGGGCTCTGTAGGCATGACAGAACTTTTTTCCTTTCAAAAGTTAATATATCATTTGTTTTATCTATTTTTAGATTTATTCATTTTATATGTCATTAGTTTGTCTTCATGCATGTATTTGTACCATGTGTATGCTTGATCTGTTGGATCCCTTGGAACTGAAATTGTGAATGTTTGTGAACCATCATGTGGGTACTGGGATTGGAGCTCAGCTCCTCTGTAGAAGCAACAAGTGTTTTTAACAATAGAGCCATCTCTCCAGCATCTATCCATCCATCCACCCATCTCTTTTTGAGACAGGGTCATGCCGTGTTGTCCTGGGTGGCCCAGAGCTTGCTGTGCAGACCAGACTGGCTTTTAACTCAGTCTGCCTCTTCAGTGCCAGATCAAAGACCTGCACTACCATGCCTAGCATTTATTTATTAATTTTTTTTTCATTCATTCATCTGCACCAGATGCTCTGGAGCTGGGTTACAGATGGTTGTGAGCTACCATATAGGTGCTAAGAATCAAACCCAGTTCTGGAAGAGCAGTGCTTTTTAACCACTGAGACACCTCATCATTCTGTTTTTCTTTTTTTTTTTTTTGTTTTGTTTTTTTTTTTTTTTTTTTTTTTTTGTTTTGTTTTGTTTTGTGAGCCAGGGTCTCACTATGTAGTTCTGGTTGGTCTTTTTTTTTTCCCCCTTTTTATTTTTGTCTTGGTTGGTCTTGATCTCACAATTCTCCTCTAGCCTCTTGAGTGCTGGATTTTAGTTTTGTATCATCATATCAGACAGTTTAGAAAAAGAGAGAAGGGCCTGGAGAGATGGGTCAGCAGTTAAAAATGAGCACTGCTCTCATAGAGGACCCAAGTTTGGTTCCCAGCAGTCAGGCAACTCGCATCCACCTCTGACTCCAGTGCCAGAGACTCTGGTGTCCTTTGGCATCTGTGGCATGTGCATATGCACATCCATAAATTGAGGAGGGGGAAGAAGGAGGAGGAGGGGAGGGAGCAGGAGGAGGTTGCGGCAGTGGTGGCAGCAGCAGCAGTGGCAGCAGAAACAGGGAATGGTAGTACATGCCTGTGGTTTTAGTATGTTGGACACCGAGTCAGGAGAATTGTAAATTTGAAGTAAGTTGCAGAGAAAGACCATGTATAAAAAAGAACTTGGGAAGTTTGAAAGTATGTGACATTCAAGCTTTTATGATTTGAAGAGGCTAAGAAGGAAGTTGGGCAAACTAGAATTCTTCCCCTTCCCTCATTTCTCCCCTTCTCTAGGTGGGGGTGCTAATGAGAGTCTTGAAGGTAGGTTGTATGCTACTGGAAGTGTATATTTAGCTGTTAGCCCTGGAATTAACTCATGCATATCCATATGGAAAGCTGAAAACATTAGCTTCTGACATTTTGAGTTGCTTCTCTGGAGTTTTCAGACTGTGTTTGGTCTGGACTATGGAGACTGTGTTTGGAAATGAGGGGTGCATCTGTCAGTGCTTTGGGGCTAGAGTGGGGGCAGGGCACAGTTTTTGAGACAGCACTAAACTGTGAGATTGTAGTAGTGACCATGACCAAGACCAGAAACTGCAAGCTTTTGAACTAAGGCAGTAAGTGTGTTAAAATGAACAGGAAGAGATCTTTGAGGTGTGTAGTGAGAGAAGAATTTCAGATATTTCCAGAAGAGCACGAGGACTCAGCTCTACATTTCCCTGCAGAATGTCTTTTGACAAATAATTTCACTTTTGAGTTTTCATTGCCTAAAAATTAGTCAAGATGGTGTTTTTCTCAAAGAACTGGTTTCGATTTTAGGTGAGAGTCTCTATAGTGGTGTAACAGGATGTTGGTATGTGTGCTATGCATCTTGTCATCTTGAGTGACACTTAGGATGGAGGGTAATATTAACAAAACAGTCAGGTGAAGGACCAGGGCCAGGTGGGCACATGCCTGTAATCCAAGCACAGAACGGTGGAGCTTGGAGGATTGCCTGTGGCAAGGTAATCTGGAATTCCAAGTATAAGAGGAATTCCAAGTCAGCCTGGACTGCATACACAGGGCAGCCCTGTCTCACAGAAACATAAAAAGGAGCAGCTTTGATGGTTAAATGTGTATGGAGTGCTGTGTGTGAACTCTCGTGTGCTGTTGGATATGTGCCTTGAGTATAGGAGAGAGTACCTGGAGTAGGAAGGGGATGATTTAGTCAGTTGTGTTCCCTGTTGTCCTAATGATTTAATGGCACTGCCAGGGCTATATAGTGAGACTCTTGTTTAAAAAGAAGGGAAAGAGACTGAAAAAACAAGCTGTAAAACTTAACACCTGTCTTAGGGTTTCTATTCCTGCACAAACATAATGACCAAGAAGCAAGTTAGGGAGGAAAGGGTTTATTCTGCTTACACTTCCACATTGCTGTTCATCACCAAAGGAAGTCAGGACTGGAACTTGAGCAGGTCAGAAAGCAGGAGCTGATGCAGAGGCCATGGAGGGATGTTACTTGCTGGCTTGCTTCCCTTGGCTTGCTCAGCCTGCTCTCTTATAGAACCCAAGACCACCAGCCCAGGGATGGCATCACCCACAAGGGGCCCTCCCCCCTTGATCACTAATTGAGAAAATGCCCCACAGCTGGATCTCATGGAGGCATTTCCTCAAGGGAGGTTCCTTTCTCTGTGATAACTCCAGCTTGTGTCAAGTTGACACATAAAACCAGCCAGTACACCAACGCAGACTTTTTTTTTTTTTTTTTTTTTTTTTTTTAAGGGAGAGTCTAGCTTTAGGGAGAGTCTAGCTTTGATTCCAGAGGTCTTACAGAGAAGACAGCGAGCGTGCTTTGCACAGTGATTCCAGACTGTGATTGGGAAAACAGTGTGGAAAACAATGATGTGCTGATTCTGTTGTGGAAGCTTGGCTAACGTAGAATTTTATGCTGTCGTATTTACTTTTTGTTGTAAATAAACTTTTTTGGATGTAAGTATACGGAATCCTTTAGTGTTACTTTAGGTTGGCACTGTTCACCTTGAAAACAGTTCCCTTAATACATTGTAATTCAATTTATGCTGAAGGCTGGTTGACTTCTGTTTTCCTCCGAGGAATGGTATCTTTAGTTAGAATTTGTTAGTCATGAGATAAAAGTATTTGCTCCTTTTCCTTGGGACAAAGTATGCATAATTGTTTTATTGCGTGTATGCTGATCAGAAGTTTGAATAAAATGTCCAAGCCAAATTCTTTGTCCTTTAGTATCCTTTTCAGTGCAGTTGGTGAAACTCATCCCCGCTCTCTTCCCATTAAGACTGACCTGATAGCTAATATCCAGTGTCTACTTTGTTCCAGAAATCTTACTAACTCTTTGGGATTTAATGTGGTGAAGAGACTTTTCTTCATAGAGGTAGGTAGATGTCTGAAGCATATGAGGGGAGGTAGTTTTGGTAGCGTGTGGTATTCTGAATGTGGGGAAGAGCAGGGCTCTGTTAGGTGACTCACAGTAAGAGAGAACTTGAGACCCGAAGGATGAGTAAGGTGGTGGCTAATCTTTGCTGTCATCTTGATTACTTGTGGAATCTGCTGGGCTCAACTGTGAGGGAGTTCCTTAATTGGATCATTTGAGGTAGGAAGACACCCTAAATCTTGGTCGTACCTTCTGGTTGCTGCCTTCCATGACTGTGGAAGAAGGAGGCGCTTTTTGTATGCTTGCCTTCACTCTCAGTGGCAAGTCTATCTGTCCTGTTGCTGGTTCTTTCTTCGTCCGTCTCTTTCTTTCTTTCCTTCCTTCCTCCCTCCCTGGTACTAGAACCTACTTTTTAGGAATTCTAGCATACAGTGAAGGCCAGCAGCTTTTTAGGAATCCTCTGTAACTCCAGCACCAGATATTGAGACTATTGAGGCCTCCAATCTTGTGGATTCTTGTCCTTTGCTTCAGGAGACAGCCATTGCTGTACCATCTAGACCACGACCTTTTCGTATAAAAATTATATTCCTTCTGCCCTGACTGAAAAGTGGGCACCGCAGTGAGAAGATGGAAGTCTGTTTTGGGCAGAGGGAGCCCATGTGTGATGGCCCAGAGGCAGAACAGGATAAACATGCAAAACAGACAGCGTTGCCCATGTCAAACTTAGAGCTCTTAATTTCTGGAGCAGAGATGTGTGAAGGGAGGTTCTGTGTTGGCATCCACTCTTACCCGGAGTTCCCTGTTGTGCCGCGTTCTCTTTCCTACATTTATAACCCGCTTACTGATGGCACACACTTGTAATCCTAACAGCCTAGCCTAGCCTACCTAGAGAGATCCGTCTCAAAAACCAAGAAAGTGAAACCCCCAAACCCCTTAACAGTCTAGAACTATTTTTTGTTTGTTTGTTTTTGTTTTTTGAGACAGGGTTTCTCTGTGTAGCCCTGGCTGTCCTGGAACTCACTCTGTAGACCAGGCTGGCCTCGAACTCAGAAATCTGCCTGCCTCTGCCTCCCAAGTCCTGGGATTAAAGGCGCGCGCCACCACCACCGCCCGGCTAGTCTAGAACTATTTAAAACGTGTATTCAGTGCCGGCTTAGGGTTGAGTGAGCAGGAGCTAAGGTGCTCTGTGCTCTGTGCCCTCATGTCCCCGCAGCTGTGCTCTGCCACACAACAGTTGACAGTGTTCCACTTACAGTTCTTTTGAACAAGTCAATAACCAAAAAGAAACGAAAAAAAAAAAAAAAGGGCAAGCACGGGAATGCTCAAATCTGTATGCCTGTTTTCTTCAAAACTAATTTTTTACACCAAGGAAATAGAAGTGTTGTAAACTTTAGATTCTTTTGAGGAAAGTGGTCTTTTAACCTTGAAACTATAGTTTATTCGCATGTTTCCTTTTGCAAACTCCTCTATTTAGTTTTTTCCTTTATTTGCTGTGACTTGTATGTGTGTGCGGAGGGCGTGTGGAGGTCCAGTTTTGTGGAGTTGCGTGTTATCCACTGAGCATCTCTTCACCTTCTCTATCTTAGAATATAATATGCAACTCGTGTCAAGTTTGCTAGGCTTTTCCTACCTTTTTCATTTTGTTTTTATTCAAGACAGAATCTCACTGTGCAGCTCTGGCTGTCTTGGAATTCTCCTTGTACATCAGGCTGGTCTCAAACTCAGAGCTCTGCCTGCCTCTGGCTCATAAGAACTGGGACTAAAGGTGTGCATCACTGCACCTAGCTGTTTTCCTGCCTTAAGTCTGTTTTGAGACAGGGTCTCACTGAGTATCCCTAGCTGGTCTGGAGTTCACTATGTAGATCAGGCTGGCCTTGAACTCAGAGACCTACCTGCCTCTGAGTGCTGGGTTTTAAAAATGTGAGCTATCACACCTGGTACATAGAAGGTTTTTTTGTTTTGTTTTTTTAACGTACTTAAAACTTTGGGGAGTGGAGAGATGGCTCAAATGAATACGAACACTTGTTCTCTTGAAGGCCCTGTTCAATTCCTAGAACCTACAGGTTGGCTCACATCAGACTGTCTCTCTAGTCTGATGTCCTCTTCTGACCTGTAGAGGCACACTTGCACACAAAGCACTCATACACATGAAATATAATACTGATAATGATAATCAGTATATATATATTTCAAGACAGATTTTTTTCCCCCCATGTAGTCATGGCCATTATGGAAATTGCTCTGTAGACCAGACTGACCTTGAACTCACAGAGACTATCTGATTCTGCCTCTCAAGTGCTGGGATTAAAGGTGTGTGCTACCACTGCCTGGCAACTAAAAAAAAAAAATGTGTGTGGGTGTTTTGCTTGCATGTGTATCTGTGCCTCTCATGTGTGCAGTGTCCATGGAGGTTAGGAGACTTTGAATCACTGGGAATTGGAGTTGCAGGTCGCTGTGAGCCACCATGTGGGTGCTGTGAATGGAACCTGGGTCCCCTGGAAGAACAACAAATGCTCTTGATCATTGAGCCATCCCACAAGCCCCTGAAATAATATTTTCCCCATCTTTTTTAAATTTAATTTTTTAAAAGATGTACTTATTTCATGTATGTGAGTACACTTAGCACTGTATTCAGACACCCCAGAAGAGGGCATCAGATCCCATTACAGATGGTTGTGAGCCACCATGTGGTTGCTGGGAATTGAACTCAGGACTTCTGGAAGAGCAGTCTTAACCTCTGAGTCATCCCTCCAGCCCAATAATAATTTTTTAAGGAGAAAAAGCAAACACTGGGCTTGCTCACCCAGTCTCTTGGAAAGCCGAGTGTGAGGACACTTACTGCATTAGTCCGTCGGACTGCCAAGCCATCCTTCCTATGAGCCCTCATCGTGTCATTAGGATACAGTGGACACGGAGCTCGCCCATAAGCACAGCATCCTTCTAAGTGTCAGTCGGAGAAGACTAAGTACAGCAGGATCTCTTTAGGCTGTGCAGGCAGGTGAGTCTCAGTTCTGTCCTTGTGGGAAAGCAGGCTTGTGTAGGGCTTATATTTTACAAACCCCATGACCCATGGCCCTCGAGGGCGTTTTTATCCTTCATACTCGCTCCTTCTGTGAGTCTGCTGCGATGCAGTGGAACCTCAAGATTGCTTTTCTCGTGGTTCTTTTTTTTTTTTTTTTTGGTTTTTCGAGACATGGTTTCTCTGTGTAGCCCGGGCTGTCCTGGAACTCTGTAGACCAGGCTGGCCTCGAACTCAGATATCTGCTTGCCTCTGCCTCCCAAGTGCTGGGATTAAAGGCGTGCGCCACCACTGCCCGGCTTTTTTTTTTTTTTTTTTTTTTTTTGAGACAGGGCTTTCCTGTATAGCCTTAGCTGTCTTGGAACTTACTCTGTAGACCAGGTTGCCCTCGAACTGATAACCCGGAGATCTACCTGCCTCTGCCTCCTGAGTGCTGGGATTACAGATTACCCAGCTTCAAGATTACTTTTATTAGGCTACTTTCAAAAGTAATGGTAGACATTTAGGTATGAAACATTAGTTTGGTTTTTCATTTGAAATGCTTTTTGGGGGAGGGGGAATTGAATTTAAGGGTCTGGGCCCCTCAATGATTTCCCCGAATTCCCCTGAAATATTTCTTTTGTTCACTAGCAAGAATTAGGATGGCTGTTCAGGAACAGCTGCCAGGAGCAGTGAAGGTTCTCTCTAAATCTTTTTTTTTTTTTTTTTTTTATATATATATTTTTTAAGGAGGACAACAAATCTAAATGAAAACAATCCTGGTCACTCATTGTGACAGGCAAGGCCCCACCCAGTACTGCCAGTGGTGCACATTAATGAATGACATTAATGAATAACTTTTGGTAAGCTCTTCAGTATCAGGACAAAAGGCTCAGGCTGTCAGATGCTCCCAGAGAGTTCCCAGATAGGGGCATTGTGGCCAGCCTCCCGCCCCGCCCTTCCCAGGCTGCTTATTGCACTCTCAGAAAGAGGCCTTGGAGTGTGTGCTTTAGCACAGGGCCTGGGTGCCCGGGCTTCTCATTAGCTCCCTCAGATCCCTTTGGAACACTGGTTGCCTGGCAGGAAGAAAAGCAGGAGTTGTGAGGAGCACAAGGAGGGATGAAAGCTACCGCGTCCCCTGGGGAGCGCTGGCTCTTGTGAGCTCCTGAGCTCCTGGTCCTGTGAGGTAATTAGTACATGAGCCAAGCGGCCTTTGTTTTATGGATATTTCCAGTTTGAGTTCTTTTAAAGCTTTTTAAAAGAAATGCAAATAAGAAAATTTTGTTTTGGGTACAGTCCTTTCTCTTTTGGCAAGTATTTTTGACCTTTAATAATAGTAATTGAAATATTATAGGCTTTAATAACAACTACTACTAATCCATTAAAAAGGTCAGCCTACAATATTAGAATACTGAACACTTGTGTAATTAGAAGAGTTTTATAATTAGAATTTAATTATTTCAAGGCTAAGAACAGTATCAGAAGGAGACTCTAGAGGGCAGTGCAGCTCAGCGCGCTCGTCCTCTGGCCTCCTAAACTTTCATTTGGAAACATAATCCAAGTATTTGCTTTGGAAATATAATCTAAGTATTTGCTTTGGAAATATAATCTAGGTGTTCTGAATTCTTTCCTCCCACATGGTTTTCCAGTTTTTTGGGAATGTGAGTTTTGGGAAGAAGTGATCTGGTTTGGCTTAGAAATTTTGGTAGAGAATACATCATAGTTATTTGACCTTAGAGAATGTCTTTGCTTGGTATAAACACACTGCCATATAAGAGCTGGGATTTTTATTGTTCAACTCAGCTGAATTGAATTTGCTTTTTGGGCATTTGAGGAACAAATGCAAAAGGAAGGGACTGGCTGGTGTTTGCAAATCTTCTTCAGTAGGAACTGAGCATGCCTTCTGCCAGGAACTTACATTTTCAGCAACTGACTAGAAATTGTTGGAGTTAAATGCCTAAAGGATTGCTGCTCCCGGTGCCAGGAGTTCCAGGTCCCTCACGTACTATGTGCACTGCATTCAGCGGTGGTTTAGGGGATCAAGCCAGTCATCTTCCCCTTTAATTTATTTACCTTTAGGGGCCTAGGGGTTGAACTAATGGTCTCACCTGTTGGCATAGGCAGCAGGTCTTGGACTTAGAATCCTTTTTTTCTTAGCTTCCTGCATACCTGCAATTACATGCGTGTTCCAATAGACTTGGTCTTTGCCCTCAGAGTCTTAAAGGTATGAATATTTTCAGGGAAATCTAATGCATGCATCATTGTTGTTGTTGTTACTGTTGTTATTTTCACCACCACCAACTGTAGATTGAACCTAGGACCTTGCAGCACGTGAGGCAAGTGTTTAAGCACTGAAGTCTATCTTTAGCCATTTAAAAATTTTGTATTGGGACAGAGTTTTGTTAAACTGTCCATTTTGATCTTTGTATGTAGTCTAGGTTGTCCTCAAACTTGTGGTCCTGCTCCCTCATGTACTTTGGATTCATTTATGAGTAAACCATCAAGTCTGTCTGGAAAGAACTGTTTTGAAGTCTAAATGAGCCTTTAAAAATTATTACATACATTTACTTATTTAGAAAATGCACATAAAAATACATGCACAGAGGGGGGAAGGAGAGAGAGGGAGGGAGGGAGAGGGAGAGAGAGAATGTGATTTTCTTCCTTCCTTCCTTCCTTCCTTCCTTCCTTCCTTCCTTTTTCTCTTTCTTTCTTTCTTTCTTTCTTTCTTTCTTTCTTTCTTTTTTTTTTTCTGAGACAGGGTTTCTCTGTGTAGCCCTGGCTGTCGTGGAACTCACTCTGTAGACCAGGCTGGCCTCGAACTCAGAAATCCCCCTGCCTCTGCCTCCCAAGTGCTGGGATTAAAGTCGTGTGCCACCACCGCCCAGTGATTTGTTTCTTTCTAAAGAAATGGTTAAGAGTCTTTTAGGTCAGAACTCTAACCATAGGTAGACAGTGACGGCAGTCAGAAGACAGCTGGTGGGAGTCCATTCTCTCCTCCCACCCCGTGCCCCAAGGGATCGAGTTTAGGTCATCCGGCTTGGTGGCAAGTACCTTCACCATCTTGCCTGCCTCTAAATGAACTTTTGACTTAACGTGTTTTATTTGTGTGTGTGTGTGTGTGTGTGTGTGTGTGTGTGTAGGCAAGAAGAGAATGTTGAATCCCTTGCAGCTGTTATTACAGGCTCTGGTGATCTGCCTTGGCATGGGTGCTTGGAACAAAACTTAGGACTTTAGGAAGAGCAGAAATTGCTTTAGTTTTTTGGGGATAGAATTTCACATAGCCCTGGCTGGCTTTGAACTCTTGATCCTTCTCTCTCAATCCTCTTAAGACTGTAGATGTGTACTGTCATGCCTGACTAAAACGAAGTTATTCACTTGCGTTTATTTGCTTTATCTAATTCAAGTTTATCATTCTTGCTGGAAAGTCTGCCAGTTAAAGCATATTAATATTTTCGGACTGAAAATCCCTGTACAAGTACAAATAGTACAAATATGCCAGACTGAGAGTCTGCTTCTGGATCTTCACGGGAAGCTAGACTGAGTGTGTCCTGTCCTGTGTCTTCTTGTTTTGTGTAATACATAAGAGACTGACTCCATTGCCCCTTCACTTAGTACCTGTGGTTAAATTAAATCGGTGTTAGACCTATAACAGGTACAGTCATTTCTTTGGAAAGAAACCAATTAGGAGTTAAAAAGATAATCCTGTGTGGGGCTGTTCTTCTGGAGGACCCAGGCTCTATTCCCAGCACCCACATGGCAGCTCTTAAGTGTCTGTGGCTACAGTTCCAGTGGACTTGTCTGTCTGTCTGTCTGTCTCTCTCTCTTTCTCTCTCTCTCTCTCTCTCTCTCACACACACACACACACACACAAGAAACAAACAAACAAAAACCAGTAAATTTTGTTTTATAAAGGTAATCCTGTGTATTAGCTTTGGCTGTGAGTACTGGACAGCAGTTTCAGTACTGCCTGTTTGTTGATCTTTCCCACATCTTAAGTACAGGAAGTACATAAAGTAACTATTCGTTATTCCTTCTCCTCCTTCCTCTGCCCACTTCCTCCTCTCTTGCCGTTCCTCTTTCCCCCTCTCTATTCATTTTTTCTTAGAAGGGGTGAAAAGGCAAGTTGATTGAAGGCTTTTAGAGAAAGGAAGTTGAGTAGTCATTATATAAAGTCCACACATAGAAAGCCTTCATGAAAGGGGACGTAGAGTAAATAGTTCGGGCTTGGCAGGCTCTGTTGTCCACATTCCAGTTCCCAACCCCATGCCCCCCTTTGTTTTTCCTGAGAGGATTTCTCTGTGTGACAGCCCTGGGCGTCTTGGAACTCACCTTGTAGTTCAGACTGGCCGCAAACTCAGAGATTCCTCCCTCTGCTTCTACCTCTGCCTCCTGAGTGCTGGGATTAAAGGTGTGTGCCTCCACTGCCTGGCAACCTTCCCCGCCCCTTCTTACTTTTAAAGGCTTAGTTTATATGTTTTAGTGTTTGCCTGGACATATCTGTGTGTACCATGTGCATGCCTGGTACCCGAGGAGATTAGCCAAGGGTAGCAGATTCCCTGGAACTAGCTTGTTAAAGAGGGCTGTAAGCTGCCTGTGGGTTCTTCTGTAAGAGCTGCAGTGCTCCTGATGACCTGGCCGTCTCTGCAGCCTCTGTTAGCCTTGCCTTTGCCATACAAAGGTCACCATAGCACATACGAGAATGAACAGGCAAGGGCGTTTTCAGTAAAAGTTTGCCTGTGGACATTATTGACATGTAACTTTTCTGTCATAAAATATTTTTCCTTTTCAAATCCACTCTCACAGTTATTTGTATATACAGAAACCATCACAGCCCACTGTCTACTTCTGTATAGCCTATAAGCTAAGGTGGTTTCTGTATTTACCCAGAAGTGACAACTTCAGGTTATGCATATAAATAGGGTTGCTTTTACCATACAGAATGAATGTTCTTGTTAGTATAATAGATGATTTTTTTATTATGTGCTGCTCAGGATCAAATACAGGGCCTTTTGACTGCTTGACCTGTGCCCTGCCACTGAGTGTGTCTCTAACTAAGAACAGTTTCTGATGGTAACTTTTGGGTTCATGGGTAGAATACTTGGTGGTAACAAGATTAAAACTGGTTTTCTGGGGCTAGGAAGATGGCTGAGTGGTTAAGAGCACTGCCCGCTCTTCTAGGCTCTGCCTCACATCATCTGTAACTTAAGCATTATAGGACCTGATGTCTTCTGGCCTTCACAGGCTCCTGGTATGAAGTTCAGAGATATACTGAAGGTATACTGAAGGTAAGTAAAACCTTGATACAGATTACAAAATAAAGTAATAAAAGATGAATGAATATAGTTAGTAAAATATAAAGCTACTTTTCTGTGTCAGCCTGGAACTTTGGCAGAGGCTGAGACAGACTCTGGTACCAAGCTGAGAAGTCCATTGCAGCTCTGCTGGGTGGTGTGCCAGGAAGATGGGTTCCTGGCTGGAAACAAAGCATGCCTGTTTCAGGGTGCTCTGCTCTGTTGGTTTGTGCAGTATAGTAATCATGGTCTCCCAGGACTGGGAAGTAGGTTGTCTCAAATTTTAATGTGTTCTCAGCAATAAAGCCTTTTTATGTGAAAGAGGCAAACTGTCCTCTATAGGAAGAGTTACTTTCCTTCCTGGGTTTAGAATTTGTTGACACTAAGTATGTCCTGGCAGACGCATTGCTTCTACTTAAGAATAGGCAGTTGCTTTATTTAAATAACGGTCACTTCTGTTGATCCTGGCTATGACAAAAACCAGTTCCTCTGGTACAAGCTGGGTTAATGGGGCTTTAAGTCATTCAGCTATGAAAGTAGTTCAATCAGAGTGAACTCTTTAAAGGCCTTATTTGGTAGTATCATGAAACATACTTAATGGGGTGGCGGAGGAGGTGACTGGTTGGTACTTTAAAAAAAACCCTCCTTAGATTCACAATTCCTAATTTTGAAAGCTCACTTACTTCCTTAGGAGGGAGAATGCTGAGTCTGTATACTTTATGATGAACTGCAGGCAATACCATCACTGCCTTCTTCTGGGGAAAAGCCTTTCAAACCCTGAATTGTTTGTTCATCCCCCCCCCCCCCCCCGCCCCAAGACAGGGTTTCTCTGTGTAGCTCTGGCAGTCCTGGAACTCACTCTGTAGACCAGGCTGGCCTCGAACTCAGAAATCCACCTGCCTCTGCCTCCCACAGTGCTGGGATTACAGGCGTGCGCCCGGCTCATTCTTATTTCTAACCCAAGGGCATATTATGGCTAAGTTATTAGGTTTTCTTCTTCTGAGTTGTCTTTTTGTAGTTTTTGTTTGTTTGTTTTTTATTTTTAAAGATATATTTATTTATTTTATGTATATGAGCATACTGTAATTGTACAGATGGTTGTGAGCTACCATGTGGTTGTTGGGGATTGAACTCAGGACCTCTGGAAGAGCAGTCAGTGCTCTTAACCGCTGAGCCATCTCACCAGCTCCCTTTTTGTAGTGTTTTTTTTTTTTTTTCTCCCCCCAAGACAGGGTTTCTCTGTGTAGTCCTGGCTGTCCTGGAACTCACTCTGTAGACCAGGCTGGCCTCGAACTCAGAAATCTGCCTGCCTCTGCCTCCCAAGTGCTGGGATTACAGGCGTGTGCCACCACGCCTGGCTCCCTTTTTGTAGTTTTATTTGCTGTTCTCCTCTATTTTGATAATGGATAGCTTAATTTGATTAATAGGATCATTGAATTTAGGGTTTTCAGGATTTGATGGCCCTAAGTGCAGATCAGCATTCCCTACTTAGCATTCTGCCTTTTATCTAATGAGAGCTCTGATTGGTTTGTGATATGCAGGTAAAGGGTAAAAGGTGGAAGTCTCTATTGACTGATAATTTGAATTATTATGCCAGATTATATCCTGGCTATGTGGTTAGGTGGCTACATTGGCCAGGTGGGGCTTAACATGTTGTCTCTGTTTGCTCACTGACAAATGGATATGAGAGTACTCACCTATAGGAGTATGGTTCTACATATATGTAAAATTCTTAGAAGATTTATTTATTATTGTATAGTATATATACAAGTGCCTTCTCCATGATTTTATGTGTATCATTTTTGTGCAGGTGCCAGCATATGCAAGAAATGTCAGATCCCTGGAGCTTGATATATAGGTTGTTTGCTGGCTGCCATGTATGTGGTGGATGCCAATCCAGGTCCTCTGCAAGAACAGCACATGCTCTTAACCAATGAGCCAGCTCCCAGGCCCCTATATGTGAAGTTCTTAGATAGCAATACTTTCTTAATGGGTCTCTGTTTTGTCATTACTTCTAATGTCCACGTCTTTCCAAAATCCTCCTTCTGTACAGTGTCTGTCATCTTGGTATGACTCACCCAGTGACCTCTAACTACATCTGTAATGATCATTTCCAAATAAGTGTTCTAAGGTACTTCAAGAGAAGACTTGTAGGTCCTCTGGGTTTGGAGGCCCTAGTCAACATATGCTTGTCTTTCTGCCTCTGCTTTTGCTTACCCAGAGCCATATCAAATTTTGCATTGCTGTAAAAAAAAAAAAATTTCAGCCGGGCGTGGTGGCGCACACCTGTAATCCCAGCACTTGGGAGGCAGAGGCAGGTGGATTTCTGAGTTCGAGGCCAGCCTGGTCTACAGAGTGAGTTCCAGGACTGCCAGGACTACACAGAGAAACCCTGTCTCGAAAAAAAACAAAACAAACAAACAAAAAAATTACGGCAAATCTTAATTCTGTTAATTATCCTTTCCTGTTTAAAATATCAACTGTTGCCGGGTGGTGGTGGCTCACACCTTTAATCCCAGCACTTGGGAGGCAGAGGCAGGCAGATTTCTGAGTTCGTGGCCAGCCTGGTCTACAGAGTGAGTTCTAGGACAGCCAGGGCTATACAGAGAGAAACCCTGTCTCGAAAAAAACTAAAAAGAAAACCAAAAAAACAAAAACAAAAACAACCCCCCCCCAAAAAAAATCAACTGTTGAGGAGGGAGAGATGGGTGGGTAAGAGCTCTGGCAGTTCTTTCAGAGGACCTGGGTGCCACTAACTTGGCAGTTTAACTCCAATCCCAGGGTATCCGATACCTTCTTCTGCCTTCTGTGGGCATTAGGCATTGATCTGGTGCATAGACATGCACACAGACAAAAACATACACATAAATTAAAAATTACATGATTTTAAAATTTTAACTTGCTGGAGATAATGATACTATAAATGGCGTGCTAACTATGCCCTATATATATCTGCCTAAGAATCACAAAGCCAAGGAGGGTGGCTGGAGGCCTGTAAGCAGATCTATTCTCACAGCTTCAGAAAATACCAGTCTGTGGGTTTTTAATGTTGGGCTTTTATTGTCCAGACAGTGAGATAATACATGTCTCCTATTTGAGTCACTTAATTGTGGTAGGAGTAGGCACCAGGCAGATAATAGAATTGTGAACTGAGTCACGATGATAGCCCTACAGAGAAAGTGCAAGAGATCTTTAAAAAGCAGAACCAATAAATAATTACTTTGGGGGTTATGAGGAAGTGAGAGTTATGTGCCATGTTAAGCTTGAGGCAAACAGTGGGAAATTTCACTTCTAAGAATATTAATAAAACTAATTATTTTTCTTAGTTCCTAATAGAAAATTGCTACTTTTTAAAAAAAAGTAGTCTGATTTAATTTGTTGAATAATAGTTCTAACCTCATGATACTTCTAACCCTTTTCTCATTTATTTTCTTTATTCTTACCCACTTAAGCATTTTTCTATTTTCTCTTAAAAACAAAGAAAATCCATCTGGAGAGATGGTTCAGTGGTTAAAGGCATTTGTTGCTCTTCCAGAGTATGTAGGTTTGATTCCTAGCACTCCCATGATGCTCACAACTGTTTGTAACTCCAGTTTTAGAGCAAATAATGCTATGTGAAAATACTGGGCTTTGTTCAGTGATAGAGTGCTGCCGGCTTAGTGTGCCAGAGACCCCGGGCTTGTCTTCAGTTCCCCTATTCTCAACACAGCAAATATTATAGTATATATAACCTTATTTTATTCTTAATTCTTTTCAGTTTTTATATTCACTATGATGTTGAGTACTGGTTTAAAATCGTGGTAATTTTTATTTTAAGAGAGTATCTCATGTTATCCAGGGTGGTTTTAAATGTGCTATCTAGTCAGATATCTAGTGCTATCTGATCTTGAGCTCCTGATTCTTTATCCTTATGTACTGGGATTGTGGGATACACCCTCACACTCAGCTCAGAAACTTTTTCATTGATGTTTTTATGAGTTGCCCTTTTTTTATGGGGGCCATGGTCCTGAGATAGGTTCTTACATAGTTCAGCTGGTCTTAAATTCATGATTCTCCTGCCTCAGCTTTCCAAGTGCTGGGATTACATGTGTGTACCACTGCACATGCCCAGCATCTGTTCCCTTTTGGGCCAGGTTTTCCTGAGTGTCTTTTCTACTGGTGTGCCTAGCTCCTCCTAGTTATGAGTGGAGCATCTGTGTGCCTTAAGTTCCACAACACAACAAGCTTTTGTTGGAGTCTTCAGCATCAGAATTTTGGTGGCGTCTCTGAGGAAGAGCATACAGAATCTAATTAGTTAATTTGCCCAAATCTACCTAACTGGATGTCTTCACACTTGAACCTGGTCCATTCCAGAGTCAGAACCGTAACTGAGAGTGTGTGGTGCCAGCTGGTTGTCTAGAGTTTAGGTGGACATGCCTAGGGCTCTGCCTTCTTGATGGACTGACACCTGTCCATCAAGCTGGCGTCCAACTGTCCCATGTCATCAGATGTTTGATTTGCTGTATGCAAATGTAAACTGTAGATTTGTGGATATGTATGTGGCGAGTTGAGGGACAAGCCAGATGGTCCAGTCTTGTGGCCTTCCTGCCTCCCTGTCCCCAATATATGTGCACCAATTGTGCAGGCCTGAGATGTATGCTTATGGTGATTTGCTCGTCAATTCTGTTTCAAAAGGAAAGAGGGAATAACTTTTAATGCTAGATCTCTAGCAGAGAATTTGTTAAGAGTTGTGGCTGTTATAGTTCTTTGGCTGTTCCCAATAAGTTTGTGTCCATCTGTCCATCCATAGGTGAATGTGTATAGTCTTGGTGTTAACCTCAGCTTTCAACCTGTTTGAGATGAGATATCTGTTTTTTTTATTGTTTTTGTTTTTGTTTTCCATCTATATCAGGTTAGCTGGACGGACCATGGGCTCTTGGGAATTCTCTTGTCTCTATTTCCCATCCATGATAGGAGTGCTGGAATTCTAGAGGACTACTGGGTTTGCAGATGCGCATGACACATCCAGCCATTTACATTCCTTGTAGGGATCCTAACTCCTGCCCTCTTGATGTCGATGCAAGCACTTTACGCATTGAGTCATTCCTCTTTTAAAAATGTCTTCAATTTATTTATATTTGTCTTCACAGTCATTTATGTGTATAATATGTGTGTGCCATGGCATGTGTGTGGCAGTCAGAAAACAATTTTGTGTCAGTTTACATAGGACATAGTGCAGACAGTGTCAGGTCATCTTCCATCCCCACCAGTCAATTTCATGGTTTCTGGTTGGTATGAGTGTGCGTGCTTGTGAATACAGATAGCTGTGAGGTCAGATTCTCCTGCAGCTGAAGTCACAGGCTGATGTACACTGTCTGACACTGGTGTTTGGAGAGGAACGATGCTTTATGTCAATTTGATACCAGCTATAGTCACCAGAGACAAGGGAGCCTCTATTGAGAAAATGCTTCATAAGATCAGTTGTAGGACATGTTCTTAGTTAATGATTCGATGTGGGAGGGCCCAGTGCATTGTTGGTGGGGTTACCCCTGGGTTGGTGGTCCTGGGTTCTATAAGATAGTAGGTTGAGCAAGCCATGGGGAGCAAACTAGTAAGTAACACCCTTCCATGGCCTGTGCATCAGCTCCTGCCTGCAGGTTCCTGTCCTGCCTGAGCTTCTTTCTGATTTCATTCATGGACAGTGATATGCAGATGTGGGACCAAGTCATTGAATCCTTGGTCTGGTACCTCTCTTATACCTGAAGAGAGTTTAAGAGTCTTTTGGGTAGAAATCCCTTAAGAGTCTTGTAGCTTTCCTCCTCCATGTCTTGTTTGTTTGTTTTTTGAGACAGGGTTTCTCTGTGTAGCCCTGGCTGTCCTGGAACTCACTCTGTAGACCAGGTTGGCCTCGAACTCAGAAATCTGCCTGCCTCTGCCTCCCAAGTGCTGGGACTAAAGGCATGGTGTTGTTCTCCATGTCTTTGCTCTTGTGTTCAGCCCTGCATGGAAGTCCTGCTGTCGCACAGTCCATAGGCAAGGCTGACTTCCACATTGCTCTCAGTTGTCTGAGTGCCTGTTAGCCACAAGTGGTACCTTTTAGGGCACAGTATGTAAGCAAAATGATGCTTCTCCCTACTGACTCACTGCTGTCTGAGAGATAATTTAATTTTATTTAAAAAATATAGTGTGTGCATTGTATATATATATTTTTTTTCCTGAGACAGGGTTTCTCTGTGTAGTCTTGGCTGTCCTGGAACTCACTTTGTAGACCAGGCTGGCCTCGAACTCAGAAATCCGCCTGCCTCTGCCTCCCAAGTGCTGGGATTACAGGCGTGCGCCACCACTGCTCGGCTCTGTACATTGTATTTTGATAATTTTGTTTTCTATTCCTCTCTATAACTACTCATGAGTCTGCCTACCACCTCAAAATCTTAATTTTTTTTCAGTCTCATATATTTTATGCACGAATGTCCTTTTCTTTTCTGCTCTTGAGGACATGGAATTGTCTGTAGAAACAATCCTATAGTACCCTGTAAAATACTCAATAACTTTTTTTTTTAATGTGCTGGGAATGGAACCCAGGCTTCTGTACATTCTAGGCAAGTACTCTATTGAGCTACATTCTTGTCTGTCTTTGGTTTTCCCTCCCTGCCTCTGTCCCTCTGTCCGTTGGTCCCTCCCTCCCTTTCTCCCTCCCTCCTCCCCTCTTTTCCCCCTTCCTTCCCTTCTTCTGTCCTTCCTTTCTTTCTGACAAGAACTTTGTCTTTAAAAAAAACAAAAACAAAACTGTAGCCTCATATAGCCTCAAACTCAGGGTCCTCGAGACTCCCACAGTGTTGGGATTACAGAGACACAAAGTCTGCCTTGGCTCACCCTGTCTGACCCCTCCTTCCTGCCCTGTTTTCTAGACTTTTCCCCTCCCTACCACAGGCACGCATATCAGTGGCATCCACTGTTGTTTCTGTTCTCTTTTTTGTTAAATGTTTACTTTTACTGTCTGTATGTAACTGTTCGCTTGCATGAATGTATATGTGTGCACTAGCTATGAAGGTGCTGGGAATCAAGCGTAGATTTTCTGATAAGCCAATTCTCTAGCCCTCTCAGTGGGTCCCTTTTGTTGTTTGCTCCTTTGGTGGGTGTTTGTGTGTGTGTTTGTGTATTATGTATAGGCCAGAGGACAGCTTTTGGGAGAGTTTTCTCCTCCTGTTGTCTTTGTCAGTGTTTTTATTTCTTCGATGAAGGGTTTGTTTGGCTTACAGTTCCATAGCACTGTTTATCGTTGAAGGAAATCAGGACAGGAGCTCAAACAGGACAGGAACCTGAAGGTAGAAGCTGATGCAGAGGCTTTGGAGGGGTGTTGTGCAGTGGCATGCTCCCCATGGCTTGTTCAGCCTGCTTAAAGAATCCAGGACCCCCAGCACAGGGATGGGACCACGCACAATGGACTTGCTCCTCCTCATCAGTCAGTAATTAAGAAAATGGTTTACAGGCTTGCTGCCCATCCTCTGATGGAAATCTAGGACTGTTTGTTTTCCTCCTGTCAAAGTTTACACCAATGGCGCCTGGTAGTCCCCATGCACTCACTCATCTGAGGCCTGCAGACTGCAGGGAGCCAGGAGCCCAGGGCTTGCCTTCCTGCTGGTGACTCCTCTGTCTAGACCATCAGTACTTGCAAAGCATAACCTTTAAAGTGTGTTTCTACCTCTTAGTTTGCACATTTAGTTTGAGCAAACCAGAACTAAAGCAAAATTTATTTCACAAGAAACTAGAATTTAGTTTTTAAAGGATTATTAATGAACTTGTGAAGTATAACCAAACATTTTACTGATAAAACAGTAACATTAAATTTTAGCAGTATTTTCAAAGCAAGCCATGTGCTTTAGAGATACTCAAACTAGTTAGGCTGACCTAATGGCTAGCTTGCGTCATAAATGTCCCCCAACATTTCCTTTTGTATCCATTGTTCTTCCTCTCCTCCCCCCCACCTCCCGTGTGTGTGTGTGTGTGTGTGTGTGTGTGTGTGTGTTCGTGTTCTTTTTCAGCTTGGCATGTGAGCCACAGATTTCAGATGCAGACATATGCCTCCCCAGTGCCGGTGGAGCTTAGTGTACTGTACTGTTGTAATTGTTCCTGATAGCTTCTACTACCATTTATCTAGGGCACCTGTGTCTTCCCTCATCTTTTTTTTTTTTTTTTCTTTTTGGCATCATGCTTGGCTGATGGAGAGAGAGTTGTATTTATTTTGTAGTGGGACAGGATTTCCTTGTTTTTGGAAATAATAACCTTGACTAACTTTCAACTTGCTATGTAGACTGGGCTGACCTCGACCTATATAGATCACTTGCTCCCGAAGTGTCTTTGTTTTATACTCATATTTGAGTCATTTTGCTTGACTCTGGAATTAAACTTCAGGCATTGCTCAATGTCTTCTAGTTTCAGTAAGATGTAGTGGGGTGAACCCTGAACTACAAGCCTGTTAGGACCAGTTGTTTCAAGAAATGCCTTTAGTCAGATTGTATGTTAGAGTTTGGCAAAAGTGATGTGAGGGTGTGTTACCCGTGCATGCTCATCAAGGTAGCTTAGTTCCAGTGAGAGCTATCCTAGAGGAAACAAGTAAAACACTGTGCATATGCCTGTCTTCTCTGAGGGGAGGCAGGAGGATCAGAACCTTCAAGGTCTTTCCTGACCACATAGGGAGATGGAGAGTTCCAGACTAACATGAGCTGCACTGACACCTTGTCTACAGGCAAACAAATACTTATATGATTACTAAAAATGTGTATTGTTTATGTGCATGTATGGATGTGTGCCGGTGTCTTCTGTCTATGTCTATCCCAGTGTGCAGGAACCTGCAGAGTCCAGACGAGGTCACCCCCCCCAGACTGTGAGCCTCTTTGTGAGTACTGGTCCTCAGTAAGAGCAGTGAGCGCTCTGTGCCCTTCACAATGATTGGAATCAGGTAATAAAACAGGTACCAAGTGGCTAATATCAGTTCTTAACCTCACTGCTAATTGCTTTTTAAAAAACCATAGTATTTGTTACTGTGATTTTTCTTTAGCTTTTATCATAAAAGTTCCTCTTCTATTTAATGTTGAAGACTAACTTTCAATATTTATGATTCAGTTTTTATAATAAGTCTTTTTCTGGGTGGTGTACTTTCCTGGTTGTTTGAGAATCATTTTAACTCTTCTCTATTAGTCCTTGGCTGGAACAAAATAAATAAAAATATTTAAGCTGGGCGGTGTTGGCACACACCTTTAATCCCAGCACTTGGGAGGCAGAGGCAGGCGGATTTCTGAGTTCGAGGCCAGCCTGGTCTACAGAGTTCCAGGACAGCCAGAACTACAGAGAGAAATCCTGTCTCGAAAAAAACCAAAAACCAAAAACAAACAAACAAACAAACAAACAAATTGCTATTATTTTATTATAGGTTGGGACTATGAGACTATATGCTGATAAACATTCCTCAGTGTATAGCTCCAGATTTCTCATTTTGTTTTGCTTGTTTTGTTTTTTGGGATAGGGTCTCTCTAGCCCTGCCTAGCTGTGAACTCATTATGTAGACCAGGCTTTTCATGAACTCACCAAGATCCTCCCTCCTTCCTCCTCCCACTCCAGCCTGTCCCCCAAAACAAAAATAAAAACAAACAAACAAAAAAACCCAAAAAACAGCCTTATCACAGGACTGGTGTGATACTTGCTAGGTCTGCAATAAAGAGCAGCCGGGTCCTACTGTATGTCCGTTTGTTCAGTGTCTCCTACAGTTGGCCTGTCAGGAAAATCTCATGGTAAGGGCCTGCCTGGCCTGTGGAGACAGTAAAGGAGGTGTCGCACAGTCATTTCCTTTCAGGACTTGGGGCGTGGTTTGCATTGCAATTCTTTAGACCCCCACACCCAGTCAGTGAAGGTTTCATGTTTTTTCTTTTCTTTTTTTTTTCCAGAAATTCGCCTGCCTCTGCCTCCCGAGTGCTGGGAAGGTTTCATGTTTTTTCATTGTGGTCAGTGTACTCTGAAGATTGGAGGGAATGACGAGTGTTTGGTTTTGTTGTTAGGATTAATGAAATGGTGTAAACACAAGAAGGCCGCCAAGTCTTCCTGTGTATGAAGCTGAGTTTCCTATGATTTAAATATTTGTCTTTTCTGGTCACTTAAAGATTAAACTCCCAGAATGGGTGTTGAGCACTTGTCTTCATGAGAGTCTCAGCTCTCGGCTTCTCTAAGGCACAGACTAGGAGCTGCTCTGCATTGTTTTCGTCAAGCATTCTTCTCACCGTGGTTTTGTACTTTGTTTTTTTTTTTTTGTTTTTTTTTGTTTTTTTTTTTTTTTGGTTTTTTGAGACAGGGTTTCTCTGTGTAGCCCTGGCTGTCCTGGAACTAGCTCTGTGGACCAGGCTGGCCTCGAACTCAGAGATCCGCCTGCCTCTGCCTCCCAGGTGCTGGGATTAAAGGCGTGCGCCACCACCGCCCGGCTGTACTTTGTTTTAATCAATGTATTCTGGCATGCTTCAGTTCATGGTTTGAATTAGGCTAGTCAGACATTTCCTGTAGGGAAGTAATTGTTCTTTATGCAGCGAATTACTGACTGAGTAATGCTCTCTGTGATGTTGAACCTTATAAATAGTACTCATTTAAGTTTTTGAAACATTTAATAAGTATTTTTTTCTGAGAAAGATGGTGACTTTATTTTAAAAGAGTTTAGTTTGTTAGACGCATAGTACTAGAAAAACCACAAATCAGAATAACAACAAAAGGTAAAAGCAGTGTTGAAAGATTGTATGTTACTTTAATTTTACAAATATCTAGTTAATATTTTTAGTTTTGGGGATAATGATTCTGGTTTTGTATTATCTTATTCTTACTTCAGTTAACTTTGTTAGATGCCTCACTTAGACACCCAAGGGTATCTAAACATCCCATCCAGCATCAAGATCTGTGTCCTGAGCATGTCCCCAGCCTCTTCTCTCAGCTGCCTCTTGTCACACATTGAGACCATAGCAAGTTAGCGAGTTCTAGAGTGAGTAAGCCTGGCGGCTGGGAGTCTGCCTGCACTGCCTTAGGAGGCTGTTGGCTCGGGGGTGGGGTGGGAGGTTGGGGGGGGGGTGGCTCAATTTTTGAGTGTCTGCTTCCTGCACAACCCTGCTTACTTCTCCCTTATAAATAGATACGGCGATGACTTACCTATGTTTTATGTTTTTTACCAGAAAATGTTTTAGTAATGTTGATACTTTTTTGGTTTTTCAAGACAGGGTTTCTTTGTGTAGCCCTGGCTGTCCTGGAACTCACTCTGTAGACCAGGCTGGCCTGGAACTCAGAAATCCGTCTGCCTCTGCCTCCCAAGTGCTGGGACTAAAGGCGTGCGCCACCACTGCCCGGCTATGTTGATACTTTTTAAGATTTCCTGAGGTAATACTTTTTTTTTTTTTTTTTTTTTTTTTCGAGACAGGGTTTCTCTGTATAGCCCTGGCTGTCCTGGAACTCACTCTGTAGACCAGGCTGGCCTCGAACTCAGCAATCCGCCTGCCTCTGCCTCCCAAGTGCTGGGATTACAGGTGTGCGCTACCAACGCCCGGCTTGAGGTAATACTTTTAAATACTTAGCAAGAAGTTATTGTTTGTTTAATTTATGTGAAATATGTTTGGGGCTCTATTAGTATAAAACATAAAGAAAAGCTTAATTAGTGCCTAGCCTTAATGTTGTACTTACATATTTATAGTTTGATACCATTTCTAATTACTTTCCAAGAGTGTGGACTTGAGCATGGTATGCATGTCTTTAACCCAGCTCTTAGGAGACAAAGGCAGGATGACTGTTTTGCATCCTGTTGAGTCCAGCCAGGGCTACACAGCAAGATCCTGTTTCAAAAAATGAGAGAAAGTCTGTTGTCTTGATTGCAATAATGTTTATCTAACTTTATATTTAATCACAAACTTATTTACTAAAGGCAAAATTAAATATTAAAATGATGGCATCAAAGCTCACAAACTTTAACTCCTATATTGTGGCAGGTGTGCTCACGGTTTTCTCTGGATATAATTATTAGCAGTGTACTTGATTTAATGCCTTATATTTCTACTCTTCAGCACAGTTTGCCTACTAAGGAGCACATGTGAGCCAATCATCCTTGCTGGCTGTATGGAGGCGCTGGGATAAGTGAGTGCACAGCGCAGGTCACCAGGATGCTCCTTGAGAACTAGTATGGCTTAGGCCTGACCTTCTGTGCCGTCAAGGCTTTTTGCAATGGCATAGGTGAGAGTTGCTATCAGAATAGACCAATCTGAGCCATCCAAAAGAAGTAGTTTATATTTAAAATGTTTATTATTATTATTTGTTTAAAGATAGTGTCATGTATTTCTAGGTTGTTCTGTAGCACTTGATAAGTAGAAACAAACAAGGCAGTTAATTTTACATGTACTTTAGGATATAAATAATAATTTTTTGCTTGACTGTCCCGTCTGTCCGTCTGTTTGTCTGTCTATCTATCTATCTATCTATCTATCTATCTATCTATCTATGTTTTTTAAGACAGAGTTTCTCTGTGTAGCTGTCCTACAACTCACTCTGTAGACTTGGCTTGACTCAAACTTAGAGATCTGCCTGCTTCTGCCTCCTGAGTGCTGGGATTAAAGGCGTGCCCTCCATACCTGGTTCTTCATTTGAAACAGGCTCACTTTATAGTCTTGGCTTCCCTGGAACTCATTATTGTAGGCCAGGTTGGCTTTGAACTCATAGAGATCCACCCGCCTCTGACTCACAGATACTGGGAATAAAGGTGTATGCTATCATCTGACTAAGGATTTTCTTTAAAAAAGGAAGACTGCACTGTTACCACTTAGCACTAGAACAACAGGAACGTTGGAACCTTTTTGGGGAGCCTGGAACCTAGAGACCATTTTGATATGGATTGGGATGGGTTGTGAAGGTCCATTGTTGCTCTTGTACTCAGGGGTCAAATGGAAAAATAAAATTTTGGAATTTAACACCGGAGCAGTTTCATAGTAAATGAACTTTTTTTCACTCATAAGAGATACCAGAGCGTGTTGAGGGAAGGGTAGGTATGCCTAGGACTAGGCATGTTAGGAGGAGTGATCAAAGAAAGGCAAGAGACTAAGGAGTGCTCCCCAGCCAGTAGGTGTGTGCCAGCAGCGCTTCCTGTGCTGGCCCTGCCTTGAAGCTCAGACCAGTAAGGTGAAGTAGGAGTTCCTAGTTCCCCCTCTACAGAATCATTTGTGCACCAAAACAAGACTTCTCATGGAAGTTTGTTATATGAGTATTTATAATAGGAAAAACAAAACTTTTTATTTATTTATTTTTAAACAGGGTATCTTTATGTAGCCATGGCTGTCCTGGAATTTGCTATAATACCAAGCTGGCCTGAAATTCAGAGAGATGTGACTGTTTCTGCCTCTTTAGTGCTAAAATTAAAGGCCTATGCTACCGTACTTGGGAATAAATCCATATTCTACATAGTAATATTTTTTTTTTACAAATTCCCCTTTATTGACTGGTATGGTAGAGCTGATTCAATTAATGTATGCTTGACTTGGGTATTTTGTTTTTCTAGTTTTGTTTTTCTACAGGAGATCATGAAGTCCAAGTTAACCTTGAAGTTGTGGTTCTCTTTCTCTCATTTTCCAAATGCTGGGATTACAAATTTTCACCACCTTGCCTTGTCAGTGGCTGTTGATGATGTTGGTGATGACCACTGTTTAAAATGCCACATTAAATAATATAACCTTCCTTCCTCTTTCAGTGGTCTTGAGGACTAGCCAACCCTTCTTTCTAAGATGCAGTTACAACTCTTCTTTGCGTGGCAGAGGTAGAGTGTGGAGAGAGGGTAGACGTGGAGCAGTGGTAGGAAGGTGAGAGTCTAGTAATATGGGGCGTGTTTAGCTGTTGACAGAGTGTGTGTGCTTCATGTTTTCCCTGTGGGCAGTTCCTGGTCATAGCTTTAATGTTAGTTTAGGAGACTTTCGATTTAATTATAACTGCTAGGATAAAGTCAGCCGTCAGCTCACTGGACTGCATGCTGAGGCCTGTAGAGCATGTGGCTTTGCCCAGACTGTCTGCTGTCTCCTCTCATTATCTGTCAGTGGTATTCAACTTGACAGGGTTGTTTTGATAGGTGAAGGTTATTAGGAAACCAGGAACTGGATTAGTGTGGAGTGGAGTTTAGGGCAAAAGGGAGTGATACCTGGTGTGGTCAGAGAGAGATCCTGTGGGCACAAGTTCTGCCCTCCCTCTGCAGCACTGAGAGCAGTCAGGGAGAGTGTCTGGTAGGGCTGGGCATAACTAGCGTTGTTTCATCCATACCATGCAGCAGTCTTTGTCGTGTGCTAAAACACCTGAAAACTGTGCAGTTTTGTTACCTTAACTCTTAGTTCCCTCTGTAGATGCCTTAATTAAAACTCCTGTCAACTAGGTGTAAGGCAAATTCTTTGCTCCAAGTGGTGTGGAGGGAGGTTTGGAATGGTCTGTGACCACTCCTGGGAGCTTTTTGTCAAAAGAGCCTTTGGATAGGCTTCCATGACGGAAAATAGAGGAAAAAGTGAACGCTAAATTCATTGCACTCTTTCTTGGAGCAGAATTTGCAATAGTCATATTCAAAGAAACTTGGAAGACTGAACACATGTACAAACTGCTTTCACAATTTTTTATTCTGTTTACATTGCTCAGTATGAGTACCTATTGCCTAAATGTCAGAAGTAGCAAGAGCTGACTTTGAGTTAGTAGTGACTTCTGGGCCTCAGTAATAACTCTTGGCTTTTGGTTTTGTATTTTTTATTTTTTGCGCAAGGTTCTCTCACTATGTGGCTCTAACTGGCTTGGGATTTGCTGTGTATACCAAGTTTCCTGCCTTTCCTTCCCTTTCCCTTTTTCTCTTTTCCCCTTTTCCCCTTTTCCCTTTTCCCTTTCCCTTTTCCTTTCCTTTCCCCTTTCCCTTTCCTTTTTCCTTTTTTCCTTTTTCCTTTTCCTTTTCCTTTTCCTTTTCCTTTCCTTTCCTTTCCTTTCCTTTCCTTTCCTTTCCTTTCCTTTCCTCTTTTTCCTTTCCTTTTCTTTTTCCTTTCCTTTTCTTTTTCCTTTCCTTTTCTTTTTCCTTTCCTTTTCTTTTTCCTTTCCTTTTCTTTTTCCTTTCCTTTCCTTTCCTTTCCTTTCCTTTCCTTTCCTTTCCTTTCCTTTCCTTTCCTTTCCTTTCCTTTCCTTTCCTTTCCCCTTTTCCTTTCCTTTCCTTTCCTTTCCTTTCCCCTTTTCCTTTCCTTTCCTTTCCTTTCCTTTCCTTTCCTTTCCTTTCCTTTCCTTTCCCCTTTTCCTTTCCTTTCCTTTCCTTTCCTTTCCTTTCCTTTCCTTTCCTTTCCTTTCCTTTCCTTTCCTTTCCTTTCCCCTTTTCCTTTCCCCTTTTCCTTTCCTTTCCCCTTTTCCTTTCCTTTCCTTTCCTTTCCTTTCCCCTTTTTCCTTTCCTTTCCCCTTTCCTTTCCTTTCCCCTTTTCCTTTCCTTTCCCCTTTTCCTTTCCTTTCCCCTTTTCCTTTCCTTTCCTTTCCTTTCCTTTCCTTTCCTTTCCTTTCCTTTCCCCCCCTTTCCTTTCCTTTCCCCTTTTCCTTTCCTTTCCTTTCCTTTCCTTTCCTTTCCTTTCCTTTCCTTTCCTTTCCTTTCCCCTTTTCCTTTCCTTTCCCCTTTTCCTTTCCTTTCCTTTCCTTTCCTTTCCTTTCCTTTCCTTTCCTTTCCCCCTTTCCTTTCCTTTCCCCTTTCCTTTCCTTTCCCCTTTTCCTTTCCTCTTTTCCTTTCCCCTTTTCCTTTCCTTTTTCCTTTCCTTTTTCCTTTTTTCCCTTTCCTTTCCTTTCCTTTTTCCTTTCCTTTCCTTTCCTTTTTTTTTTTTTTTTTTTTTTTTTCCCCCTGAGACAGGGTTTCTCTGTATAGCCCTGGCTGTCCTGGAACTCACTCTGTAGACCAGGCTGGCCTCGAATACAGAAATTCACCTGCCTCTGCCTCCCAGAGTGCTGGGATTACAGGTGTGCACCACCAACACCCTGCTTTGCCTTTGCTTTTCTAGTGCTGGAATTAAAGTCATATGCCATCCCTCCTAGCTCCTCATTAACTCTTAAAACCCTGTGCTTGCAAATAGGATGCTAGTTGGGTCTCAGGGTTTATATAAATCACTGTAGGACCAATGTTTGCATCATTATAACATGGGTAGAAAAATCTTGCTTTTTATTGGGCTTTTCCTCCTTCCCTTGTAATATTTTACTCTGAGCTGGAGCACATTTGCCCCATGTGTACACTTGGGACGGTCAGAAGACATCCTGCCTGGCAAGTCAGTTCTTTTCTACTGTATTAGTCTCAGTTATTGAACTTGGTTGTCAGATTTGGCACGGATGCTCTTAGCCATTGAGTTATCTCCATAGCACCTTTATTAGACTTTTATAGGCTGAGAAGGAGATATATTAATTTGCTAGAAGCAAATATATAGTTATTCGAGATGCTTATCTATGTGTGAAAGGGGCATCTAGGAGATTATTTCTGTTACAGTGGAATTAGCAGTGCAGGCTTATGGTAGAAGTCTGATGCTAGGGAAATGGAACAGCTGGAATAACGGGGTGCTCTGAGTATAGGTGGAGGAGAAGAGGTGACAAAAGAAGAGCTAATGATTTGTGTCATCAGATTCGGTAAAAACCACGTCTGAGGTGGCTCAGTGATTTAAGGTACTTGCTGCCAAGCCTGTGACCTAATAAGTTCCATCCCCAGAACCCACATGGTAGAAGAAGAAGACAGCCAACTTGTACCAAGTTGTCCTTGGACCTTTATATGTGTGCATGTGCACCCCACCCCCACACCATATAATAATTTAAAATACTGTGCTGTCGAGGTGTGCAGTTATGGGGACAAATCTACAGGCTTTGCCATGTGTCTGGATTTATCTGGCTGGGAACTGGAAGAGTGTCTAAGTACAGGGGAGGCTTTGGGCTGACTGATCTCTGACAGTGGAGATCTCTCAGGCCTCGGGGCTGTTTCACTGAGGAGTGGTGCTTGGTGGAGCTTGTGGCCAACATAGGCTCACACTGCAGAGCACCTCCAGCTTGTCCTGGCTGTGGCCGAGCAGCGGGGCAGCAGAGGCCTGTGCTTCATCCAGTTCTCAGAAGTTGTTTCACTTGCTTGGAGCAAGATTCCCCTTTAAAGATAGATGGTCTTTCTCCCCCTGCCAGACGTTTTTAACTTTATTTTATGTGTATGGGATGTGTGCCTGCTGCAGGCCAGAGACAGTGTCAGATCACTTGGGACTGGAGTTAGTCTTCAGCCGCCTTCTGGGTGCTGGGAATCAAACCAGGTTCTCTGCAAGAGCATCATCTTAACCTCTGCAGCATCTCTGCATGGCGTTGTGCCAGAAGAGTTGGTGAACACCAACAGACCACCAAGGGGCATTAGGGTCTCTTTATTACAAGCTCTGCCTCGGGCTCTCCTCCAACCTAGTCCTGCAGGACACGCTGGGAAGGTGGAGCAGCCTCAGTCCCTCAGCAGGACAAGTTCTTATAGGAAAATGGGAGTGTGGGAGGGGTGGGGGAGGGTCCATCTGGCACGCACCTAAACAGAAGGGCTGTAAGCCGACAGGTGGGTGCTGTGAAGCAAGACTGAGTACAATCACAACCGCTCTGCAAGTCCATCTGAAACAATCAGACTCACCTTTGATTAACTGTTACTAGGAAGTATCTAGGGAGTAACCGCCAAGGTTCCACATCAAGCAGTGGGGTCCTTCCTGGTATGTGGGTGTAGCTTGGGTTCTTCTGTTGGTTAAGTTCTCAGGCTTTTTTCTTTAAGATGTAGGCTGGTCCCAAGTTGGAGTAGGTTTGGCCTCTCATGTCAGCTTCATGATTAGTGCCAACAAGGGAGAGCTCTGGATTCTACCCTTACCTTCCTTCTACTTTGTTTAGACAGTTTGAAAAAAAATTTTACTTTAATCTTGTCTAAAATTCTCTGCCTAAAAATGTACCCACTAAATTAGAAGATTTATTCTGCCTTTAGAAGTTGAATTAACGTGCATAAAACCATTTGAGCAAATTTGCTTGAAGGTGAAAGGTACACTAGTGAAGACACCAAGTGACTATTTAAATGTGGAACATGCTCCTTTTTAATTTGGGTCAATAGCTAGGCTTGTACTTTAAATCCATACTCTTTTATGAGTTCTTAAAAATTCCTGGAATGTTTTATTTATAAGGACCAAATAATTTTGCTATTATTACTAAGCGCTACAGTACATGATATAAGTAAAGTTAAATTTACTTTTAATAAAACTTATCAAGTTGATAATATTTTGAGCAGATTTCATTGGGAGTTGGGGAAGGAAGTAGTTTGAAATTATCAGTTGATAATTCTCTTCTGATGAATTTAGAAGTTGAGTTAATGATGAAGCCTGGAATCTATCTGGTGAGTTATTTAAAGCCACACGACAAAGAATGTGCATTTTATTGGTTTTAGTAGGTGAGTTTCGATCAAGCCCAGCTTAACCTACATTTTGTGTAGCAGATGGATCTTTTGGAAACGGTTGGGAGAGATTTAATCAAGTCACTTAGAGAAATTCTTAGATTATAAGAAAAACGGGGGTCAGAATTGTTTGCCAGCAAACCGTGCTGCGCTCCTGTGGTCTTTGAACGCCAGTATTTGGCTGTCTGTGGATCTTGGCTCTTTCATCTACATTTGTTAGGCATCGAGGTGGCTTAGCATTAGTATTCCTGGTTGAAGCTGAGGCTGCTGAAGGATGTGTGAACTGCTGATCACTATCGGGGATGCGCTGCCTCTTTAATATCTTGCTTGCAGATGCATTTTCTAGCTGACCACGCTATTAAGAGCTGCCATCAATCACGCAGCCTTGCAGTTCCGGCTTTTGGGAACGCTGGGAGGGTTGGGGGAACCTGAGGGTGGCGGGGCAGAGAAGGAGCTACAATTGCGGCGGGCTTTGTGTGTGCTAGCCCCATGGTGGCGGCCTGGGCGCGTGCGGAGCCGGCCTCGTTCCAGCCCGGGTTTTGCTGGCCGCCGTCGCGCTCTGGCGGCTCTTTCTCTCTACTCTGGGTCACAGGCACGTGGCAATGCTGGCCAGGCCTCCGGGGCTGAAGGAGTTCGAGTGAGCGCTGTGGCCTTGGGCCCAGCGCATCCCCAGCCAAGGGCCGGCGCCTGTAGCTGCCCGGACCCACCCGCGCGGCCGGCGCCCGGCCTCCTTTTGTTTGGAGGTGCAATTCACCGCCCAGCCCTGCTGGCCTCCTCGGCTCCGCCCGCCCGGCTCTCGCCCTGGGGTTTGCGGGTTCCCGCACCCCAGGAGGAGGAGGAGGACTGGCCCAGCCGCGTAGGCAAGTGGCCGGCGGCCTTGTGCGTCGAGGGGACGCAGGTCTCTGGCTGGAAGTTGGACAGACAAGTGTCGTGTGGGCTCCCGGAGGTGGGTGTTGAGAGGTGAACTGGTGAGTGTTAGGAATGGGGAGTTGGTTTTTGAAGTGTCCCATTACATTCCAGTTGGAATTTGTTTCTTTCCAGTTCGCAGCACTGGAAATTTCAACTAAAATAAACCGAATAGTAAACATCTTTGGGGCAGAGAAAAGACAGTTTAAAAATGTTTCTTGAGTATGTTTTTTTCCCCCCTTCTGAAAGTACAGCCTGTTTGAAGATGAGCAGCATGTAATGCAAAAGAGGCAGTTTCAGCTCAAACTTCACTGCTTGTGGGGAGTAAATATAAGTTCACAAATAAAATGAATTTAATGGATTCAGTAATAAAGAAATACTGATCACCTGTGATTTGATTTTTGGCCAAAATAACGGCAGTACAGGGTTCTTTTTTGTTTGTTTGTTTGTTTTGTTTTTTTTTGTTTTTTGAGACAGGGTTTCTCTATGTAGCCCTGGCTGTCCTGGAACTCACTCTGTAGACCAGGCTGGCCTCGAACTCAGAAATTCTCTTGCCTCTGCCTCCCAAGTGCTGGGATTACAGGCATGTGCCACCACAGCCCGGCATAGTACAGGGTTCTTGATAACGATTATATTTAGTTTAAATTGCTATTTGTGCGTGTGCACGCGAGTGTGTGTGTGTGTGTGTGTGTGTGTGTGTGTTGGTTTCCCCACCACTTTGTTTATTCAGAAGTCCTCTGCTGCTATGAGACGTGCTTATCCATTTAATGTTTGTTGAGGAAAAGCGCCTGTAACAGGCTACATTGTCTTACTCTCAGTCTTTAAGAGTTCCTGGCACACATGTGGCACTGACTCCGTGGGGGCATTGTTTGGCTGGAGGTCTCTCAGCCATATGGCCAATCTCAGAAATGGTATGTGAATAAACATGGGGTCAATGAGATTAAATTTTCCCTTTGAAATTGTGTTCCTGGATGCTTTCAAGATTGAGACATTTAAGGAAAAGCTGTGAACAGAGTTGACAAAGACCTTAAACCCTGCCAAAGTGTGGCATTGAGTTCTTGTTCCTTTTTCCCAGGGAACTCCAAATTTAAAGTAGACATGATTTAAGACCTTCCTTACACATGGGAACAATATCCTATCCATTCTGTGGGCAATTATTTCCAGAAGCACAGCTAGCTCTTCATTTTTAAGCATATGTAGACTCAGGCAGGAAAAGACTGTTGCCTTTCTGAGTATTTACATTGCCTAGGAAAATAACAGGAGGCAGGTGTGCAGATGCCTGACAGCAGCTCCACAGTGGTGTGTGGGCTCTGAGGAGCCTTCGCTTGGGTTTTGCCAGCTCTAATTTAGTGTTGGAACTATTCTGTAAGGACCTCTGGGCCGTGGATGATGCCTCTCACTCCAGAGCCCTGGAGTGCTCATTGTGCTCTGGCAGGCTGCTCCTGGAGTGTTATTTGATCTCCTTGCAAGATAAAATTGACTAAGATTACATGTTCCCCTCCCCTTGGCTTCCGAATGTGATGCATCAATGAGACCCGTTCAATAATATATTTAAAGACCTAGCCCACATTAATTCCTCCTGAGATTTCCAGAAAAAAGGCTTTTTAGATTTTTGCCTTGTTCTGCGGTTTTGCATTTAGGAACTTAGGCAAGAGCTGATGTAATGTGGTTCTACTTCCTTTGTGTAGTGTTTTTGTTTTTGTTTTTTTTTTAAATAGTCCACAGGATTATGCTCTGGTTTGTGTCATTGTGATAATTTCTGGAATGCGAGAGAGAGAGAGAGAGAGAGAGAGAGAGAGAGAGAGAGAGAGAGAGAACGCACATTTAGCTATCTCTGATTTACTTTCTACACTGTAGGCTAGAGCAGGGAAGAGTGTGGTGGTGAGCTGTGGCAACTTGGCAGGAGGGGTCAGTGAATTGCCTGTGTGGTATGTAGAACAGCTTTTCATTGTAATTAGTGCGACTGTGTACAGCTGTTAGGTCAGGCGGCGCTGGCTGTCCCTGCAGGGTAGTTCTATCATATGATAGAGCTTTTGTCAGTTGGCCTGGCTGTTTCTTAATCCCTCCCCCATTGCCACCATGATTGATTTTCAACAAATGATAGAAACAAAGCAAGGTTTTGTTTGTTCGTGTAATAGTTTACTTGTGAGAAATTGTTTTTGGTTTTGAAGAACATATAATGTTAATAGGTTTTATATTTACCATTATTTTCCAAGGTCAGAAGGTTTTTGCTTGCTATATAGTATATATATATATATAGTATAAGAAGCCAGTAGAAACAAGATTTTATAACAGGAAGTCACTATATTGTTTAAAAAGGAGGGAGGAAGGGAGTCTTTGTTCTCTAGTGTTAATTTGTGAAACTCAAACAAATGTTAGCATCAGTGGCATTAACTAGACTGTTTCCTCTTTGTCTTTTATCTCTTCTCACTCCACCAAAGGCCCTGAGAAGAGGTGGTGCCCAGTGCCTCAGCCTGGGGGGTTGTTAGAAGAGTTTAGAAATGTTTCTGGGGAGGGGTATGTGTTTATTAACGTAAATTTAAAAGCATGTCACTGGTACCAAGTTTTTAGAAAGTATTTCCTCAAGATTTAAGATTGAATATCTTTGTCTATAGGCCTGTGATGAAGTCAGGCTCTGAAGCTGGGGGACAGACTGCAATTCAACTGGCCCCTTTCTCTGCCTGGGTCTTTTTACTGTTGTCTTCTTGGTGAAAAGATAGTTCTGTGCAGCACTGTTATCATGGGCTTCTAAGACTATTGGGAACAGAGCCCCAGCAGCAGACCTGAAGGGGTGGGGGGCAGTGTGCATATAAATAAAGGCAGTGTGGGGTCTTCTTACTGTGCCGCTGTGGGGGGGCAGAAAAGATTATCTCGGAGAGTCATTCTTCCTAAGTGATCAGAGCAGTGGATTCTTGAAATAGCTTGGGGTGAGGAAATAAGAGTATACTTCCTAGAAAACCCTATAATGTATCTGATTGAGGAAAATTGAAAGATTGATATTGGCAGCAGGAGAATGCTGAGTTAAAATGGAAACAGAAGAGGTATGCGTCCTAGGTCCAGACTGATATTTCACAAGTCCTTTTGCTAGATCTTTGTTATTACTGACACAGGTCTTTGGATATAAACATTAATAGTGAGTGAAGTCTTAGACATGTTCTTTAAAGGCCAGTGTATCTGTGACATAGGTGACAGATAACGTATTTGTAATGAAAAACATTAAAACAGTAGTACTGACATTTAATTATTGGAAAACAGACTTATTAGTTCAGTAGGAAAACAGTGAGTCTACCTAAAGGGTGTGTGTCATGTCATAGTCTGCTGAATAATTTACTTACTTTTTTTTTTTTTTTTGAAGATTTAACGTGTGCAGGCATTTTGCTTGCATCTGTCTGTCTATATACTATATGTGTGCCTGCTCCCTACAGAGGCCAGAAGAGGGCATTGGATCTGCTGGTACTGGATTTACAGATGGGGGCCACTGTGCGGGTGTTGGGAAATGAACCCAGGTCTTCTGAAAGAGGAGCCAGTACTCTTAGTTACTCCAGCTCCAATTAACTTTTTAATTAATTATTACTGGTTTTTAATCTCAAGAAGTGCAGGCTGTCTCAGAATTCCTGATCTTCTTGCCTCCACCTCTGAGGGTTGGCATTAGAGGTCTATGGCACGATACCTTGCTTAGACTGGGTAATTTAGAACAATTAGAAGTTTATTTGGCCCATGTCCTGGTAACAGCCTTGTTCAGAAGCTGAAGGCCAAAGGGTTAGAAAGCAAATGGGAAGCCGGGCGGTGGAGGCGCACACCTGTAATCCCAGCACTCTGGGAGGCAGAGGCAGGCGGATTTCTGAGTTCGAGGCCAGCCTGGTCTACAGAGTGAGTTCCAGGACAGCCAGGGCTACACAGAGAAACCCTGTCTCAAAAACAAAAACAAAAACAAAACAAAACAAAACCAGACATTAAATAAATATAGTGATTTGCCAGTTTTAAGCATCTAGTATCGGAAATGAAATTTTTGACTCATAATCTGTCTATGCAAGGAGTATGCAGGCATTTAAAGTCATTATAACTGGGCTGGTGAGACGCTTCATTGGGGAAAGTGCTTGCTGCACAAGCGTGAAGACCTGAGTTCAGGCCCCAGCACCCACATAAAAGCTGAGTGTAACTATAGCTGTGGCACTGGGAAGCTGGAGACAGGAGAACCTAGGGGCTTGCCCGCTTTCCTGTCTAGCTGAATCACTGCATTACAAATTCATTGATGAGAGCTTGATTTTCAAAAGTAAGGTGGAGAGTGATAGAAAAAATACCCCACGTTCCGTTTAATACACTGGAGGAGGGAAGGGAAGAAGAAAGGATGGAAAGTTAAGAGAGCTCTTCTTCCCCCTTATGTTAAGCAGTAGCGGTTTAACTCTATATAGTATGGTCCTAACAAAATAACAGTGCTTACTCAGCAGGGTAAGAGGCCAGAAATCAGCACGGCAGAAGCAGTTGTTGCCTCTCTCTGGACGATAGGATTGCAGATAATTCCATTTCCTTTGTGTTATTCTTTTTGGCCATGAGTCATTTTGTCCTTGTAGGCATAAGGCAGATCCATGCCAGAGCCAGGGAGCCGAGGCGTCAGGAGCTTGGACATTGGGCTAGGATTCCAGACTCCCTGTCCTCTGTTTTTTTTTTTTTTTTTTTTTTTTTTTTTTTTTTTTTTTTGGTTTTTTTCGAGACAGGGTTTCTCTGTATAGTCCTGGCTATCCTGGAACTCACTCTGTAGACGAGGCTGGCCTCGAACTCAGAAATCCACCTGCCTCTGCCTCCCAAGTGCTGGGATTAAAGGTGTGCGCCACCACTGCCCGGCTTGCGCCACCACCGCCTGGCTAATTTTTTTTTAAATTACATTTATTATATTATCAATTAGTTTTATTTAATGGGTATTTATGTATATGCAGCAACACATGGAGGTCAGAGGATAACTTATGGATGTTAGTTCTTGAATTCCACCATGTAGGTCCTACGGATCGAACTCAGATTGTCAGGTTTGCTGGCAAGCACTCTTAGTGTCTCTGATCTTCAAAACGTGGTCATTTCTCTAGTCAATCAGCTCAGTCTGTTTGTGCCTCAAAGGACGGATGATCAGTCATTTCTCCAATGCTGTGTTGATGTAAACTTTGATTGTATTTTATTGTACAGATGCAAAGAGGACTTGTAAATACAGTTCATTACCCATTCCTTTCTTGTCCTGTTTGTGTGCACGTATGAAACTGTTGGTTCCTAATGTTTCATTGAAAGTTCTATTTATGAGACGATTAGGCAAATTAAGTTTCCTTGAATATAACTGAAGTTGGAGAAAAATCAGATAACATTTGTATAAAATATTTAAAACATTCCATAAGGTAAAATGAAGGATAGTTTTTTGTTTTTTTTGTTTTTTTTTTTTGTGTGTGTGTGTGTGTGTGTGTGTGTGTTGCGCATGCCACAGAGCATGTGTGGGGGTCAGAGTACAATGTTCAGGAGTTGTCATCTCTGTACTTTGTAGATCTAGGAGATGCTTATGTGACTTAGTGACAGGGTACCGTTACCTGCTGAACCATCTGGATGGCCCATATACCCTGCTCTTTTTGAAGCTGATGTGAGTGCTCTTAGAAGTGAGAGGTCTGGCCTCAGCGCTGGGACAAAAGGATGGCAGCAAGAGAAGCTGCAGCTCAGTGCTGCTACCTGCTCAGTACCTTAGATGGGCTGTGGGATTTTATGGTGGTTAGATGTCAGCCGTGTTTGGGTTTGGTGGGTAAAATTAGGCAGTGACTGAAAGTAACTTTAGAAAGAAACATTTTAATTTTGATAATAATTGTAAGTTCTTTGTGGATATTTTAAAGAACTTGTGGTATGTTTAGATCTTGATGTGAAAGCCAAGCGTTCCTGCCATTAACATTTGAACTCGTTGCTCAGTTCTGCAGCAAACAAACCTGTTTCCCACATCCTGCTTTTCCAAAGCCAGTGAGCTCCTGGTGATCTGGGTTTTAAAGGTGGTAGTTTCTGTGTGGCTGCTGAGCTTTAGAAGAGTAAAATAGAGCACACACTCACTGTGCATCTGTCACACTGTCAAGTCAGAAGCCTCCAGTGGTGTGTGCTGCTGTGCTCTCAGCTGCCTTTACCATGAAGCCACCGGATTATCTGCTAATAATTTAAAAATAGATGGGTGGAAACAGGTCTCTGCTGGGCTTGAGTCTCAGCATCAGAAGTGAATTTTATGACAATTGAAGTTATGCCCTCTAACATGGTCATCAGGACTTCTCAGGCTGATTTATTCTTTGCATAGAGAACAGGAGGAGTTAATTAGGTTCTTTTTATATGACCTTCTTTCAGGACCAATTTTCATCGTATGTGTATGGGTGTTTTGCCTGCATGTATGTCTGTGTATCACATATGTGCCTGTGCCTGAGGAGGCCAGAAGAGAGCCTCAGATCCCTTGGAACTAAAGTTAAAGCCGGTTGTCTGATACCATGTATGCTGGGAATCAAAGCTGGGCACTCTGCAAGTGTACCCAACTTCTGAGTTGCCTTTCCAGCCCTGTCTATTGATGGGTCATTCTTACTCATTAGTCTTATCCCTTTAAACATTGGAATGTTTCATATGTAGTTTGCATGTCATGCATGTGTAGTGTGTAATGAAGTTTTTGGAGTTTTTGGTATTGCCAACCAGCTAACAAAGACAGGAAATTAAATTTCTGTCTTAGTTTCTTTTTATATTACTATGATAAAATACTTGGCCAAAACAACTTAAGGGAGAGAGGTTCTATTTTGGCCCGAGGTTCCAGGTTGCAGACTGTGGTGGTGGGGAAGTCACAGCAGCATAAGTTTAGCCTGGAAATGTCACCTCAGTCAGGAAGCAGAGGAAACCAAGGCAAGCAGCCGCTCAGCTCCTGGTCTCCATTTACACAGTACTGGGTCTCAGCGAGGGAAGGGTGCTGCCTGCCCCGCCCTCCCACCCTGAATGCTGTAGTCCAGATAATCTGCAGGTGGCGCAGAGGGTCATCTCCCAGGTGATCTGACGGTCAGGTTGGTAGTAAACACTATTACACTGTCCAAGTCTTTCTTCAAAATAGTGCTTTTTTCCCCTATTAAGATTTAACAGAAGTATTTTTGAGAGGGGCTCAAATGAATAAATCTTTTTAATTATACATATTAATATTTGCTTAGTAAAAAGTGAACAGTTTAGGGCCAGGCATAGTGGTGTGCATCTTTAGATGCTAGTACTTTGGAGGCAGAGGCAGGTGAATTTCTGTGGTTTAAAGCCAGCCTGGTTCACATAGTGAGTTTCAGGCCAGCCAGGACTAGTGATAAATCAGTGGAGGAAAATGAGGACAGACCTGGCTTGACTTCAGAATGGTGAGAGCAGCTTTCCATCTGAGTGGACTGTGCCACAGCCCTTGTTCGAGGGTATGGAATGTGTCATGTGTCATGTGCTCATGGCCTTGAGAGGCCCAGAAATTGCTTTTCCGAACTGTAGGGTGAGAGATAAATCAGGTTGCCTGTTTCTATGATCTCAGAGGTCCAGGAAGTGCCTTGGGGGTTGGCTACTTTCTGGAATTCCATGGGTGGCAGGAATCATGAAGCCTTGGGCCTGTTTTGGGCTATGACTTTGGGGTGGGGTATTTTCTTTCATTAGATGCTGTTTCAAAAACAAAAGAAACAATAAAATGAACAGTTTTTTCAAAAGAGTTTATTCTGGGATTACCATTCCAGAGAGAGAAAGAGTCCGTTGTTGACACACCAGGAGAGCATGGTCGCAGGCGAGCACAACGGCTGGGACACCTAGAACATGTCTCTAACCTCAGGCAGCAAGCAGAGAGAGAATTTAAATGGTGCAGTTTTTAAAAGCCTGCCCCCACAGGATGGCCAGGTCTCCTAATCCTCCCCAAACAGTGCCACCAACTAGCCGCAAACATTTAAATGCCTGAGGCTATGGGGGGGACAGCTTTCATTTGGGTCTCTGCATCACCACCCTGACTCCCAGCCCCCGTCCTAGGGATGGGACCACAGGGTGCTCAAGGAGTTTTGAACATTGGGAGCTGTGTTTAGTGTCCCACGCACTGCTTAAAGGAGAGGCCAGTAAGACTCTGGAGTTTGAGACCAGCCTGATGTGTGTAGTAACACCCTGTCTCAAAAAGAAAAGGAAAAAAAAATGTGGTTTGATCAAAGATGTATGTGAGTATCCTTTTTTTGGCGGGGCAGTGCTGAGGACTTGAGGACCTTTTGCGTGAGAGGCAAACACTGCCCATGAGCTCCGTTTCTAGCCTACTGTAAATGGCTACCTGCCTGATCACTTTGCTTTCATAGGATGTGCTCTGTCCAGAGTCAGTATATTCAGTAAATGTTTACCCCTCCTAGTATTATTAGCTTTTATTTCTAGATAGATATAGACTCAAAGAATTGTATCATTTTCTTTATCGAGGACTATTTTCTGAATAATAAAAACTGAGAAAAGAAGTCTTACCCTTGAAGACTATAATTTATATAAATACCATTATAACAGTCTCTGTTGTAGATACTATATACTTATTGTCTTCTTTTTAAAATTTTAATTACTGTGGTGTAGATGTGTATATGGAGGCCAGATCATAATTCTTGAGTTGGTTTCGCCTTTATATGGATTTGCAGGATGGAACTGAGGCACCAGGCTTCTGCAGCAGTTTCCTCTCCCTCCACCCGTCAGCCATTGCTCTCACCTGTGTACCTGTTTGTTGAAATAGGGTCTCATGTAGCTTGGGCTGGGCTGGTACTGGCTCTAGTGCAGAGGATGACCTCAAACCCCTGCACCTCTGCTTGCTGAGTGCACCACATCTGTCTACAGGTAGAGCAATGTCTGGCTCTGCCTGTTAGAGCAGCTTGACCTTGCATTGATCCAGCTGTTGCTACTGTCAGACGTTCATATTACACTGTGTTCAGTTACTTCCCAGGGCCAGGTTTCCTTATTTCTGCTTTTATGTTTGTTTGCTTTTTTTTTTTTTTTTTTTTGGAGTCCTGGTTGGTCTGGAACTCCCTATGAAGACCAGGTTGTGATTCCTCTGGTGGGCCTTCCAAGCAGTAGGTTGTGCTCAGCCTTTCTTGTGCATGTACATGCCCACCCCCACCCCCCAAAAAAGATTTATTTATTTACTATATGTGATTACACTGTCGCTGTCTTCACACACTCCATTAGAGGACATGGGATCCCATTACAGATGGTTGTGAGCCACCATGTGGTTGCTGGGAATTGAACTCAGGACCTCTGGCAGAGCAGCCTGTGCTCTTGACTGCTGAGCCACCTCTCCAGTTGGTGCAAGCACTCTTGCTCACTCTTCCCCATCTCCTCTCTTCCTCTTTTCCCCGCTAAAGCACTGAGTGAATTATTTCTTCAGCCCAGGTGCCTTGTTTTTCTTTAGAGGTATATCTTTAAGTATTTCTGTCAGGTGCTGCTCATGTCCTGGAACGCAGAATATAACTGTTTGGATACATACCCAATCTTGAGGTTGCTGGTTTATGAGCCATGGTGGCCCAGCCTTAAAGCTGCCATTCAGAATGTCTAGTGAGCCCTAAATCCGAGCTTGAATCACTAGGAAGGTTTTGTAGTTTTATTTTTTCAAGATTTTTTTTTTAATGTATTTTACAAAAATGAGTACTCTACTTGTATATATGGCTGTATGCCAGAAGAAAGCATCCAACAGAAGAGGGCATCAGATCCCATTCCAGATGATTGTGAGCCACCATTTGGTTGCTGGGAATTGAACTCAGGACCTCTGGAAGAGCAGCCAGTGCTCTTAACCACTGAGCCATCTCTCCCAGATCAGGTGTTGTAATTCCTATTTCTGTCAGATTTGTTTTCCTTGAGTCATCTGTAGCCCGACTTGTCTAGACTTGTAAACCATTTTATGTGTGGGATTGTTTGTTGAAGGGGGGTGGGGTGGGGAAGGGACCCATAGGCTACTGTGCCTTGTGTCAGGCTTCTCTCTGTTCTTTGCATCTGTTGGTACAGAAGGGTCCCACCTCCTGACTAAAGGGCTGTTAGCCTCCTTGAAACTGATTCATTTTCTTCTCTGCCTTTGATCTGTTTCATAAACTCATGAAGTTTTGCTTCTCAAAGCAAGGTATAGAGTGAACCTCAGTGTAGGTTTCTGCACCACCTCATCCCTTCTTTCATCTTAGTCTCCTTCTCGTCCTACAGATTTTCCTTGTCAAGGAAAAGAGAAGCTTTGTGATAGAGTGGGGGATGGACGTGCCGGTGGACTCCCATCTTTGTACTGTGCTTACTTTCCCAAAGGGGAAGTGGAACCTTGTGGAGTAGTTCCTGGTCCAGGCACACCCCAAGTGACTGAGCACTGCTATCAGCCCAGTCAGTGCCTTTATCTAGCTGAGCTTTTAGTTTCTGCTCCAAGTACTTCAGTACGAAGCATTTAAGCACATTTAAAGTAAATCATTTTCAAGTCTTGTAACCCACCCTGCCTCTCTGTAGATAGATACTGATATAAATAAATACAAAGATTTCATTTCTGCCAAAGACAGAAAAGAGTTTGTGTCGGCAGATACTATGTATTAAATTGTGTTCTGGAGTTCAGGCTCTCCAGATCCAACCCTAACTTGATGGCACTTAGAGATATGTTATGGTGGGATTAGTAAAGAGAAGAAGGGAAAAGGGGGTGCAGGGAGAACAGCCACCACTCCTGAGAGACCTGAGTTAAACCTCTGTGCTCTTGAGTCCAGAGCCAGGAAAGACCCATATGCAAGCTCTCACTGGAGACCTAGGTGAGATGAGTTTCTGTTTTCAAAGCCCCCGGCATTCTGTTGTAGCAGCCGGACCTGATGAATGTGGATCACATCTTACAGAGTGAATATCAAGGCCTTCAGTCGCTTACGATGGATACTAAGCTTTTGCAAAGTGACATGGAATTGTGTTTCTGCTGGGAGAAGTCCTTATATGTACTGAGCAGCCTTCACTGAACTCTGTTTCAGCCTCATGACAGCCTTATGAAGAAAGCAGGGTATAGTTGTTTTCTGTGATTGCAAAATAAAAACTGGGCCAGATCATTCGGCAGGTAAAGTCCCTTGCCACCAAGCTGGATGATTGAGTAACTTCTGCAGACTCCACGGGGTAGAAAGAAAAGAACAATCTGCAAGTTGTCCTCTGACCTCCATGTTTATATGCACATGTGTAAACACACTTTCACACACATGCACACAAAGAAAACATGAAGAAAATAAAGAGGGTAAAGTCCAGGTCTGGAGAAGTGTATTGATTGGGCTGCCTTGCCCACTTTTTCAAGTGGCTAACTTCCGACAGGGGTGCTTTCTGACTTTTCTACCATTGGTTCCCCACGGGTGACTCCACATTTGCCATTCTCTGAATTCCTTTGATTAGTCATTGTAGTTGTTTCCTTTTCAGGGTGGTGACAGTTCACATGGGCTCAGTGGCTAAGAGCACTGACTGCTCTTCCAGAGGTCCTGAGTTCAATTCCCAGCAACCACATGGTGGCTCACAACCATCTGTAATGGTGATCTGATGCCCTCCTCTGGTGTGTCTGAAGACAACGACAGTGTACTCATATACATAAAATAAATCTTGGGCTGGAGAGATGGCTCAATGGTTCAGCGCACTGACTGCTCTTCCTGAGGTCCCGAGTTCAAATCCCAGCAACCACATGGTGGCTCACAACCATCTGTAATGGGATCTGATGCCCTCTTCTGGGGTGTCTGAAGACAGCTACAGTATTTTCACATACATGAAATAAATAAATTTTTTAAAAATTAGAAATTTGAGGATAGCTTGGACTTGTGGTAAGGCTCAACTTCAAAACACAATAATATCACCCCCACTCCAGTTGGATGTGGTATTATTTCATGCCTGTAATTCTAGCTGCACAAGAGGCTGAGGTAGGCATATCTCAGTAGTAAGTCCCACACATGAGTTTGAAGTCAGCCTCAGAGGAGAACTTGCCAGAACACTCCAGTGCACACAGCTGGAGTGCCAAGTGCCAAGTCTTCAGCATCACCAGTCCCGTCAAGCCAGGCGTGCAGTGTGTGCTTGCAGTGAGTGTTGTGGAGGCCGAGGCAGGCTGGCTGTGCAGGGCAGGCCGTGTGCGGATGGTTGTGAAGGCCAACCCCAGTGGATTCAGTCAGTGGGCTCTTTGCTTTCCCTCTGCCTTTACATGTTCATCACATCTGTGGGAATCCCAAGGAACTGGTCTACACTGTCTCAACAACAGCAACAAAGCCACAGTGCAATCTCAGCATTTTCTGTAACATAAGGAAGTAAAGATCTATTTTAATAATAGCTCTGGGAGTTACTTTATCTGCTGAAATTAATCTCTCTTGATAGGTGGGTGAAGTTATCCAGTAATAGTCAGTAAATGGCACAGCCTTGTCGAGTTTTGCCAGATCTTGAGCACATGTCCACATAATTTTTTGGACTATTGATAGGTTTCCATCTTTTTCATCTTGTTATACTAGGGATGACCAGTCAATCACAGTGCATACATAGTCGGGCTTTAGTCTAGCCAGTTGGGACTACATTTAGATTTTGAGTATGGTCCCTAGCATTTAGAGCAAGAAGTTTTTAAAAGTAAAAACCACAACATGGTATCTTGGTCTGCAGCTGCAGGGGATGACTTTTGAGCACACAGGCAATTAGTTTAACAGAGACTAAGGCAAGGTAGCTGGGGCATCTTGACCTAGAAGAGAGTTGGGTAATTTTCTGTGGGATTCTCCATCAAGGAGATCAAATTCTGGTTAAACCTGGAATAACCTTATTGAGAATACAAGGTGGAGGACCCTCTGCACTGTCTTGCCCTGTCACATTTTAATGTCTCTCCTAAGATCAAAACCAAGACACACATAGACCTGTTTTACTAGGTACTCAATACTTTATTTGGGTTTAATTTCTCCCTTTCTCTTTCCATTTCCATTTCTCTTTTCTTGACAGTAGCCCCGGCTGTCTCATTAATGACCAGGCTGGCCTCAAACTCACATAGATCTGCCTGCCTCGGCCTCCTGAGTGTTGGGACTAAAAACATGTGCCACCGCTTCCCGGCTGTCTTTAAATTCTTTTTAACTGTAATATTCAACTGAAAGAAATTTGTTTTCTAGAGTAATAGAAACAAACAAACAAAAAATGTACCAGGAAGCTGGTTAGCTATATTGGTAGTGGCCTCAGTCTACCTAGATGCATGGAGGAACTTCTAATCTACCAGTGTCTGCTGTGTTCCTTTGCCATTGCCAGAGATGAGACAGTGGGAGGTGGGGAGGAACATTATCTCTTTAGTTTTGCTTAGTTATGTAAAGGTAGGGTCTCTTATGTAACTCTGGCTGGCTTACAGCTCATCACATAGAGGAGGCTAGCCTGCAATTTGTCATGATCCCCTGTTTTAGCCTCTGGAATGATTATAACTGTGGGGTTAAGTGTGAGCCACCACTGCCCTTTTGCTTTTGTTATGATAACAGCTTGATACCTGAGCTTGTCTTTGCTTCTGTGGATTAGGGAATGTTGAGAGGGTGTGTTGTAGCTGATGCTGACTTTACATTCCTCGTCTTTCTGGTTCTAGCACCACCTCCTCTCTGTGCTGGGATTGCAGGTGTGTGCTGCTATATCTGGCTTCGCACAGTGTGATTCTGTGTGTGAATATGAGTGTGTGTATGAGTGAGAGACAGAATGCACAGAGGGAAGAGGTATGTTACAATAAAAGTAAGAAGGAACTTCGGAGAGAAAAGGGACTTACAGTGGAGGAATACCTATGGGATGTGTGTATGGGTATATATACTTACTTAAAAGAATGTTTTAGTTTTTGATAATGCCATACATGTATCCATGTATTTCAATTATGTTCACTCCTGATTTCTTCAGTCACTTCTGCCAGATATCTCCAGCATGATCCCTCTCTACTTTCATGTTCTCTGTTTGTTTGTTTGTTTGTTTGTTTGTTTGCTTGTAACCACAGAGTTCAGTTAGTTGGAATGGGGACTGATCTTGTTTGCTTGATCTTGTACAGATAACCGTAGCCTCAGTCAGTTAAGGAATGCAGGGACCACAGCATGTTCACAAGACAGCATTTCACAGCATCCTTCCCCCCCACCCCCCACTCTGACATTGATCTCTGATTAACGGCTGCTGCCCACTGCAAAGAGATGCTTCTCTGTCTACAGGGGGAGGAGCACAGGCTGTTTCTCAACATGGCCATGTAGCAGGACGTGCAGTAAGCTCTTTCTAGGACTGATGCCCTCCCCAGCTGTGGGCTCTTGACCAGGTTCTCAGTACCAGGCATGAGTTCACTCATCTAGTCAGAAAGCGGTTGGTTGCCGCGCATGCCTGTAATCCCATCACTTGGGAGGCAGAGGCAGAGGCAGGCGGATTTCTGAGTTCAAGGCCAGCGTGGTCTACAGAGTGAGTTCCAGGACAGCCAGGGCTACACAGAGAAACCCTGTCTCAGAAAAACAAACAAACAAACAAACAAACAAACAAGAGCTTGGCTTTCTGTCAATGACCCAGGTTCAGTTCCCAGCACTGACCTATAATTCTAGCTCTCTTGTGGTCCTGTGGGCACTTGTACACTTGTGCTGCACATAAACTCACATAGACAGACATAAACATAAATATTAAATGTAATCTGAAAGTCTTACAGATAGATTCATAAAATTCCTTCCCTGATGAAAATTGGCAGTGTTTTCTATCTTTATTGGTATTTTGTGAAATACCTATTGCTTTGCCAGGGCTATTTATGTCTCCTCTCGCAGAAAAATAGTTTGTGGGGGTTTTTCTAGTCTTGGAGTTGATTTATAGTAGAGTGATTTTCTTTCTTGTCTTCATCAGAGTTAGCTAATGAGTTTCTTTAGTCTTGAGTAGAATTATTAGATCTAAGTGGTAGTGCCCTTTGATGCCTCTCTTTCTAACAGACTGGAAGACGACCACCAAGCCTAAAGTGGGATGGAGGAGAGGGCCTTGTGGAACCGCCGTGCACTGGGCCTGTGTTGCTACCTTCTCTTTTTGCTTGAATGCTCCAGTTTTTGTGTCTTGATGCTATAGACTCTTAGCACTTAAATACTTCTAATGTGTGGTATTTCTTTAATTTAATTTATGAAGTTATTCAGTGGAAGTTTGGAGTTTATGTATATGTGTAATTTAGAATAATATATATATCTGGGTAGTGGTGGCACATGCCTTTAATCTCAGCACTCAGGAGGCAGAGACAGGTGGATCTCTGAGTTTGAAGTCATCTTGGTCTACAAAGTGAGTTCCAGGGCATCAATCTCTCTCTCTCTCTCTCTCTCTCTCTCTCTCTCTCTCTCTCTCTCTCTCTCTCTCTCTCTCTCTCTCTCTCTCTCTCTGCCAGAAAGGAAGGAGGAAGATAACAATAATTGCCAAGACTCAGAACCAGAGCCCTGCATATGCTAGGTGCAAGATCCCTACCATGTAAAACTATCCCAACCTTAACATCTCTGCTGATTTTTGTGTTAGCTTGTCACTTATTCATTCATTCATTCATTCATTCATTCATTCATCTCTTCGAGTGTGTGCACATGCATATGGGCATGTGTGTTACAGTCTGATTATGGACGTTGGAGGAAAACTTGTGAAACCAGTTTTCTTTCACTTAGCTGTGCATGGGTCTGAGGATAGAACTCAGGTCACCAGGTTTGCCCAGCAATTACCTTTTGCTTGATGAACCATCTCATGGGTGTGCTCTCTTTCTCTGTCTTCCTCCCCCTCCTTCTTCCCTCCCCACCCTCTGTGTGTGTGTGTGTGTGTGTGTGTGTGTGTGTGTACATACATACCCCACTCTTGTTTGTTTGTTTTTCTTAATATTTTTGAGACTTGGTCTTACATGTAGTCTGGCTAGCAGGAAACTCAGTTGGAACCCCAGGCTTGCTTTGAACTCACAGGGATCTGTCCACCTGCTTCTTCCTCCAAATGGTAGGTTGGTAAGTAGGACCTAGAACTTGGAGACTGAGTGTGCCTGAGAACGGTGGGTTTCCTGCTTGTCTAATTACTACCCAGGTTATATTTCCACAGCCGGTTTTGTTCCCTTCTGGGTTTTAGATGGCGCTCATTTAACTTAGCCTGTTTTGAAGTCTCTGTATACAAGGAAGGGTGACAAGGAACTCTTGGTTCTCCTCCCCCAGAGTCCAGGTCCCCCTGCCCAGCAGAGTCAGGATTCTTACATAATAATCACATACCTTGAATTCCTGGATATAGAGGTGTTAGTGGGTTTAGGAAAGTTACTTTTATTTTATAGGTGACAATTTTCATCACTGTATACCTGGAGTCTAAGTGAACATTTTAATCTCAAACCAGGAAAGCATTCATAAAATAAGTGATTGAAGTAATTTCTGTAAAATTCAACTAGATGGGTTATTAAAGTTGGCACAAGGACAGTTTTTTATAGTCGCTCAGAACAGAAACTGATTGTGTAGCTATTCCAGAGGCTGTGCTTTTTCTTTTTTTTTTTAGCACAGTTTATATTGAATTTAGAATTTATCTTGTCAGAGTCTATACATTATTAGTCAAGAAATTAGAAGCACACAGACTGGCTTTGTGCACACTGCCTGTACTCTATCTAAGGAAAGGAACAAATTTCTGTCACTCAGAGCAAAGTCCATGGAGAGGAAGACAGAAATCTCTATCAGTGGCCTAAAGTCAGTAGCACCACGGTGAGGAAGTCAGCCCACCTCACGGGGACTTTGGAGACCGTGATAACGGAAGAGCTGTGCAACTCTTTGCTGTGGTGTTGATAGGACTTACGGGCTTATTTCAAAAATTGAAAACCTAGTTGTATTATTGTAGTTGCCCAAATCTTCCAATAAGGATGAGGATTTTCCTTCATTCTGGGCCTAATGGCCTTAGAATTCCAACCAAGGATGTTTCTTATTTCTACTGAAACATTGAGATGTGTGTCTGTGGAGATCATACGGTGGCTGTTTTTATGATGCAGGAAAATGGGCAGTCTCCTGAACTACCACAGGACTGGGATCACAGGAGTCCTCTGAAATTGGACAAACTCATGAGTTTTTCAGATTGTCATTGCTTATAGCCCGTCTGCCAGAGACTCTCAGGTCTGCTTTTAGAGTGATAGGGGAATGTGTTTAGGCATCAGAGGCACTTGGTATGGGAAGGATCATTCACAAAGAAGGGGTGCTGAGCATGGAAGATAGTGGGACTTAGGACGAGATCGCAGGTGTGGCTGCTTGGCTAAGGTGTAGTGGGGGAAATGCAGCCTTGCTCGTTTATCCACAGGTCAAGTTGTGGAAGTTGCTGAAAGAATTGAACACTAGAGATTCAGACGAATGTTGTGGGATTCTCTGGCTTTCTTCTTAGAATGATAATCTATTGCCTTTGTGAGAGACAGCAGTAAAGTCCCAGGGTTCACTGGAAACAATTAGGGTGGATTAAAAGAGTGTAGTTGCTGATGAAATAGGATTCTTAATATTTTTTCTCTATACATTCATCTCTAGATCAGTGAAAATGGACTTTCCATAGTGACAAACATGTTCTGTTTATGATACGATAGCTGCCGGACACACATACTTGGCTGGAAATCACTTAGAGTTTGGGGAGTGTGATCAAAGAACAGGGTTATCCATGCTGTTTAATTAACTGGATAGTCCTGTAGCTAGTAACCAGTTATTTGCCATCACAGCCCTAGAGTGACCTTGATTCAGTGATTTGACCTTGAATGCGTGACTTCTGAGACCTTCTCTGTTGTGGACACCTTTTTATTTTTTTAAAGATTTACTTATTTTATGTGTATGTCGTTGTCTTCAGACACCAGAAGAGGACATTGGCTCCCATTACAGATGGTTGAAGGCCACCATATGGTTGCTGGGAATTGAGCTCAGGACCTCTGGAAGCGCAGTCAGTGCTCTTAACTGCTGAGCTATCTCTCCAGCTCGTGGACACCTCTTTTATTATTGTATTTTCTTTTAGAGAAATTTGAGATGAAGGAGGAACATAAAGGTATTATTATGTGTAAGATTGGCAGCTACTGCTTACTTAAGATAAAACTGCAGAGTAGCCTTTTAAAAGTATTTAAGAAAAGAGGGCCGGAGATAGCTCCGTTGGCAGAGTGTTTTTGTAGCAGGCACAGAGCCCTGGGTCTCCTCCCGTCACTGCATAAACTGAATATAAATCTACAATTCCAACTCTTGGAAGGCAGAAGCTGGAAGATCCCAATTTCATGCCAGCTGTAATCACGTCCTGAGCTCCATGTCAGCTGGGCTACATTGTGTAGAGAGACTGTCTAAAAAAGCAAGAAATGGGCCGGGCGTGGTGGCACACGCCTGTAATCCCAGCACTGGGGAGGCAGAGGCAGGCAGATTTCTGAGTTCGAGGCCAGCATGATCTACAGAGTGAGTTCCAGGACAGCCAGGACTACACAGAGAAACCCTGTCTCAAAAAACAAACAAACAACAACAACAACAAAAGAGCAAGAAATGGGCTGGAAGATGACCTGGTGGCTAAGAACACTTAATGCTCTTGCACAGAATCTAGGTTTGATTCCCAGTACCCACATCAGGCAGCTCATAACTGTCTGTTTATGCCCTCTATCAGGCCTCTTTAGGCATAGCACAGATAGACAACAGGCTCACAAACATACATATAAATGAAATAAGTTTTTAAAAAAGGCTCAAAAACTGTCAGAGAGGAAACTGAAAGAGCAAAACTTGTTAGTGGCTAATGAAAAACGAAGTCTAATGAATTGCAATCAAATGTTTGAGTGCTTTCAAGATAAATATAATGTACTGCCTACTCTTGTGGCTTTAAATAGAATCTTGGAGACCATGTTTCTTTAGTCTAAGGGAAGTTGACTTGTGGCTGGGAGAGTCTTTTAGAGGAGTGAAGGCAAGCTTCTCACTATTAAAGTAAATGTTCCCTGGAGGCTTCTGCTGATGTTCACTGGAGATTTTTTTTTAAAAAGAATTACTTATTTATATGAGTATATTGTCGCTGTCTTCAGACACACCAGAAGAGGGCATCAGATCCCTTTACAGATGGCTGTGAGCCACCATGTGGTTGCTGGGAATTGAACTTGGGACTTCTGGAAGAGCAGTCAGAGCTCTTAACCACTGAGCCATTGCTCCAGCTCCTTCACTGGAGATTATTGACAGCTGATTGTCTAGATGGGAACCACACAGTTTCTTACCATTGGTGCTTTACATTCTCACAGCTGTAGGGCGTGTGTTATTACCATCATTATCTTCATTTTGTAGGAAAAAAGGGAAGGGGCAAGCCCCAAGCACTGCATGTTCCCAAGGAGGCTTGTGCTGGTGAGGTTGGGAAGGAGAAACCACCAGAGTAGCCTTGTCTTGAAGGAAGACTCAGTATTTTATATATGAGCTATATGGAAAGAAAATATTAAAACTTAAGACAGAAGACAGGTAGCCATTATATATAAAAAGTGTAAGAATTGTGGCCTGAGGTGAGTGGTCTAGGAATAAAGACGGTTAGTAGCGCTTCCCTCCATGTTTTCTTCCAGTTGTGTTTGTCTGCTAGAGGAACCAGCAATGGCCCCTTGCATGCTGCCCTCTCTGTCCTATGTGACAGTCCTTTGGTTGGTTGGAAGTTGGTTCTACCTTTTCCACTGGTGAAGAGCCTAGATTGAGGCGCACTGAAGCCAGAGGTAGTCTCACTAGATTTGTACCTAAGGTTGACATTTGGATTAAAGACTTTCTTTCTTAAATACTCAATGTCCTTTTCCCCTCAGTAGTCTGTTGGCTGTGTATGCATTTACTTATTTGTTGTCTGTGAGGGACTGAACCCAGAGCTTAGCACATGGAAGGCAAGTGTTCTGTGCAGAACTATACTTCCTACTTTTGGTCCTTTTTCAGACAGACATGGTTTCCTTATGTAGCCCAGGTTAAACTTTGAACATGTTATCTGCTGAATGGTAGGGTTTTGGGCATGTGCTCTCTTGTTCTTAATAGTAAGAAAAAAATACCTGGCTTGCCATTTAGGAGTACTGTTTCTTTTGTTGTTTGTTTTTGTCTTGTTTTTCCTTCCATTCTTCAACACAGTTTAAATTGAACCAGGAATGTGCTAACAAAGGTCAGTTGACCTGTTTATTACCTTCTCAAACCTGTTCAGTGGGTAGTCACATAGGGATTTGTGGGGTATTATCTAGGAGTTCTACCAAGCACTCTTCAGATCCTCTTCCCTGGTGACCAGTGGGGATGCAGCAGCACTGGGATTCCAGAAGGTTTTCATTTTGTTAATGACCAGTGTGAAAGTGTTCTCACCTGTGAACTTCGGAGACTTTTGTATGGCAATTTGCAAAGTAAATATTAAGGATATTTATAAGTGATGTGTGCTGTACTCAACTTTACATGGTTTCTTTGGATTTTGTTATTTAGAAACAGGGTCTCTCCGGGCGGTGGTGGCATACGCCCGAAATCCCAGGACTTGCGAGGCAGAGGCAGGCGGATTTCTGAGTTCGAGGCCAGCCTGGTCTACAGAGTGAGCTCCAGGACAGCCAGGGCTACACAGAGAAACCCTGTCTCGGATAAAAAGAAAAGAAAAAAAAGAAAAAAGAAACAGGGTCTCATTATTTATACTGGCTTTCCTGGAACTCACTTTGTAGAACAACATGGCCTTGAACTCATAGAGATCCACATATTTTTGCTTCCTGAGTGCTGGGATTAAAGACATGCATGTGCCACCATGCCAGGCTACACAGAGGTTTTTGATAATATTGTACTTGGTGGTTTGAGGTTATCTGTCTCTGATAGTTTTACACATTTTTGTCTGTCCGTCCATCTGTCCTTCCGTCCAACAGTCTGTCTTTTTCCTGAGCAATCTGGTTTGAAAAATGTTAAAGTTTCTGTTAAAGCATCTCAGGCATAACATCCATTCATTTGGCTTTATTTTCTTTTGTGTCTCTAAAATATTTTTCTGTTCTTATCTTTTCTGGATTCAGATTGTATTTTCTGTTGTCTGGTAGTGAGTCTAATGAGAGCCTGACAGCAGGCAGTACCCCACCCACAGCCCCATGCTTCCTTCTTTTTTATTTCATTGGACTTCTGGTATTACCTTGCTTACCGGCAGCGTTTCAAATTCCAGACAGGTCTGGGTTTTATTCCATCAGGTTGATGGCCAAGCCTTACACTTGCAGGACATGTTTATGTTGTCAGAGACTACAGCACCTTATTGTTGTAGATCCTAGTGGAGAGTAGAATTCACTTATGTGAAGGGTTTGGAAATGGGGGTCCTCAAAAGGCTTTGAAAATCTTATCTACTATTGGTGATTTCTGTGCTTTTTTCCCCCACAGATAAGAGCTACCTTTCAATTTTATTTTCTTCATAAGTCTACAATTCTTTGTACTCTGAAGTACTCCTTATATACTCTTTTTCTTTTATTTTGTTAAAATATTAGAAGTGACAAGCCCATAGAGAAGACATCACACCATACCTATTCATGAATTCATAAAACATACCATGAATTATTGATTGCTGCAAATGGCACAGTGTCTAGGTGGTTAGTCACACTGTCCAGTAGTTTGGAATTTGTGAGGTAAATTAGGGGGTAAACAAGGAAAAAGGTCTGTGCATTTTCCCAAGTCTCATGGACATGATCAGATTAACTCAAACCAAAAGTGACAGTTTTCCATTGAAAGCTTTCCCCATGAAGTGCTGTTGGTTGGTGTGTGAGAGAATTATTCTTGAGAATATTGTTACGCTCTCCTCCTGTTTCATTTCAGCCCTCCACTACAGGTCGCTTGTCAGTTGTTTTGGCAATTCATGTTCTGAAGTGTTGCTTGCATTTTCCAGCTGCCCTTAAAAGTCAGCAGAGCCTGGAGCTCTTCAGTATGCTTTTACATTGGGCAATAAACTGGGCATCTGGTAATTGTGTGATGGTTCTAGCATATGGAATGAGTATTATCTTCTAGGTTTAATTTTTTTTCTTCAGTACAAAATTGAGGAAGTTGATCAAGTATACTTAGCTTTGAACAGTTGGGATCCAGGCTGTATTTAATTACCATATCTGTCCATTGCTCTGCTATCTTTTTATGTTGCACTATATGAGATCAAAGCTTAGAAAAAGCTGTGTGGTATTAAGTCTGTCAGCAAGCACATGACCAATGCCAATCTTGGTAGGAGATCTGCTTGCTTGTGGAACAAGTGCAGTCCTACGCACTCTCTGCAGAGCGTTGCCAGTTCCTGCTCTGCAGGGTCCTGTTCTGCTGCTCTAACTTTCTATGGTAACTCAGGCTGGTCTGCATTCCCAGTCTTCCTGCTTTCTGCTCCCACACCCAGTTACTCAGGCCTCCTTCTCCCCTTCCCTTTCTCCTCTTCCTCTTCCTCTTCCTCTTCCTCTTCCTCTTCCTCCTCCCTCTTCCTCCTCCCTTCCCCTCCCCCTCCCCCTCCCCTCCCCCTCCCCCTCCCCCTCCTCCTCCTCCTCCTCCTCCTCTTCCTCTTCCCTTTCTTCCTCCTCCTGTAATTAGATGGTTTAGTCTGGTAAGGACATAGCTGTTTCTTTTCATTTTTAAACTTTGAAAAAGAAGGTCCTCAAAATATAAGAAAGCTGTTTTTACAGTCTTGTAACACTTTTTATTTTGCAGTATGAGAATCATCCAAGCAGTTTTTCCTCTTTAATTTTTCTAACTTGGCAAAAGTTTTCATTTGGGCAGTTGTTGTATTTCCCTGAGAAACAGCAGGGGGAAATGTTTCTATCAGATATATCTCTCTCCAGTGGGAACCAGCCAGGATTGGAGCTGCCTGGATTTTATTAGATGTAGCATTTGGTAACAACATTAATCTGAAATTTGTTCATAGGCACTTGTTAGGTATGAGAGTTTCTCTGTGAGAACGGGTGTATGTTTCCATGTCACGGTTTCCAATGATCCACACTGCTCCCCCACCCCACCCCCACCCCCATCCTGCAGGTGCAGGTGCCATGGCTCCCTCCCCAGGCCCCCACACAGACTCACTGGCCTGCCCACAATACCCTATTTGTTTCAGGGTTTTTTTTTTTTTCTTCTTCTCGTCCCTACACTCTTTGTTCTTATGATTCTCCTGCCTCCACCTCCCAAGTGCTGTGCCACCGTGTCTGGTTTATGCAGTGCTGGGGGCTTTGTGCATACTAAGTAAGGCTGTATCAGTTGATCCAGCCCCAGTGTATTCCTTTCTACCCCGACCGTTATTCCTGATAAGTTTATTTTAATACTGTTGGTTCTGTTTCTGTGCTGAGGACTGCTAGCTAGGTTTATATGTAAGCCAAAGCTTTCTGACCTTTTCCTTCATGCCTGTGTTTTATCTGTGAGTCATCTAAAACCTAACACCTAATAAATTCCCCCTTTCTTTTTTTCTCCTTGAATGGGGACTGAACTCAGTTCCTGTTGCTTACAGGGCAAACATTTTACCAATTGAGCTATTTCTGCAACCCAGTGCTGTGTTCTTATGTTTTCCTTTTCCTTTCTTAGTGCTCCCAGTGCAGATGTGCTATGCAAAAGGGGCTTCGGAGTTCTACCCGGCATTCAGACCAGGGACTTGGCTCACAGGCATTTGACTTCCCTTTTCCTTGGCTTCTCATTTTCTCCAGAGTTGTGCAGCAACAAAAGTCCTTCCTGGCCCCAGACACAGAATGGGTCACCAAAGGAGCGCTTGCTCCTAATAACCTTCAGATTCTTGAGATATTTGCTTGGTTTTTCTGGTTCACCCTTGAGACATCTGTGTAATTACTGTTTCAGGAAGTTCAGTTTATTTTAGAGAACACAGAGCATGGTACATTAGAATGTTTGTAATGCTGTTGCCCCTCCCCCACAGCTAGCAGGACAAGGAAGTAAGGTGTGAGGTCTATGGATTCCATATTAGTGAGGCATAATTTTGAATAAAACAACACAGGTATTTAAGTTCTCAGTTGTGCGCAAATTTGTTTCCCTGAGATTATGTGGTAATATCTGGAGAGGTTTTTCTTTTTGTAATGCTGATTAGAGCTTGGGTTGTGCTAGCAGAACCTATATGGGTATGGACCATGACTGCTACTAAGCCTCCAGTAATGCACAGTGCACCCCCTCCCACATACACACACAAAGAAATATCTAGCTACAGTTGTTGAAAGTGTCACTGTAGAAAAACCTTTGTTTAGAGTGAACTGTGAATTTTTCTTCTTGGGCTGAATAGAAAAACAGCTATAGACAGTGTACAAGGCAACACAGCTCTGTATGTAATGACCAAAGGCTTCCCATTTGAAGGTGGGAAGTGGGCTGGGGAGATACGGGGCTTGCTATATGGGCTCAGCATCCTTCTAAGAAGCCAGGTGTGGCAGAGCAACATCCATCTGTAATCCTAGATCTGGGATGCAGATGGCTTTTAAAGTTTACTGCTTGTTGGCCTTGCTGAGTCAGCTCCGAGTTCAGTGAGAGGTCATGTCTTAAAAATAAGACAGAGATCAACTAAAGAAGACACACGATGCCAATGTCTGGTCTCCATTCACATGTGTACTGACATATACACACAGACACACATGTACACATACATGTGCATGTACACACCTACAAAACCTTCGGTTTTACAGTTTTTTTATTGGAAACATGCTAGGACATCTTATCCTTGAATATTTCTGCTTCAGTTTATGATGATAAAATCGTGCCTTTGTCTTCATTCTTATTTATGTGTATGGGTGTTTTGTCTGTCTGTATGTCCGTACACCATGTATATGGCTTGTGCTCAAGGAAGCCAGAAGAGAGCAAATGATCCCCGTAAACTGGAATTCTAGAATGTTAGCAGCGGCCTGTGGCATAGGTGTTGGAAGCTGAGCTTGGGGTCTTTGGAGGCGTGCTCTTAACCATGGAGCCATTTCTCTAGCCCCTAAAACACATAGCTCTAAAATTTTAGTAAAGCTAAATTTTATTGTATGCTAAGATTTTGCTCTTTTATTCTTAGTCAGGTGCTCTATTTGATACTCCACCAGATTTAGTTCTTAATTCTCCTTCCAAAGCCTGTTTAGAAAGTGTCATTCAGTGTCTTGCCTTCCTGTGTATGAAAGCAGAGCTTTTGCCAAGGCTTCTTGCTTCCTGCTACAGAGGCTGCTCTCTGCATTTGACCCCTTTGTTCCAGACGTTGACATTGGGACCTTCAATAAGTCCTGGGTTCTGAGAATGAGTGTATAAACTCCCAGCAGGATTGATGGTGTTCTGTTTACTGACCACACAGGCAGAGAATTGCTACCTCATTTGGAGGTTAGGTTTGGCCAGGTGGACCAACTTACACCATGGAAAGTTTCCCCTCTCACCTGCTGAGTCCATGCCTCAATGTCACTTTGCACCTTCATCAGTGACTCCTGGCATGTGTCGAGGCCTTCTCCACAGCAGGATGCTATTTAGGAGAATGCCTGATTTCTCACACTGTGAATACAAGTGTCGGAGTGACATTTCCTTTTCTGGTGTTCTAAGTCATTACATTTTCTTACATTTCATACATTTTTGGTATGAAAGAGAACGGGAAAAGAAAATTGATTTCCCTTTGAAAGCAAGTCATGCAGCTGTAGCAGCTCACCTGCTACAGGTGGTTTTCTGTTGCATGTGGGGCTGCAGTTGTTTTTCTGGCACTAAGAACTTCTAATTCAGACTATTCATTTTTACTTTTATTTTTGAGAAAGGGTCTCTAGTCTTTGCTCTTCTGCAGTTTGCTATATAGACTAGCTGGCCTCAGACTCAGAGATCTGCCTGCCTACTGCCTCCCAAGTGCAGGGATTAAAGACATGTGCCACCACACCTAGCTCCCTTTATTCGGAAATGAGAATGCTAAAGCAGTTTCGAACTTTTATTTTTATTTTACTTATGTTCATTGGTGTTTTGCCTGCATGTATGTGTGAGTGTGTCAGATCTTGGAGTTGTAGACATTTGTGAGCTACCATGTGGGTACTGGGATTTGAACCTGGGATTGTCTTTTTTTCTTTTTATAAAGATTTATTTATTTGTTATATGTAAGTACACTGTAGCTGTCTTCAGACATACCAGAAGAGGGCATCAGATCTCATTACAGATGGTTGTGAGCCACCATGTGGTTGCTGGGATTTGAACTCAGGACCTTTGGAAGAGTAGTCAGTGCTCTTAACCGCTGAGCCATCTCTCCAGCCCCACCTGGGGTTGCCTTAAAGAACGGTCAGTGTGCTTAACCACTGAGCCATACTTAATTATGTATAGGTGTGTGTGTGCTCAGGGAGTGCTGAGAGAGAGAGAGAGAGAGAGAGAGAGAGAGAGAGAGAGAGAGAGAGAGAGAGAAAGGAGGGGAGGGCAGGGGAGGGGAGAGAATGAATGAACGAATGAGAATGAGACTATGAATGAATATGAGTGCAGGTACTCAACATGACTTATAGGTGGTTGTAAGCAGCCCTGAAGTGGGCATTGTGACTAAACTCAGGTTCTCTGTAAGAACAGTATATACTTTTTTTTTTTACAAAAAGACTTTAAAAAAACCACCATGGCCACGGCAACTTAGAAAAGATTTACTTGGCCATATAATTCCCGAGGGACAAGAATCAGTGGTGGGAGGGGACTGTGGCTGCAGGAACAGAAAGCGGGAGGCTCACATTTTAACTGCTATCAGGAATCAGCACGCTGGGGATGTCCCAAGTCTTTTTGCTCTCAAAATCTGACCCCAGAGACACACTTCAAGCAGTGCCGCACCTAAGCTCCCCAAGCAGTACCACAACTAGGCATCAACTCATCAACTATTAAATAACTGTCCCAAACCATGGAGAGCATCTCAGTCAAACCACTACACCGATGGTCTCTGAGATCAGTGTCCTCATCTCTTGCCAGGGAGAATGGCTCAGTGAAAGTTCTCTTTCCTGGTTAGCAGTGTCAACTCCACACTCCAGTATATACTTTTAACTGCTGAGCCATCTGTCCTTTAGCTCCCTTTACCCCCATTCCTCCCACCATCGTGGCTAGCCTGCAACTCATTATATAGACAAACTTAAAGAAATCTGCCCACCTCTCCTCCCAAGTGCTAGGATTTAGAGGCATAAGCCATCATCAGGCTTAGTCTGCCACTCAACAACTTAGGACGGAAAATAATCCTCACTGCCAGATAACATTGCCAGTTTCCAATGTTTGTTTTTTTTTTTTTTTTTTTTTTTTATTTTATTTTTATTTTAATAGTCTGCAACAGCACCAGGTTTTCTTTGCTTACTACATGAGCTAACCTGGAATTTCGGGGCACATAATTTAAGGCAGGATAGCTTTATTGTAAAGAGATGGACTCTGGCCAGGCAAGGTGGTGTGCACCTTTAATCTCAGCACTTGGGGATGCAGAGGCAGGTGGATCTCTGTTCAAGGCCAACCTGGTCTACATATCAAGACCCTTTCTGGAAAACAAACGAACAAGCAAACAGAGGTAGGGGAGAGGAGGGATGGGAATCAGGGGTGATGTCCTCTGGTGCTTGGTGATTTAATCCTTTGGGAGAGCAATTCTATACCATGTACAAGCTCCTGTGTTTAATCTCAGCACCAGAAGTGTGTTGTAGGGTGGGTTGTAAACCGGATGTAAGAAACATCACCTATGTGATTTTAGTCAGCTTGCTTTGCCCCTTTCTGAGCCTGCTTTTGCTGTTGTGGCATTTCTATAACAGTGACACCTATTGAATTATACAAGGCTATTGTTGTTACCATGGCATGGTTTGGTTTAGTTTACACATATTTTTTCTGCATAGTTGCTGTTTATGTCTGTTTACTCTCAGATGTATCTTGGTTCCAATGATTAATACTGTTACTCTTGGTACAGTGAAGATGAAGTGAAGTAAAATATGGAGGATGCTTAGCACATAGTGACTGCTCAATGAGGGAGTGCTGCTGTGTGAGAGAGAGCCTGCCGAGGCACGCGTGCCTGTGCTTCCCTGTGCTTCCCTGCTTGGTCGCCGTCAAGGCCATCTATTAATTGGATAGATACCCTTTGCATTATTAAAGCCCTCTCGCCTACAGTGCCATTCTTGTTGCTTCTTATGATAGTGTTTTATGGCTTATCAGCCAGCTCAAGTACTGCTTCAGACATTCCCAAGTAAATCTTATAATGGCCTCTTCATAGATCTCACTTACATAAGAGAGTGAGGAGGAAGAAATAATTATTTATCCTTTGTCTTTCTTTATAAGTCAGAAGTGAATCAGGGTTGCTACCTCAAGGAATATTCAGCTTAGAGGTGAAGACAAAGTTAATAAAGTCATGCAAATAAATGCAAAATTTCAGTTTGTAAAATGCTACGAAGAAATTAAGTCTCACAATTTTGGATAGCCATTATATTTTTGAAGAAGTTCCTATTGGGCCATAAGCCAAAGGCCGGAGAGGAGCCAGGCAACAGAAGGAAGAGTCTGCACAGAGGAGGCAGTTAGGACCAGGGTGGGTGTAAGGAGAGGTGTAGGATGCGTGCAGGGAAAGACAAGTCTTGTAGAGTGTGTTGTAGCTATTGTGTGCTTTTAAAGTGGGGAGATGCTGGGGATTGGAGGCGGGATTAACATGATGTTATTAGTTCTTCAAAGGAGACCCTGGCTACAGTGTAGAAAACAATGGTGGTGGGGTGTGAAGGGCTGAACTTGAAGAACCCACCAGGAAAACCATCCGTGGAACCTTTGACAGGGAACAGTGCAGATGGATTGTGTGCTTTAGGCAAGTGCATATAGCCATGCAGAGACGCATACACATATTTAAAAATAATAAAATAAGCTGGGTGTGGTGGCACACACCTGTAATTCTAGCACTTGGGAGGCAGAGGCAGGCGAATTTCTGAGTTCAAGGCCAGCCTGGTCTACAGAGTGAGTTCCAGGACAGCCAGGGCTACACAGAGAAACCCTGTCTCCAAACAAACAAACAAACCAAAAATAAGTAAATAAATAAATAATAAAATAAATTATTAAAAATACATAGTTGTATGATGAATTATTTGCATCTCTGTTACACCATCCTATGGAGGACTGTGATATATTGATCAGCTGCATTGGATGGAAAACTGAAAGGCCACCCCTCCTTCACCACCCAGAATCCTATTTTTCTAAGTTCTGAGAGAATAGTTAGTGGAAGTGGGGGAAGAAGCAATGCGTGACAGAGACAGTGCAGAGTGGGTTTGGTAAACCACAGAAGCTGAGAATGTATTTTGTGTGTTTGAACATATACAGGTACAGGTATGTTTGCTGTGGTTGAATAAGAAAACAATTAATTAGGTTTCACTGAGTGTATTTGGTGTCCCTGGAGTCTGGCCTGAGCAACTGAGATGGTTAAAACTCAGGGACTAAAACTCAGAAAAGGCAAGCTCTCTTGGAAAAGTGAATTTTACATGATTCAAGAAAAAAAATTCTTTTCTTAATCTTATAATTTTAATTCTTTTTTTAAATTAAGTTTTTCACATTTTATGGATGGTCCGTCCGTCCGTCTCCCCCACCCCTACCCCCTGCCCCCCGCCCCAATTATAGTATCTTCTCGTTCAATTCTATCTAGTCATCTACACTCTTTTGCAAAAGCAAGCTTTTGATATTTCCCTTTTAAAACACTGTATCTGTCAGTTCTGCCAAGAACCCATGCCTTTTCTTCTGTTAGATATTTTTTCTCCAAATGCATAGCCCTCATTGCACCAGAAAGGTGGGTGTGTTTATGTACGTGTGTGTGTGTGTGTGTGTGTGTGTGTGTGTGTGTGAGAGAGAGAGAGAGAGAGAGAGAGAGAGAGAGAGAGAGAGATTGATTGATTCTGGTGTGTGTTTATATGTGCATGTGCGTGTGTCTGTGTATAAACACATGCACTCAGGTGTGCGCTCATAGGCTGGGGGAGGACATTTGATGTCCAGCCTTTATCACCTTTAACCTTTGGTGTTGATCAGAAAACTCAGAAGGAATTGAGCAACTCTTTTTGAAGCTCCAGGGCACTGCTTTGGGAAGTGCAGTCTGCTTTGTATGCTCACCCCTCAGCATGAGGGACGAGCGCTTCTGTGCCGGTGATGATCTGTCAATCATTTTTCATTTAACTTTCTTGATGGTCTCCTTTGGTTTCATGCTTACTAACTAAATTGAAACCTAGGTTTCTTTTAAAGAAAGATTTATTTATTTTCATTTTATGTGTGTGGATGTTTTGTCTTTCTCTCTACCATATATGTATTGCCTATGCATGCTATGATGAATTCCTTTATTCTTCGTCTCTGAGCTATCTCTCCAGCCACCAAACCTAAGATCTATCTTTGGCTCAGACTCTTGTCTGTCTAGATCCTTATGTGTGTGTTCTGTCTTCTCACAGTGCTTAGGATGAACCCCAGATCTGTGCTCTACCACTGAGCTCCCAGATCTCAGAGAATGGTGGCTTCATCTGCCACTTGTTCAGGCCACATTCCTCAGCATTGTTGGTGACATCATTGTCACCAAAGTGACATCAGTTTACTTCTGTCTTAAAAGTACCTAGAAAGCTGGACCTAGTGGTGCAGATCTAATCCCAGCTACCCAGCTACCTAATCCCAAGTAGGAAGAGCTTAGCCTCAGGCCTGGTCATCTCAGACCCCTCTCAGAAAAAAAGGAGAGGAGCACTTGAGCTGTTGTTTTGCGGTAGATTGCTCATACATCATATACAGTGCTCTGAGTTCAGTCTCCAGAATTACAAAGATGAGCAAACAAAATTTTAGAAACAGATTTGAAAGCCCATAGAAATTAGACATTTCCCATTGTCTACCTCTACCATCTTGGCTATTCTAGCCTTAATCAGCCCTTGTGCTTCTTCAGGTTTTCCTTTTTTGTGGGGAGGTAGTTTTTGGTATTTGTTTTTTTGAGGGAGGTCTCACTGGCAGGCATGAGAGATTGGTTGCAAACTTACAGAGATCTGCCTGTCTCTGCTTTCCATGTGCTTAGATTAAAGACATGTACCACCATACTTGACATGATCTTTTTATAGAAAAGAAATATTTTATTACTATATTTGTATGCCTTCCACCTAAGAAGAGGGGTTTAGACACTTAGAAGCTGGAGTTCCAGGAAGTTGTGAGACATCTAAAGTGGGTGCTGGGAATTTAACTCTGGTCCTTTGGAAGAACAGCGAGCACTCTTGACTGTGGACCTCTCTCTTTGGCTACCAATGTGATCGTTTCTTTACTACTCACATCTTTATTGGAATGTCAGCTAGAGTCAGTTCATGCCCTTGGCTTTTCCACTCGAGATTGTTAGATGTGAGTGTATTTTAGGCCTTCCACTTCCTGGGACACAGCTTCTCCTGGGGAGAGATGCTTGTGCTTGCTGTTCCCCAGCCTCTAGAGAGGTAGGAGTGAAGGGCACACACTAGACCTGTTCAACGAATTGATTGGGATTCTAAGCTGTGTTCTACACTAGATTTTGTTTTTAATACAGGGTGTACTGCTGCCTGCTTCACTTGAGTAGTCAGTTGCTGAATATGCATTAAGTATTTGCAGCATTCCTGCTAGAGACAAACGGCTTTAAACATTCACTTAGCTATTTTTGGAGGGAGAGGCGGTTTGTGAGTGAGAGCTGTGTGAATTATCAGTCCAGAGCCATGCAGGAAAAATGGGCTCCTGTGGAAATTGCGAGGCCTGGCAATTGCCGGAGAGGCTTGGCAGTGTGTGTGTGTTTGGGGGTGGGGGTGGGGGTGGGGGGACTCTGCCCAGCTGCACTTGTTGGCAATTTGGCCTTGTAGAAATGATCTCTGCTTTATTGTCTATAAAGTGGGTAGGGCAACTGGTCTGATCCAGCTTACTGAGCTGTTGGAAGAATCTGACGAGGGGTATGCTCTGTGAAGCTCCTGTGTATCTTCTACTCAGAACATTTCCTCGCAAGCTGGTAGTGCCATCTCTTCAGTGCCATCTGATTCCTCTCTGGGTTCCTGTTTTTAGATGTCACATATTGTTGTATATACAGTCATGATTTCTGTGTTACATGTAAACGAACATTACATATTACTCCTGCTGAACTATTTGAGAGGCAAATGCCCCTAGTCATTGGATGGATTGTCGCTTTCTCACAGTTGATAGTATAGGTAATTGCTGTGTGTATGTATACATTAGTAATATAGGAATATATTTGTGCTCTGTGTGTGTGCACACAGGATTTTTTTTTTTTTTAATGTGTGTGGATATTTTCTCTTTTTTCTTGGATTTTTTTTTAAATTTTTGCAAAAGCATCTGTTATTGTAAATAGAGCTTATAATTTTATAGTAATTTTGAGTAATAAAGTTTGGATTGATCTTTTTCCTCTCTTGAGTATTGAAGTAATATTGTTTTGTTTTTCGAGACAGGGTTTCTCTGTATAGTCCTGGCTGTCCTGGAATTCACTCTGTAGACCAGGTTGGCCTTGAATTTAGAAATCACCTGCCTCTGCCTCCCAAGTTCTGGGATTAAAGGCATGCACCACCTCTGCCTGGCACATTGTTTTTTAATTCAGTATTTTTGGAGAAATTATCTTTAGACAAACAAAAAGAGATTTGGGTGTTCTGCTAGGTGGTGTCTGTACACCATTTCTGTACCTCATTTTCTGTGGAGGCCAGAAGAGCAGAAGAGAGTATCAGATCACATAGGGTAAGCTACCTTGTGGGTGCTGGGGATCGAATCCATGTCCTCTGGAAGAACGGCCCCAGTTACTATTTTTAAATGATTTATTTTTATTTTAAGTATATATTTATACATGTGGGAGTGGTGGTCCTATGCACACATTATTTCAGTTGCCCAAGAAGCCAGAAGAAGGTATCACATCCCTGGAGCTGAGAGTCTGGGTGGTTGTGAATCGCCTGACAGAGGTGCTGTGGACCCCACTGGGCTTCTCTCTTTCCAGGCCACTGGAACAATTATTGCACTGATCAGGAAGACATTGTTTTTTGTAAACTTTAAAAGCTTTCTGCCTTCCATGGCAGAATCTAAACTAAGATCTTACTGTGGACGTCAAGTAGGCCTGGGATGGTTCCACATCCGAGGTGTTCTGACTGTAGCGGGTAGCTGACAGGCTTTTTCCTGTTTTAATTTTGTTTTGCTTTATTTTATTATTTTGTTTTTTGTTTTGTTGGTTTTTTCGAGACAGGGTTTCTCTGTATAGCCCTGGCTGTCCTGGAACTCACTCTGTAGACCAGGCTGGCCTCGAACTCAGAAATACGCCTGCCTCTGCCTCCCAGAGTGCTGGGATTACAGGCGTGTGCCACCACCTCCCAGCTATTTTATTATTTTGTATGTAGGGTGTTTTGCCTGCATTTGTGTGTCTGGCACCACATCTTTGCAGTGCTCCCGGAAGCTAGAAGAGGGCCTTGGATGCCCTTGGAACTCACCACATGAGTGCTGGTGATTAACTTCTGGTCATCTAGAAAAGCAACTGGTGTTCTTAATCCACTGAGCCATTGTCCTTGTCCAGGCCTTTTTCCTGTATGATTGGCTTGAAGAGTGTAGGCCACAGGTTTCTTTATATATTTTCACCTGGTAATGCCATTGGCCTACAAGGCCTTGAGCATAGCAGATGATTCAATCCTGCAAAACTTTTAAGAGCACTAGGATGGTTTTTCCCTCTTTTGAAATATGCTAAAAATCGAGTTTCTACATGAAAAGCTTTCTATGTGGAAAGAAGTAATCAGGTTTATGTTACATACTTAAGCCTTCTGCATTTAGTGCTGTTGCTAGGCCAGTGCTATTGCACAGTCTTTTCTTGGAGATGGTTAATGTTTTCATTTTCCTGAATGAACTCCTGAGGCTATTCGATGTGATGATAGAGAGGGCCTTCCTGGTGTGCCAGTTTTGATTGGCGGGCTTTGGAGAGGCTAGTGTGGTCATTTGCTTTTGGTGTGGCTAGAGGAAATTCCCTCTGCATCTGAAGCATATAATTGCGAACTGCTTTATCTGTTGTTGGCTAAGTAAACAGAACCAGGCTTTTGTCTGTTTGCATTTGTTGTTTCCTATCTGGCCCTGGAAGCACAGGAAGCAGATGGCTCTTAGTCTGATCACTTGCCTTGCTTTGCTGCAGCTGCAGGGGGTGGGTGGGGGGTGGGGGGATGGGGTGGGGGTGTAGGGATCCGAGCTCGCTCAGTAATTTTTAGTCCCAAGCACCTGGCACCTAGACAATATTTAGTAGCAATTGTTTCTCAAATGAGATGAGATTTTGGGAAAGATGACAGATGATTGTGGGAAATAAATTAACAGTTATTAGGATTTCCAAAACTGACTTGTAAAACCTCTTTCCCTTCGTAGAAAAGTTTTAGGAATTATTCTGGGTTGGAGTTTAAGATTCATTCCTTTCATTGTGGACTCTCAACATAAGGTTTGTGGTTAGTTTTGGAGAACTTAACTCAGGAGGCTATTAATAGTGGCAATTTGGAAAAGTGTGAGAACCACCTAATAAATAGTCCTTAAAACTGCAGATCAATGTTGTTAGTTTTTTTAACGACAGGCGCAATAAAGTTTTTTCCTCCTTAATCTTAAATGGAGCTTAGGAAATTCAGAGGCAGTGCACTGGGTGAGTCCTGCAACATTTCCCACAGCTGTGCAAATTGATTTTTTTCCACACAGAATTAATTTGTACTACAGGTTCCTTCCTTTTAAATTTACAGGGTTGAAGTTTATTTTGTACAGTTATGGGCGGGGGCGGGTATATTTTCCTTAAAAGGTCAAACCATGAGTCTATAGGAAGCTTAATGTACGCTCACCATTCCGCAGTTCTTACTCTCAAGGTAGGCAGCAAACCCCACACTGAGGTGGGAGGCTCGGTGATGGTTCTCGGCACCAAATGATGGTTTATTTATTAATGTAGTTGTTGTCCCGGTTTTCGGCACCATTGTTGGGATTTAAAAGAGAGAAAGGGTATTAGTGAGTATGGCATGGCGACGTGGGGGAGGGGGGTACCTAAGCGGGCCCAGGCCTAGGCATCCCCTCCCCTGAAGGACCACACACACACCAACATGGTATAGAATAGAGTTTATTTAGAGAAGAGGATGAGAGTCAATGGTATAATAGAGGGAGGGAGGGAGAGAGAGAGAGAAGAGAAGAGTGGAAGCCAGCCATGACCACGTGTAGAGAGGGGGGAGGGGAGCCCAAGAGGGGCAGAGAGGTGAGAGGATGAGAGAGGAAAGAGGGGAAAAGAGAAAGAGGAGGGGCAGGCAGTCCCTCTTATAGTGGGCCAGGCATGTGGGGCGGGGCATACCTGGCTATTGCCAGGTAACTGTGGGGTGGAGCTTGGACAGAATACCAACACTCGGTCTGTGTGGGGTTGTGTACCACTGGCCGGGCCTCTTCACTGCACCATCTGAGATGGTTTTATATTGGAAGCAAGAGTAGTTGTTTTGTTAAAAACAAACAAACAAACAAACAAACAAAAAAAACACCAAAAAGAATGGCGGCTTACGCCTGCCTACAATTCCAGTACCAGGAGACTCAATGTCCTCTTCCAATCTCTGTGGGTTCCTTCATGCAAGTGGTGTGCATAAAGTCGTGCAGGTACACACATACACATAAAAGCAAATAAATTAAATGAATAAGAGGTTTATATGTCTACATTTTAGATGTGTCTACATTTTAGATGTGTCTACATTTTAGTTGTATCAGTGTTTTCCTTCATCTGTGTATACGCACCTCATGCATTCCGTGCCTTTGGAGACCAGAAGGGAGCATTGGATCCCCTGGAACTGGAGTTACAGGAAGTGTTATAGTGTGGGCTGCTTTGTAGGTGCTTGGAACTAGGAACTAACACCAGTCCTCTGGCAAAGCAGAAGTGCTCCTAACTGGTGAGCCTTCTCTCCAGCTCTGAATTTTTTTTAAAAGGCTGAATGTTATTTTAGGAAGAAAATGAGAGGCAACATTTAAGCATCAATGTAAAGTCAATTTGACACCTTCTCTTCTCTCTCTCTCTCTCTCTTAGCATTTTTGAAACGTTGGGGTTGTTGGAGTGGTTGGATTTTCCCTGGAATTGAGTGAGAAATTCAGAAGACTGAAGCCCAGGCTCACTGTCTACCTTTCACGGAGGCCTAGCCGTGAGAGGACAGAAGAAGGCACGTGGAGAATCATGACAGCTGACAAAGATAAAGACAAAGACAAAGAGAAGGACCGGGACCGGGACAGGGACAGAGAGAGAGATAAAAGAGACAAAGCCAGAGAGAGCGAGAATGCCAGGCCTCGCAGGAGCTGTACCTTGGAGGGAGGAGCCAAGAACTACGCTGAGAGTGATCACAGCGAGGACGAAGACAATGACAACAACAGCGCCACCACAGAGGAGTCCACCAAGAAGAGCAGGAAGAAGCCTCCAAAAAAAAAGTCCCGCTACGAGAGGACAGACACTGGCGAGATAACCTCTTATATCACTGAGGACGACGTTGTCTACAGACCGGGAGGTAAGAGCAGCACGTGGTGTCTGCATGGGGAGGGCGGGCTTGGGAGAGGTGTGGTCTCTCCCTCACATGCAGGAGACTTCCTGTCGCTGTTAGAGAAGACCTGGACTCCAGACGAGCAGACAGCATTTGAGGTAGCAAAATTACACCCCTTCCAGAGCAAGATTTATCACTCCTGGGTAAGGCTTTATCAAAGCAGTACACTTTAGCTTATTAGTCAGTGGCAACAGCGACTAAGCTGGGTGCATTCTGTGTTCTTTCCAGTAGATATATTCTGGCCATTCAGTGTACTAAGCTATGACAGGAAGTTCATAGGAAGTCTAATAAACACACCGGAGTCTCACCCAGTCTGAAGTTTTTTCAACGGTGGAGTTACAGGATATCATCAACCTGGTATAGTCAGGAGTTACAGGATATCATCAACCTGGTGTAGTCATTTAACTGAGAATTTGTTTGTAGAAAGTTGCACATTTTGGGGAAGCTATGTAGGAGTGTATTTTGAATTTTCAGAAAATAATCAGCATTAGACAAACTCCTGTTTACAACTACAATTTTCTTGGTTGACAGCTGAGAAGAAAAGTGTGTCACATGAAATTGTCAATGCTGGGTGTTTGAGGGAACTTGAAGCTCTGCCCGGAGCTCTTGCAGGTTCCAGTGCAGTGCATACGTCTCCCTGATTTGGCAGTGGGCCGCCAGGACGTCTCAGCTGCCTAGTCCTCAGACCATCATGGCTCTGCTTGCCCTTTCCCAGGGTTGTTGTTGTTGTTGCTGCTGCTGTTGCTGTTTCTGTTGTTGCTTTGGTTTTGGTCTGATAAGCGTGAGCTGACATAGAAAGCACTCTGTCACCTAGCCCTATAGGGTCAGACCTGTGATTTCTTGTCCTCTCCTCCTGGAAGCAGACACTGTAGACCAGCATCACAAGATGCCCCTCTGTTGTAAGTCATGAGAAGGGAATAGCATGTGCTATTTAGTAAGGTTAGGTTACTTAAGATTCCTGACACATGGAAATGCTGTTCTTGTTGCTGTGCTGGCAGTGTCTGACTGCACAGGTAGTCAGAGAGTTCCTTTTCTTTACAGTTCCCTCCCTCTCTCCTTCCCTCCCTCCCTTTCCCTTTTCCCCTACCTCCACCCCCAAACCAGGGTTTCTCTGGGTAGTCTTTACTGGCTATCCTGTAACTGCAGACCAGGTTAGCCTTGAACTCACAGATCTGCCTGCTTCTGCCTCCCGAGTGGAACCATGCCTGTTTCTAGTTGGATCTGTGGTTGGATTCACAGATGCGGAGTCAGTTGATGAACAGAGCTGACTAGAATGCCAGACGTGTTGGGAGTCGCTGTGATCTGGGCTCTGCTGGGCACCTTGAATATTTGACCTTTTGTAAAGTTCTTGGTATTGAGTGGTCCGGGAAGTGTACATTTCAAGCTAAGTGACTTTCCCAAATAATTTCTAAATGGAGATCTGCTAAATACTGCCCATTCTTTAGGTTCGTGTCACTGAAAAGTCGAGGGTAGGGTTCTGACTAGATTCCTATACAGACTTTCATATCCTGCCCCCATCCTGCCCTTGCCTTTCCTTCCTGGTGTCTCACTGTTGCTGTCTCTGTTCTCTGTTGCCTTTGTAGTGGGGACTGAACTTGGGGTCCTTTACACTATCACTGAGATACAGTCTAAGTTCTTTAAAAAAATTATAGTTTCAAATCAGGGGCCCACTGAGTTCCCTAAGCGAGACTTGAACCTGTGACTCCTGCCTCAGTCTCCTGAGCAGCTGGGCCCTAGGCATGTATTATTGTGCAATCTGTCTTTTTCTCCATTTATTTATTTATTGGGTGTTTTTGTTTTTGTTTGTTTGGTTTTTTGTTTTTTGGTTTGTTTTTTTGTTTTTGTTTTTTTTGTTTTTGGTTTTTTTTTTTTTTTTTTTGGTTTTTCGAGACAGGGTTTCTCTGTGTATTCCTGGCTGTCCTGGAACTCACTCTGTAGACCAGGCTGGCCTCGAACTCAGAAATCTGCCTGCCTCTGCCTCCCAAGTGCTGGGATTACAGGTGAGCGCCACCACGCCCAGCTCTTTTTTATTTTTAAAGGCAGTCTCATGTTGTTCAGGTTAGGGTTGAGTCGTTTCTGTGCAGTTGAGGATGACTCTGCCTTCACTTCCCAAGCACTGGAAGTACAGGCATGGTGCATTGGCTTCTTAATTGATGCTCAGACATGTAGTGCTTTGAGAGAGTATTATAAGAGAGGGCTTCAAGGGATTGGTAGGTTTTTGGACAGATCTTTAAATTAGCTGTAATGTGTGGAAATTTTGAATTTTTAAGTATCTCCTGAAGTATTATTAAGAATGAGCCCTCAGCGGGGCAGTGGTGGCGCATGCCTGTAATCCCAGCACTTGGGAGGCAGAGGCAGGCGGATTTCTGAGTTCGAGGCCAGCCTGGTCTACAGAGTGAGTTCCAGGACAGCCAGGGCTATACAGAGAAACCCTGTCTCAGAAAAACAAAAACAGACAAAAAAAGAATTAGCCTTTGGCTGGGAGGCTGTGATATAGACATTTAACCTCAGTACTCAGGCAGAGGCAGGTGGATCTCTTTGTGTTGGGGCCAGCCAAAACTACACAGGGAGAACCTGTCTCAAAAAATACAAGCAAGCAAGCAACCAACCAACCAACCAAACAAACAAACAAACAAACAAACAATCAAGCCCTGCAGTGGTTCTTTAAGGAGAGGCTGTTGTCTTCCTTACTCCAGGTGGCCAGTTCTTTATTCAAGTTATTAGAAGCAAATTGGTATCA